>ML058516.1:2081006-2558340 GCA_003013855.2 Liriodendron chinense
TCTAAACCTGACTCTTCTTCTTCTCCTATTCATTCCTATCATACTCATCTCTTGTAGACTGGGTGGAGACTCCTTTTTGGATCTCTAATAGGTAGGCCTTGTGCCACCTGGATTCTTATTGGTCGGCTCTGCTGTCTTGGATCACCTTATGCTCAGAGATTTCTCTTCTCACCTCTACTCCTCTCTTTTTTTTTTCTGCACTTTTCTCAAAAGATTCAAAGAGTGGGTGGGGCGTTCTCTGAACCCCTATTGACCAGCAGAAATCAGTTCTCTATCCTTGCTTCTGGCCTAGCCATTGCAAGATACCTTGTGCTTCGGTCTTAGAGAAGAGTAAAGGAAGGAAGGAAGAATTCTTTTTTATTTCATTCTTTTAGGATTTGCATGCCACATTGGGCTTGGGATTCTAATAACCGACTCATTAGTGAAGGTGGAATAGTTGAAGGAATTGATAGAGAACCACGTGGTAGGAGACATCTAACTTCTTCAATTTTGTCTGAAAATATGGTTGTAAATCAACCTAATCCGATGGCCAATCCTAATCTGGGCCAAAACCAAATCGAAACGGGAGAGAATGTGGTTGAGAATGTTCCCCGACCAAGAACATTACGTGATTACTTGCAACCAGCAAGAGCGAGCACTCCCTCATGCATAGTTTTTCCACAAAATGCAAGGAATGTAGATTTGAAACCAGGGAGTAATCTAACTCATCCTGAGATTCTATGGATTAGACAGTGAAAGTAGCCTATCAACACCTTAAGGAATTTGATAAGGTAATAACCACCATGCACTTTGCAAATGTAACTGATGATGTGGTTAGGCTTAAATTATTTCCTTTTACCCTTAAAGATAAAGCTAAAGGTTGGTTACATGCATTAAGGCCAAGATCAATTGGTGCATGGACTGATATGCATAGGGAATTCATAAAAAAAATTCTTCCCTACTTATAAAACGAACATGTTGAGGCGCCTTATCATGAACTTTGGCCAAAAGGAAGATGAGACCTTCTTCCAATGTTGGGAGAGGTTCAAGGACTTATTAAATGCATGCCCACATCATGGCTATGAAATCTGGCTGGTTATAAGCTTTTTCTATGAAGGATTAACTTCACCCATGCGCCAATTCGTAGAGATGATGTGTAATGGGGAGTTCATGAATAAGGAAGCCGATTAAGCATGGGACTATTTGGAGGAATTGGCTAAGAATGCACAGTCTTAGGATACATCTAAACCAACAAATTCCAAGAATAGCCAACAAAAGGAAAAAGGAGGAATTTATGTCCTATCAGAAAAGGATAGCATAATTGCATGGGTGGCTAGCCTCACAAGAAAAGTTGAGGCCATGGAATTAAAGAAAGGAGAGACGATTAGCTCTAATGATGTTGAAACTGTTTGTTGAATTTGTGCCGGAAATCAACATGTAACAAAAGATTATCCCACAATCTCAGCGGTTCAAGACATCGTACAGGAACAATCAAACGCCATAAACAGTTATCAACGGCAATTTGGTGCTCCAAACTCAAACACGTTTAATGCTAGTTGGAAGAACCATCCCAACTTCAGTTGGAGGAATGGACCCACTGCGAATGCAAACAATATCCCTCAAGCTCAACCTTTACTAGGTCCATCCCTAGTCATTACATCAAAAGTTACACTAGAGGAGATGTTAGGTGCGTTCGTATCGGTTCAAGCTGAATATAACAAGACTAATTCTCTGAAAATAGATGGGTTCATGCAAGAGCAATTGAAATTCAATCAAAATTCAACTCAAGCCGTCAATGAATTGAAAACATCAATGGCTAGGGTTGAATCTCACCTCAGTGTTAGGGAAAAAGGCACACTTCCTGCCCAACCCCTTCCTAACCCAAGAACCCAATTTGAGATACAAGACGCAAGCTCATCCTCCCAACATATGGAGCATGTTCAAGCTATCACCACTTTGAGAAGTGGGAACATAGTTGATAAAGCTAATCCGGTGAAGGCTCCAAAGCCTAAGGATCCGAAAAATCTCAAAGAGGATGATAGCTCAAACAACACTCCACAAGAGAAAGAACCGAAAAGGCAATACAAGCCGGTTGCCCCATTTTTCCAAAGGTCGATTTCACCCAAACCTTTAGACAGAAACCTAAAAATTTTAGAGGTTTTCAAGCAGGTGAAGATCAACATCCCGTTGTTGGATGCCATAAAGTAAATACCATCATATGCCAAATTTCTAAAGGAATTGTGCACAGTCAAAAGGAAACACAATGTTCACAACAAAGTACTTTTGACTGAGAATTTAAGCGCTATTATCAAACAAGAGGTGCCCCAAAAATACAAGGATCCTGGGTAGTCCAACCATCTCATGCATCATAGGAGACTACCAGATTAAACAAGCCTTACTCGATTTGGGGGCAAGTCTGAACCTCATTCCATACTGGTTTACGAACAACTTGGTTTAGGTGAATTGAAACCCACCAAAACCACACTCCAACTTGCTGATAGATCCATTCGTATACCAAGAGGAGTGATCGAGGATGTTTTAGTCCAAGTTGATAAATTCTACTACCCAGTAGACTGTTGTCTTTGATACACATCCCGTGATAGGTATCGGTGCTCAAATTCCAGTCATACTTGGCCCCCCTTTTCTAGCTACTTCTAATGCGATTATCAATTGTAGAAACGGGCTTGTACAAATGTCCTTTGGAAATATGACTCTTGAGCTGAATACATTTGATTTATGCAAACAACCACGGGAGGTTGATGATTGGATCCACGAAATAAATATAATTGAATCATTCGTGGAAGAGACTTTCCCCTCAACATTATATTCCGACCCTTTGGAGGCATGTGTGGCCCACTCTCATGAGATAAATGATAACACAATACGAGAGATGGATGCCATGTTAGATGTGATGCCAGTACTTGATAACAAAAGATGGAGGGCCATATTTGAGCCTTTACCCGTAAACGAGAACAAGCCCCTTCCATCCAATATCAAGGCACCAACACTCGACCTAAAATCATTACCAAGTGAGCTGAAATATGTCTATTTAGGTCGAGATGAGACATATTCGGTGGTGATTTCTTCCCACTTGGATGAAGAACAAGAGAGTAGACTAATTGCCACTCTAGTAAAGCACAAGAGTGCCATTGGGTGGTCGATTGCGGATCTCAAAGGCATAGACTCATTGATTTGTACTCAGCACATACACCTTGAGGAGAATGCGAAGACATCTAGGCAACCACAAAGACGACTCAATCCAAACATGAAGGATGTGGTTAAGGCCGAAGTGGTGAAAGTATTGGATGTAGGTATTATTTACCCAATATCCGATAGTCAATGGGTGAGCCCAACTCAAGTAGTGCCTAAGAAATTCGGAATCACCTATCGTAGCTAATGCCAATAATGAACTGCTAACAACTAGAGTCACTACTGGTTGGAGAATGTGCATTGACTACAAGGAAGCTAAACACTGTCACGAGGAAAGACCACTTCCCCCTACTGTTTGTTGATCAAATTTTAGAAAGGTTGGCGAGTCATTCCCATTTTTGCTTCCTTGATGGCTATTTAAGGTACAACCAAATAGAGATCGCTCGTGAAGACCAAGAAAAGACTACATTCACATGTCCATTCGGCACTTTCGCTTATCGACGGATGCCGTTTGGACTATGCAATGCCCCTGCCACTTTTCAGCGATGTATGATGAGTATTTTTTCTAATATAGTGGGGAAAATTCCTCGAAGTCTTCATGGATGATTTCTCAGTATTTGGTTGTAGCTTTGATGAGTGCCTTGTGCACTTGAAATCTGTGTTGAAAAGATGTGAAGAGAAGAACCTTGTGTTGAATTGGGAGAATTGTCACTTATGGTTCAAAAGGGAATTGTACTTGGTCACATCGTTTCACAAAATGGAATCAAGGTGGACAAAGCGAAAATCGATCTTATCTCCAACCTTCCACCACCCAAGAGCATACGAGATGTGCGGTCCTTTTTGGGACACGTAGGATTTTATAGAAGGTTCATAAAGGACTTCAGTTCACTCTCTCGTCCTTTATGTAACCTACTTTAAAAGGAGAATTCCTTTGAGTGGAATGAAGATTGTCAAAATGCTTTTACCACACTTAAAGGCACGTTGACATGTGCTCCCATAATGCAACCACCTGATTAGAGCCTTCCTTTTGAGATTATGTGCGATGCAAGTGACTATGTTATTGGGGCCGTGCTAGGCCAGAGAAAAGAGAAGATGCCATGTGTTATCTACTATGCAAGTAGAACCTTAAACTCAGCCTAAGTAAACTACACTACTACAAAAAAATAACTTTTAGCCGTAGTTTTTGCCTTGGACAAGTTTAGGTCCTACTTGATTGGATCCAAGATCATCATATTCACTGACCATGCCGCGCTTAAGTATCTTCTCTCTAAGAAGGATGCTAAACTACAGTTGTTAAGATGGATCCTTTTACTTCAGGAATTTGACATAGAAATACGTGATAAGAAAGGAGTAGAGATTGTAGTGGCTGACCATCTCTCTCGACTTGTTCTCACCGATTCCCTTGAAACGACCGCGATCAATGACATGTTCCCTGATGAACAACTTTTTAAAGTCTCCTAATTGCCATGGTATGCAGACATTGCTAACTATCTTGTTACAGGTACAATCCCTACACATTGGAAAAAGCAAGATAAGGATAAATTCTTCACTGAGGTGCGAAAATTCCTATGGGACGACCCATACTTATTCAAGTATTGTCCTGATCAAATCATAAGAAGATGTGTGCCAGATGATGAACAACAAAGTATCATCTCCTTTTGTCATTCTCAGGCATGTGGTGGCCACTTTTCGGCTAAGAAAACCACAGCCAAAATTCTGCAATGTGGGTTTTATTGGCCCACTATGTTCAAAGATACACATGAGTTTTGCAAAACATGTGAGCCGTGTCAAAAATTGGGAGGAATCTCCTGTAGAAATATGATGCCACTCAATCCCATCTTAATAATTGAAATTTTTTATTGTTGGGGTATCGATTTCATGGGTCCATTCTCATCTTCTTTTGGAAACATATATATCTTGCTTGCCGTTGACTATGTGTCCAAATGGGTTGAGGCGATTCCATGCCGGAATAATGACCATAAAACAGTCATTCAGTTCTTAAAAGAGAATATTCTTTTCCGGTTTGGTACACCTTGAGTCATCATACGTGATGGAGGGTCTCACTTTTGTAATCGCCCATTTGAAACCTTAATGAAGAAATATGGCGTAACACACAAAGTGAGCACTCCTTATAACCCACAAACTAGTGGACAAGCTGAGAGATCCAATAGGGAGATTAAACATATTTTGGAGAAAACAATGAACCCCAATCGCAAGGATTAGTCGCTCCGACTTACTGATGCACTTTGGGCTTACCGTACCGCTTTTAAGACCCCTATTGGAATGTCTCCCTATAGACTTGTCTATGGGAAGGCTTGTCACTTGCCTGTGAAGTTGGAACATAGGGTGTATTGGGCAGTTAAGAAGATGAATTTTGATTCTAACAAGGCAAGCTCGTTGCGCAAACTTCAATTAAATGAACTTGCAGAAATTCGGAACGAAGCATATGAGAATGCGAGAATTTACAAGGACAAGACGAAGATATTCCATGATAAGAACATTCTTCGTAAGACATTCACTATTAAGAACATTCTTCGTAAGACATTTATTTCTGGAAAAATTGAGATCTCGATGGACCGGTCCCTACATTGTGCAAACTGTCTACCCATATGGGACCGTCGAGTTGTTAAATCCAAGGAACGACAACATATTTAAGGCGAATGGTCAGCGATTAAAGCCGTTCTTTGAGAAGTTTCCTTCAGAAGGTATGTCCATACCTCTGACTGATCCTGTGTATCAGGATGATTGATCTCCTAGTCTGATGGAGGTATAGAGTAGTTAGGATTAGGATTTGATTGCTTTTGTTTATTTTTTCATAGGTTTGTTAGAAGGAGGAAGACTTTCACTTTTCACTCTCTCAGGTAATATCATTCCTCACTCCCTTTTATTTTCAAATTGCTCTCATGTTTTGCTCATTGCACATCTCTTACATTGAGGACAATGCAAGATTTGGTTGGGGGTGTAGGATCACTTGGATGAATCCAACGTTTTGTAACATTTTGAGCAATTCTGTAGAAAATTTTCGATTTCTCTAAACTTCAAAACTCTTTTAAAAAACTTTGTTTCTATGCATTCGAGATGATATGAGTATAAGAAGAGGCGATACAAAGTGTACGAAGTTGTAAGTCTTGAACTTCTCTTAGCATAATAGTTTTATATGTGAATCCCCTAGTTATGTGATTAATAGAAAATTTGAACAATCTTACACCTAGCTCACATCACACGATTTTCATAGGTTGAAACGATTATGTGATTTGTGGATTAGCTATACTTTGATTTAAGGTGTTGAGAAACCAAGCCGGGGTACTTTGTCCATCCTTGTCCATGGAAAAATAACGAAAGATATGGATTTTTAAAAATCCTAGCTAAATTAAAGAAAAGGGAAAAGGAAGGATGAAATTGGGAATGATGGAAAAATGGTGGAAATTTCCAATTAGGGCTACCTATTACCAACCGGGGGATGGTCTACCCGTAACCAAAGCCGAAAATGGGATGTAGTGTGAAAGCCGTTGGAAGGACAGTAAGGAAAATTCCTTTCAATGGCTTATTGTTGCTCTTTATATCTTGAGATCTATAGTCTAGTTGATTTGTGAAGAAGATAATCCTGGAAACTCATGAGATGAACTTTCACAATGCATGCTAGGTTGAATTTGTTCAAGTTCTTCTATTTATCAACCAATCAGTGGTAATTTCATATGAACATTTATTATGTTTTGAGAGTTTACAGTCTCAACCTCTATCACCTAATTTTTTTGAATCTTACACTTGTGTATCTTAGGATGTATAGAGGAATGGTTTCTAAAGGAGAGTTGGGTTTTGGAGAATGGAATTGACTTCACGCATGTTTTGCTCGGGACTAGCAAAATGCTAGGTTGGGGGGTGTGTTAAGCTCTTAATTGTGCATATTCTAACCCCAATTCATCACTCATTATGCAAGGTTTTCATGATTTAAAGACTAATCTAATGCATGATTTCCTGATTGTAGGAATGAGAGGGACCCCGCCCAATTCAAGACTAAAAAGACTTCTTTAAGAGCCTTGGATGAAGACCCAAGATGGGCTGAAGAAAGAAGAAATCAGAGAGCGAAGAAAGAAAGAAGGGAATGAAGAAGAATAGGCCAAGACCAGTCCAGACCGGTCGGCCACCTGCTCCCAGCCCTCTGGACACTGAACACAATAGGGCCGACCGGTCTTGACCAGTCAGCCAAAGGCCTGCCCACTTCCAGCAAGCTCCCTGAACGCATCACAAACGTGTCCGACCGGTCGGCCATGCGTTCAAACAGCGGACTTTCCTATTCTGTTCCGGATTTCTCTGCGCACTGCGTAACCTTACGCAAAATCTGGAAGATTTCGACGCTGCGAAGCTTCCCCACTATAAAAGGACACCTAGGGGCTCTTCCTAGGGCATCTTAGAACGGAGTAAGCATGGTAGGAGACGGCGGAAGTGGATTTCGGACTTCCACAACTCCTTCTAGTTTGTTTGTTGTTTTTATGTTTTCCTTAGTTTGTTTCATGTTTCCTTGGATCATGAACGGCTAAACCTCTTAGCTAAGGCTAATAAGTGAAGCTTGTAGTGAATCTAAGACGTTTCAATTCATTTAAGTTGGTTTTAAGATTGAATTTCATGTTTATGAACAATGTTTTGAAGTTTAATTCAAGTTCTAAGTAGTTTTTCTTAGTCTTATGATGACTCATGGATGTTTGGAAGAAGTGCTTGAGTTTTTAATTGTTGTGAACTAATCTAGACCTGTATGATATGAGGAATCGGAATACGCTCTAGATTCATGATCTTCATATGGGAACTTCCTACAAAAGTGTTATTTTTCTGAAATTCTGCACTATGTGGGACTGTGTATGTGATTTGAATAAGTTCAAATCATAATCTAGTTTTGTCGTGTGACAGGATTTAATGATGGTTATGATTGTGATCTTAGCCTATTGGAATTGGGACTGACCTATGCAATTGAGTATGCTAAACCTAGCTTGCATTGAGTGAATCATATACATTAATCTTACATATGGTAGATTGTTTGGTTTAACTGCTCTATCATCCGGCTAGATAGATCTTAATTTCAATTCTAGTTGAGAAAGTGAAAAACCACAGCGAATTGAGCATCAAGGATTGCTACAAGTGGATCCTTGAACCCCTAGTGCCTTTTAATTAATTAATTACTTCAGTTTAGTTCAAAGTTACTATTTACATCAATCTTCTCAAAATCTGGTTGTTAGCTTTCCAATAGAAACTATTGGAAGTATTTGTGAATTCCTACATAAGTCCCTGTGGATTGACCTCGGTCTTACCGAGATTATTACTACATCGCAACCCTACACTTGGGGAAGCGAACAATAATTACTAGTGAGGCTGTTGAGAGTGTATGTAATATTTGTGAGAGTGATATTCACTTGACAAAGGATTGCCCCTACATTTCATGATATCTTGCAAACTCAATCGAATGCTACAAATTCTTACAAACGCCCATTTAGTGGACCAAATTCTAACTTGACTAGTCCTGAGTGGCGGTGTAAACCAAATTTTAGTGGGAGAAATGGACCCATGGTAAATACAACCAATGCTTCCCAGAGGTCTCCTCAAAAGAGCACTCTTGAGATTACATTGAACGCATTCATGATTGGACAAACTCAGATAGATCAGTCTAACATGCGAGCCATGAATGAACTTAAAATATCAATTGAAAGAATTAAGACACACCTAAGAGTTAGGGAGGAATGGACTATTTTGACCCAATCTTATTCTAACCCCAAGGAACAATTGGAAACAAACACCAATTCTTCAACCCATCCTCATCTGGAATATGTTCAAGCTATCACCACTCTTAGAAGTGGAAAAATAATTGAAAATTTTGAACCGGTGAAGGCCATAAAGCCTAATGACCCGATTGATTCTAAGAGCGATGGTGAATTGAACAATGCTTCACAAGATGAAGAGTCAGAGCGTGTGTATGAAAACTCACATGTTGTCACTTCAATCCCAGGCCCGAGAGGTGAGAACTTTGATACTCCGGCAATGTGATGTATCATACACAGGCCCGACAAATTAAACACGTGTACAGTTAATTCAAATTCAAGTGGTCAAATCATGGGTCCCATTTTAAATGCACCATAGACAGGAAATTACACTAATTTGATTGTATTACTATCAGATAGGCAGCCATTGGACGGTTTAGATGAAAGTATCCAACAATCATATTTTAACACACAAAGTGTCCATGAATCAGAGGTTAGAATTGTTTAAACAGTATGATTTTGGGATTTTTGACTTGGTTACCGTGAGTTCTGCAATTTAAGGTTATACTACACGAACGATTTCTGAGTGCCTGCATATCATGCATCATACGCTGTCAGAGTATCAAATAACTCCCCTAAATAATTCCAGACCATTTCAACATCGGATTAAGACCAAGCGTAAGTCATCTAAGCATTCATTAAACGTACTACTGAAAAGCAAGAAGTCATCCATGAAGACTTCTAAAAAGTGCCCAACCATATCTGAGAATATATATACTGAGCATGCACCTCTGGAAAGTTGTAAGAGCATTACATAGACCGAGCGACATCCTTTGGTAATTAAAGGTGCCAAACAAGAAAGTAAACGTGGTCTTCTCCTAATCTTTTGGGAGATTTTGATTTGGTTATACCCAGAGTAGCCATCAAGGAAGCAGTAATAGGAATGACTCGCCAACCTATCTAATATTTGATAAATGAATGGTAGAGGGAAATTGTCTTTCCTTATAACCGTGTTTAGCTTCCTATGATCAATGCACATACGCCAACCTGTGGTGAATCTAGTCGATATAAGCTCATTGTTGGTATTAAGAACAATTGTGATTCCTGACTTCTTATGAACCACTTGAGTTGGACTCACCCATTAGCTATTAGAAATTGCGTAAATAATGCCCACCTCCAATAGCCTCAACACCTCTCCTTGAATCACTTCCTTCAGGTTTGGGTTTAAACGCCATTATGGTTTTCTAGTAGTTTTAGCATTATCTTCAAGGTGTGTGCAGGGAGTACAAATCAAGGGATCAATTCCTTTGAGAGCCACTATGGTCCATCCTATGACTCCTATATGTTCTTTGAGCACTTTAATCAACTACATCTCTTGGTCTTTCCCCAAGTGAAAAGAGATAACCACGGGGAATGTTTCATCTTGACATAAGTAAATATATTTCGGTTTGGATGGTAAATGTTTTAGGTGTTCGCTTCCCCAAGCGTAGGGTTGCGATGTAGTAATAATCTCGATAAGACCGAGGTCGATCCACAGGGACTTGTGTAGGAATTCACAAAACACTTCTAATGGTTTCTACTGAAGAGCTAACTAACAGATTTTTAGTAATTTGATGAATATAACAATTTTGAACTAAACTGAAGGTAATCAATTAATAAAAAGGCACTAGGGGTTCAAGGATCCACTTGTAGCAATCCTTGATGCTCAATTCGCTGTGGTTTCTCACTTTCTCAACTAGAATGTAAATTAAGTTCTATCTAGTCGGATGATAGATCAGTTAAAACAATCAATCTGTCATATGTGTGAATCATGTACATGATTCTCTCAATTCAAGCTAGGACTTGAGCACACTCAATTGCATAGGTCAATCCTAATTCCAATAAGTTAAGATCACAATCATAATCATCATCAAACTCTGTCACTAAGCATAATTAGATCATGATTTGAACTTGATCCAAATCACATACACAATCTCACATAATCCAGAATTTCTAGAAAAATAGAACTTTTGGTAAGAAGTTCCCACATGAGGATCAAAGGTCTTAGAGCATATTGAATCCAATTTCTCGGATCATACAGGTCTAGACTAACTCAAAACAATTAAGAACTCAAGCAATTCTTCAAAACATACTTGAGCCATCATAAGATTAAGAAAAACTACTTAGAACTTTATTTAAACTTCAAACCATTGTTCTTCACTAATAATCCAACTTGAAACCAAATCAAACGAATTGAAACATCTTAGATTCACCTATAAGCTTCACCTCTTAGCCCTAACTAAGAAGTTTAGCCATTCATGATCCAAGGAAACATGAAAACAACTAAACAAAGCATAAAACTAGAAAAACAAACTAGGAGGAGTTGTAGAACTCCGAATCCGACTTCCGCCATCTCCCATCGTGCTCAATCTCTTCTAGGATGCCTTAGGAAGAAGCTCTAGGTCCCCTTTTATAGAATAGTGCAGAAGGTTCTGAATTGCGCAAGAAATCCCAGACTATGCAGAGAAAATTGGAGCTTGTAGAACACGTTCTGTTACGCAGACGATCGGTCGCACAACCGGTCTGCGCTCCTGGACGACCGGTTGAACAACCAGTCTAAAAAACGCAAAAACTGTCCAGTGAGTTTTTCAAAAATTCGAACCCAGAAATTTAATTCAAGACCGGTCGCACGACCAGTCTGAGCAGTGGACGACCGGTCTTGATAGGTCCAGTGAGGTTTGGCCACAGGGCCCCTTCTGTTGAGTGTTCAGACCGGTCGGATGACCGGTCCTGGGTTATGGACGACCGGTCTTGGGTACATTTGTCTGCCTTCTTTCTTCTCTCCTTTGCTTATTTCTTCCACCCCTTTGATGCTTAGTCTTGTGATCTTCAATGCTTGTAAATCGCATCTTTAAGCCTTCTATTGATGAATCTTCTCTCTCATTCCTATAACCACAAAACCATGCATTAGTTAGATCTTTAATCATGTATTTCAAGCATAGTTAGTGATAAAATGGGGTTAGAATATGCACATTTAAGAGCTCAACACACCCCCCAACCAGCATTTTGCTAGTCCCGAGCAAAACATGCATGAAACAAATTTCATTCTTCAAAACCCAACTCCTTCAGAAACCATGTTTCTATATATTTAATGATATGCAAGTGCAAGAATCAAGAAAACTTGGTGATAGAAGTTAAGACCTTAACCTTCATAACATAACAAGTACTTATATGAAATTTTCGCTGATTGATTGATAAATAGAAAGATCCCAACAATTCAACCTAGTGTGCTCGATGAATGTTCATCTCATGGATTTCCGGGGTTACCTTCCTTGTGAATTAATTAAGGTATGGATTCAATGGTGTATAGATCAACAGTAAGCCTATTACAGGAATTTGCCTTACCGTCCTTCCGACGGTTTTCACACTACGTCCCATTTCCGGCTTTGGTTACGGGTAGACCATCCCTCGGTTAGTAATAGGTAGCCCTTTTCGGAATTTTCCACCATATTCTCCATCATTCCCATATTTTCATCCTTCCTTTCCGTTTTCTTTTTCCTTAGATAGGATTTTTAGAAATCCATATCTTTCGTTATTTCCCATGGACAAGGATGGACAAAGTACCCCGGTTTGGTTTCTCAACGCCTCAAATCCAAACTTCACCAATTCACAATTCTACATAATCCTTTCAAAGCATGAGAATCGTGTAATGTGACTAGGTGTAAAAGTGTTTAGAAATTCTATCAATCATAAAAATAGGGGAATTCATATATAAAACTAGTATCTTAGAGATTGCTCAAGATATTCAACTTTACTCACTTTACTTTTCCTTTTTTTTATACTCACACCATCCCAAATTCATAGAAACAAAGTGTTCCAACGGAGTTTTGAATTTTGAAAAATTGAAAAAAATTCCTACATAATTGCTTGAGATGTTACAAAACACTAGATTTATCCTACTGATCTTACACCACCCAACCAAATCTTTCATTGTCCTCAATGTAAAAGATATGCAATGAGCAAAATATGAGAGCAATTCGAAAATAAAGGGGAGTGACTAATGATAGCACCTAAGAGAATGACAAGTGAAATTCTACCTCCTTCTAACAAACCTATGAAAAAGTAAACAAAAGCAACAAAATCCTAATCCTAATTACTCTATACCTCCATCAGACTAGGAGATCAAACATCCTGATATACAGGATCAGTCAGAGGTATGGACATACCTTCTGAAGGAAACTTCTCAAAGAACGGCTTTAATCGCTGACCATTCGCATTAAAGATGTTGTCGTTCCTTGGATTCAACAACTCGACGGTCCCATATGGGTAGATAGTTTGTACAATGTAGGGACCGGTCCATCGAGATCTCAATTTCCCCGAAAATAAGTGTAAGCAAGAATTATACATAAGGACTTTTTGATTAATCGTGAATGTCTTACGAAGAATGTTCTTATCGTGGAATACCTTCGTCTTATCCTTGTAAATTCTCTTATTTTCATATGCTTCGTTCCGGAGTTCTACAAGTTCATTCAATTGAAGTTTGCGCAACGAGCTTGCTTTGTCAGAGTCAAAATTCATCTTCTTTATCGCCCAATAAGCCCTATGTTCCAACTCCACGGGCAAGTGACAAGCCTTCCCATAGACAAGTCTATGGGGAGACATTCCAATGGGGGTCTTGAAAGCGGTACGGTAAGCCCAGAGTGCATCGGTAAGTCGAAGCGACCAATCCTTACGATCGGGGTTCACCATTTTCTCCAAAACATGTTTAATCTCCGTATTGGATATCTCCACTTGTCCACTTGTTTGTGGGTGATAGGGAGTGCTCACTTTGTGATTTACGCCATATTTCTTCATTAAGGCTTCAAATGGGCGATTACAAAAGTGAGACCCTCCATCACTTATGATGACTCGAGGTGTTCCAAACCAGGAAAGAATATTTTCTTTTAAGAAACGAATGACTGTTTTATGGTCATTATCTCGGCATGAAATCGCCTCGACCCATTTGGACACATAATCAACGGCAAGCAAGATATATAAGTTTTCAAAAGAAGATGGGAATGGACCCATGAAATCGATGCCCCAACAATAAAAAATTTCGATTGGTAAGATGGGATTGAGTAGCATCATATTTCTACGGGAGATTCCTCCCAATTTCTAACAAGGCTCACATGTTTTACAAAACTCAAGGGTGTCCTTGAACATGGTGGGCCAATAAAACCCACATTGCAGAATTTTGATTGTGGTCTTCTTAGCCGAAAAGTAGCCACCACATGCCTGAGAATGACAAAAGAAGATGATATTGTGTTGCTCATCATCCGGCACACATCTCCTTATAATTTGATCGAGACAATACTTGAATAAGTAAGGATCGTCCCATAGGAATTTCCTCACCTCGTTGAAGAACTTATCTTTATCTTGCTTTTTCCAATGTGTTGGAGTTATATCTGTAGCAAGATAGTTAGCAATATCCGCATACCATGGCAATTGGGAGACTTTAAAAAGTTATTCATCAGGGAACATGTCATTGATCGCGGTCGTCTCAGGGGAATCGGTGAGAACAAGTCGAGAGAGCTGGTCAGCCACTACGTTTTCTACTCCTTTCTTATCACGTATTTCTATGTCAAATTCTTGGAGTAGGAGGATCCATCTTAACAACCGTGGCTTAGCATCCTTCTTGGAGAGAAGATACTTAAGCGCGGCACGGTCTGTGAATACGATGATCTTGGATCCAATCAAGTAGGACCTAAACTTGTCCAAGGCAAAAACTACGGCTAAAAGTTCTTTTTCTGTAGTAGTGTAATTTGCTTGGGCTGAGTTTAAGGTTCTACTTACATAGTAGATGACACATGGCTTCTTCTCTTTTCTTTGGCCTAGCATAGCCCCAATAGCGTAGTTGCTAGCATCGCACATAATTTCAAAAGGAAGGCTTCAATCAGGTGGTTGCATTATGGAGCACATGTCAACATGCTTTTAAGTTTGTCAAAGGCATTTTGACAGTCTTCATTCCACTCGAATGAGTTCTCCTTTTGAAGAAGGTTACATAAAGGACGAGAGAGTGAACTGAAGTCCTTTATAAATCGTCTATAAAATTCGGTGTGTCCCAAAAAGGACCGCACATCTCGTATGCTCTTGGGTGGTGGAAGGTTAGAGATAAGATCGATTTTAGCTTTGTCCACCTCGATTCAGTTTTGTGAGATGATGTGACCAAGTACAATTCCCTTTTGAACCATGAAGTGACATTTCTCTCAATTCAACACAAGGTTCTTCTCTTCACATCTTTTCAACACAGATTTCAAGTGCATAAGGCACTCATCAAAGCTACAACCAAATACAGAGAAACCATCCATGAAGACTTCGAGAATTATCCCCACCATATCAGAAAAAATACTCAGCATACAATGCTGAAAAGTGGCAGGAGCATTACATAGTCCAAATGGCATCCTTCGATAGGTGAAAGTGCCGAAAGGACATGTGAATGTTGTCTTCTCTTGGTCCTCTAAGGCAATCTCTATTTGGTTATACCCTGAATAGCCATCAAGGAAGCAAAAATGGGAATGATCCGCCAACCTTTCTAAAATTTTATCAACAAACGGTAGGGGGAAGTGGTCTTTCCTCGTTACTGTGTTTAGCTTCCTGTAGTCAATGCACATTCTCCAACTGCTAGTGACTCTGGTTGGTACGAGTTCATTATTGGCATTGGATACGATGGTTATTCCGGATTTCTTAGGCACCACTTGAGTTGGGCTCACCCATTGACTATCGGATATTGGGTAAATGATACCCACATCCAACCAATAGTTTCACTACTTCAGCCTTAACCACATCCTTCATGTTTGGATTGAGTCATCTTTGTGGTTGCCTAGATGTCTTCGCATTCTCCACAAGGTGTATGCGATGAGTACAAATCAATGGGTCTATGCCTTTGAGATCCGCAATCGACCATCCAATGACACTCTTATGCTCTATTAGAGTGGCTATTAGCCTACTCTCTTATTCCTCATCCAAGTGGGAAGAAATCACCACCGGATATGTCTCATCTCGACCTAAATATACATATTTCAACTCACTTGGTAATGGTTTTAGGTCGAGCATTGGTGCCTTGATATTGGATGGGATGGGCTTGTTCTTGTTTAAGGGTAACGGTTCAATTAGTGCCCTCCATCTTTTGTTATCAAGTACCGGCATCACATCTAAAATGGCATCCATCTCTCATATTGTGTCATCATTTATCTCATGAGAGTGGGCCACACATGCCTCCAAAGGGTCGGAATATAATGTCAAGGGGAATGTATCCTCCACGAATGATTCAATCAAATTTATCTCGTGGATCTCATCATCAACTTCCTGTGGTTGTTTGCATAAATCAAATATATTCAGCTCAAGTGCCATATTTCCAAAAGACATTTGTACAAGCCCGTTTCTACAATTGATAATCGCATTTGAAGTAGCTAGAAAAGGGTGGCCAAGTATGACGGGAATTTGAGCACCGATACCTATCACGAGATGTGTATCCAAGACAATAAAGTCTACTGGGTAGTAGAATCTATCCACTTGGACTAAGACATCCTCAATCACTCCTCTTGGTATACGAATAGATCAATCAGCAAGTTGGAGTGTGGTTTTAGTGGGTTTCAATTCACCTAACCCAAGTTGTTCATAAACCGAGTATAGAATGAGGTTAACAGTCGCCCCTAAATTAAGTAAGGCTTGTTTAATCCGGTAGTCTCCTATGATACATGAGATGGTTGGACTACCCGGATCCTTGTATTTTTGGGGCACCTCTTGTTTGATAATAAGACTCAAATTCTCAGTCAAAAGTACTTTGTTGTGAACATTGTGTTTCCTTTTGACTGTACACAATTCCTTTAGAAATTTGGCATAGGATGGTATTTGCTTTATAGCATCCAACAACGGGATGTTGATCTTCACTTGCTTAAAAACCTCTAAAATTTCCAGGTTTTTGTGTAAAGGTTTGGGTGAAATTAACCTTTGGGGAAACGGGGCAACTGGCTTGTATTGCTTTTCCGGTTCTTTCTCTTGTGGAGTGTTGATCGGGCTATCATCTTCTTTGGAAATTTCCAGATCATTAGGCTTTGGGGCCTTCACTAGATTAGATTTATCGATTATTTTTCCACTTCTCAAAGTGGTGATAGCTTGAACATGCTTCGTATGTTGGGAGGATGAGCTTGCGTCTTCTATCTCAAATTGGGTCCTTGGGTTAAAAAGAGGTTGGGCAGGAAGTGTGCCTTTCTCCCTAACACCGAGGTGAGATTCAACTCTAGCCATTGAGGTTTTCAAGTCATTGATGGCTTGAGTTGAATTTGATTAAATTTCAATTGCTCTTGCATGAACCCATCAATTTTTAGAGAATTAGTCTTGTTATACTCAGCTTGAACCGATACAAATGCACCCAACATCTCCTCTAGCGTAGCTTTCGGTGTAATGACTAGGGATGGACCTAATAAAGGTCAAACTTGAGGAGCATTATTTGCATTCACAGTGGGTCCATTCCTCCAACTGAAGTTGGGATGGTTCTTCCAACTAGAATTATACGTGCTAAATGGCCGTTGATAACTGTTTATGGCATTTGATTGTTCTTGTAAGATATCTTGGAATGCTGAAATTGTGGGACAATCTTGTGTTGCATGTTGATTTCCGGCACAAATTCCACAAACAGTTTTAATGTCTTTTGAGTTGATCATCTCTCCTTTCTTCAATTCTATGGCCTCGACTTTTCTTGTGAGGCTAGCCACACGTGCACTTATATTATCCTCTTCTAAGAGGACATAAATTCCTCCTTTTTCCTTTTGTTGGCTAGTCTTGGAATTTGTTGGTCTAGATGTATCCCAAGACTGTGCATTCTCGGCCAATTCATCCAAGTAGTCCCAAGCTTCCTCGGCTTTCTTATTCATGAACTCCCCATTACATATCATCTCTACGAATTGGTGCATGGGTAAAGTTAGTCCTTCATAGAAAAAGCTTATAACCCGCCAAATTTCGTAGCCATGATGTGGGCATGCATTTAACAAGTTCTTAAACCTCTCCCAACATTGGAAGAAGGTCTCATCCTCTTTTTGGGCAAAATTCATGATAAGGCGCCTCAACATATTCGTTTTGTGAGTAGGGAAGAACTTTTTAATGAACTCCCTAGACATCTCAGTCCATATGCCAATTGATCTTGGCCTTAATGCATGAAGCCAACCTTTAGCTTTCTCTTTAAGGGTAAAAGGAAATAATTTAAGTCTCACTACATCATCGGTTACATTTGCAAAGTGCATTGTGGCTATCACCTCATCAAATTCCTTAAGATGTTGATAGGCATTTTCACTGTCTAGTCCATGAAATCTCGGGAGGAGTTAGATTACTCTTGGTTCCAAATCTATGTTCCCTGCATTTTGTAGAAAAACTATGCATAAGGGAGTGCTCGCTCTTGCTGGTTGCAAGTACTCACGTAATGTTCTGGGTCAGGGAACATTCTTAACCACATTCTCTCCCGTTTCAGTTTGGTTTTTGCCCAGATTTTTATTGGCCATAGGGTTGGGTTGATTTGCAGCCATACTTTCAGACAAAATTGGAGAATTTAAATGTCTCTTAGCATGCGGCTCTCTATCAATTCCTTCAACTATTCCCCCTTCACTAATGAGTCGGTTATTAGAATTCCAAGCCTAATGTGGCATGCAAATTCTAAAAGAATGAAACAAGAAAAAAGAATTTTTCCTTCCTTTCTTTACTTCTCTTTAAGACCGAAGCACAAGGTGTCTTACAATGGATGAGCCATAAGCAAGGATAGAGACCGATTTCTCCTGGTCAATAGGGGTTCAGAGAACTCCCCACCCACTCTTCGAATCTTTTGAGCAAAGTGCAGAAAAAGAAGAAAGAGGAATAAAAGTGAGAAGAGAAATCTCTGAGAACATGGTGATCCAAGACGGCAATGTCGACCAATAGGAATCAAGGCAACATAAAGCCAACCTATCAGAGATCCAAAAAGGAGTCTCCACCCACTCTAAAAGAGATGAATATGATAGGAATGAATAAGGAAAGAGGAAGATTAAGGTTAGAAAGATAAAACCTTATTTAAGAACTTAAGATCCCTAACTTCTTCTACAATTCCTAAAATCCCTGCAAAAGAAAAAAAATCAACATAAAACAAACTAAGTTAGTACTATTCCTAAAAATTTCAATAGAAACTATGTTCAGAAATTCTGTTAAAACCGTCAAAGTCCTCGGCAACGGCGCCAAAAACTTGTTCGCTTCCCCAAGTGTAGGGTTGCGATGTAGTAATAATCTCGATAAGACCGAGGTCGATCCACAAGGACTTGTGTAGGAATTCACAAAACACTTCTAATGATTTCTACTGAAGAGCTAACTAATAGATTTTTAGTAATTTGATGAACTAACAATTTTAAACTAAACTGAAGGTAATCAATAAATAAAAAGGCACTAGGGGTTCAATGATCCACTTATAGCAATCCTTGATGCTCAATTCGCTGTGGTTTCTCACTTTCTCAACTAGAATGGAAATTAAGTTCTATCTAGTCGGATGATAAATCAGTTAAAACAATCAATCTATCATATGTGTGAATCATGTACATGATTCTCTCAATTCAAGCTAGGACTTGAGCACACTCAATTGCATAGGTCAATCCTAATTCCAATAAGTTAAGATCACAATCATAATCATTATCAAACTCTATCACTAAGAATAATTAGATCATGATTTGAACTTGATCGAAATCACATACACAATCTCACATAATCCAGAATTTCTAGAAAAATAGAACTTTTGGTAAGAAGTTCCCATATGAGGATCAAAGGTCTTAGAATGTATTGAATCCAATTCCCCGGATCATACAGGTCTAGACTAACTTAAAACAATTAAGAATTCAAGCAATTCTTCAAAACATCCATGAGCCATCATAAGATTAAGAAAAACTACTTAGAACTTTATTTAAACTTCATACCATTGTTCTTCACTAATAATCCAACTTGAAACCAAATCAAATGACTTGAAACATCTTAGATTCACTACAAGCTTCAACTCTTAGCCCTAGCTAAGAGGTTTAGCCGTTCATGATCCAAGGAAAGATGAAAACAACTAAACAAAGCATAAAACTAGAAAACCAAACTAGGAGGAGTTGTAGAACTCCGAATCCGACTTCCGCTATCTCCCACTGTGCTCAATATCTTCTAGGATGCCTTAGGAAGAAGCCCTAGGTCCCCTTTTATAAAATAGTGCAGAAGGTTTCAAATTGCGCAAGAAATCTAAGACTGCGCAGAGAAAATCAGAGCTTATAGAACACGTTCTATTATGCAGACGACGGGTCTCAAAAATGCAAAAACTGTTCAGTGAGTTTTTAAGAAATTCGAACCCAAAAATTTAATTCAAGGACCGGTCACATGACCGGTCTGAACAATGGACGACCGGTCCTGATAGGTCCAGTGAGGTTTGGCTGCAGGGCCCCTTCTGTTGAGTGTTCAGACCGATCGATGACCAGTCCTAGGTTATGGACGACCGATCTTGGGTGCATTTGTCCTGCCTTCTTTCTTCTCTCCTTTGCTTCTGTCTTCCACCCCTTTGACGCTTGGTCTTGTGATCTTCAATGCTTGTAAATCGTGTATTTAAGCTTTCTATTGATGAATCTTCTCTCTCATTCCTATAACCACAAAACCTATGCATTAGTTGGATCTTTAATCATGTATTTCAAGCATAGTTAGTGATAAAATAGGGGTAGAATATGCACATTTAAGAGCTCAGCATTAGGTCAAGCCTCAATGCTTCGACATTAGACGAACGAGGCTTAGAATCAGTCAATGGTAATGGTTCAAAACAAGGCCTCCATCCATCAGTTACGAGTACCGACATCAAATCCTATGCGGCGTCAACTTCTTTACTCATGTCATTATCAAAATCAGAGAAGTAAACCAAGCACTCTTCTAAAGGATTAGAGAATTCAGTTTAAAGGAATTCATCTTCCAAGATAGACTTAATCATGCTTATTAAAATTATGCCTATTACTCACACTTGAGGTTGCAACGCTTTGCGGAAGCTTAGAGCGGAGCTTAGAACTACTGCTAAGTCCTAAAGAAGGGGTGATTAGGACCATTTTAAAATCCTTTTAAAACTTCTTCTCTAATTAAACAAAATTAGCAATTATAGAGTAATTAAACAAGAACACTTAGCTTCTAAGCTTAAGTGAGTCCAATAATAATGGCTAGCAAAGATAAGTAATTAAACTAACTAGCTTACGCATATAGATTATAAGAGATATGATTATCAAGCTACTAATCTATATGCAATGTCTAGACTACAAAGATATACTAAACAAGTACCTAGTCTAGAAGTGAAACTACAACAAGTGCATGAGAATCTACCTATCATGCATAGCATAGATTCCATTTAAGCATTCATATAATTAACAATTAAAAATAATGCAAGAATAACAATGTGCTTAAAAAAATTCTCAAACACAAGCATATAGAGTGGTTTAGTTTCCCTACTCCACTTCTATTTACCGTGCTCACCCCTTGAGCAAATCAAATTTCACCATAGAGTTTAAATCAGGTTCCTCCCAACTTAGGTGTTTTAAATTGGCTCCACCTTAGCAGGGAGTTCGATAAGATTCCTCCCAACCTATGATGGATATTTTAATAGGTTCATCTCTCAACCTATATATTTACGAGTTACATCCAACTCAGGAGCTTGACTAGGTTCCTCGCAACCCTTTGGTTCCAATCCAAGAACCTAACGTACACTCCCATCGAAGGCTCTCCTTGGAGACTTAGTCGAGTTTGATTCTAAACTCTCATACTCAATCCTCCACAAGGAAATAGTGCAATTAGACTCTTACAATGATAACTTACTTGTTTAATTGAGCACCTTGTTCAGCATCTCTTGGGTTGCTTGATCTCCGCTCTCCTGTGCTTCAATCAGCTCCCCGTTGCTCCTCTCATCTTGTTGTCGATGCGTTGCCAATGCCTCAGTTCCAATGATTAGCTATTTGCATGAGATATTCTAAAGAGATGCCCAATGTGCTAGGAGGTGGTAGTGAGTTATCTATAACTAGAAGGATTTTGTTGCCTAGAAGAATTCCACTTAATTGGATCTCTAGAGAGGTTTAAACTAAGGATATACATATGGTGTAGGAGTCGAAAACATATAGAGATCAAGAAAGAGCAAGTTCATCTTCATATGAGGTTTGAATACTCCATCTTGTGATGAATCACAAGGAAGATGACTTAGGTATAGTAAAATTAGAGCCTAGTGATGTGGGTAATGGGGTGGCTTCTAATGCTCCTAAATCTCTATTTTCTCCAAAAACCATGCCCTGTCTTTATATAGATAAAGTTTCAATGGATAGAAAATGGTAGCAAACGACTAACTGACGACTAGTCACACCTCAACAGCGACCGATCGTACGAGGTCATCGACCGATTTCAAGGTGTGTCAACCGGTCTAATTTGGCCATGGATTGGATGTCTAGTTGTTATCCCAACATGTGGCCCTTGTGACCAATCTCACCAAGGCTGGCGACCGGTCACACAGACCAATTGATTGGTCATCAAACGATCTAATTTGGTCAAGGTTTTAGCTCTGCTTGATCACCCTATTTGGCCTCTGGTGATCGGTCACCTGGTACCTATAACTGGTCTCTAAACACATGAGTTCTGTTGTTTGTCTGATTTGTTTATAACAGTTCATGAAACCTCTAAGGCCACTTTTTAGGTGATCTTTTGGAATACCTAAAGCCATTCTAAGATGACTAAAAGTTTACCTATGGGTTAATGCCATCTAGAGGTTTGGTTTTGGTTTAGGTTCAAGGGTTTGGCTCACCAAGGCATCTCTGATTTACCTCTTTCTTCTTCCTTAATGCAGTTGTCCTCTTGAGTCTTCGGTCTTCATCTTTAGGCTCAACCAACACCTAGACTCACTGACCTACATAATTGACAAATAAGGTGCACTAGTATGCCATAGAAAATTGCACTAACATTAATGTCATGGACTTCGTCACTATCCCCTGACCTTTTACACATATGAAACATGTTGAGTTCTAATGTCATATTTTCAAATGTCAATTTTATAATTAATTCCATTCTAGCAATTGATAATAGCATTTGATGTAGTCAAGAATGGTCAGCCTAAAATTACAGGAATTTGAGCACTCACATTCGTCACTGGTTGTGTATCCAAGACGATGAAATCTACCAGATAGTAAAAAAAATTTATTTCAACCAGCACATCCTCAACTATCCTGCTCGGTATTCGAACGGATCGATCAACCAATTGTAAAGTGGTCTTGGTGGATTTTAATTCATCAAGACCGAATTGCTAGTATATCGAGTAAGGTATAAGGTTCACGTTTGCCCCCACATCTAAGAGCGCTTGTTCAATCCGACAGTCCCCTATGATGCATGAGATGGTGGGACTACTCGGATCCTTATATTTTTGGGGAGCCTAATAATTTATAATGACACTCACTTGCTCATTTAGAAAAGCTTTTTATTGCACAAGTGCCTTTTCTTGACCATACGAAGGTCCTTTAAAAACTTGACATATTAAGAAATTTGTTTAATGACATCAAGCAAAGGAATGCATATTTTGACTTGTTTGAAAACCTCTAAAATGTCCTAAGAATTTCCTAAATATTTTCAAGAGATCAACCCTTAGGAGAATGGAGTCAGTGGCTTATATTCACAATCTTGTTCCTTCTCTTGAGGAGCAGTTCTTGGTTCATCATCACTCTTGTGCTCTTCTGAGTTATTAAGTTCTTCAACCCCGTTGAAATGGTTTTATCAATCATTTTTCGACTTCTAAAAGTGATGATGGACTTGTTCAATATTTTGTTTTGGAGGATTCTGTTGAACCTCCAATTTATACATTGCATTGCCCAGTACATCACATTATATGCACAGTTTTCATGCTTAAAAGGCCTATCTAATGCATGTTTTGTGATTTCAGGAATGAGAGCGGACTTCACCAAATTGGAGACTAAAAAGGACCATTTGAAGCCATTGGATGAAGAAGAAAGAAGGACCAAAGAAAGTAGAAAGAGAGGAGAAGAAAGGAAGAAAGAAGCAAAAGGAGAAAAGCAGAAACAGAGGCCAAGACCGGTCGTGTGACCGGTCGTCCATCACAAGGACCGGTCGTCCGACCGGTCCGATTATGCACAGAAGGAAAATTTTCTGTGAAGGTCACTGGACCATTCACGACCGGTCGTGACGACGGTCGTCCTATGCCCAAACCAGTCGTACGACCGGTCCTTGAATTAAAATCTTAAATTGAGATTTTGGCAAAACTCTCTGGACTGTTTTTGACGATTTGCGACCGGTCGTGCGACCGGTCGTCAGGGAGCTCAGACCGGTCGTGCGACCGGTCGTCTGTGTAAGAAAGCTTCTCCATGAAGCTCCGGGATTTTCTGCGCAGTGCATAACCTTGCGCAATTTCTGGATGTTTCCGACGCAAGGGGCTTCCACACTATAAAAGGACACCTAGGGGCTCTTCCTAGGGTATCATGGAAGCTAAGGAACGTGATTCTAGAGAGAGGAAGCTGTCGTGGAGCGTCTGCAACTCCCCAATTTTCTATTTTTCTAGTTTTTATGCTTTTATTATGAGTTCTAGTTGTAGTATGACAATGCTCGGCTAGAATCTCTCAGCTAAGGCTGAGAGGTGAAGCTTGTAGCTAATTTCATGTTTGATTCAAGTTAATTCAAGTACTTTTTAATTCAAGTTTGAATTTTTTTATATTCCAGTTCTTAAAGTGGTAGTTTGAGATGTTTTATGAGAGTTCATGTGCTCCAGACATGAATTCCTTGCAATTCTCTGAGATTATCATATGATGCTTGTTTAGATTCGAATTATAGTAATCCTTGAGCAGGCCATAGTCCATAGGCATGGCTGTTACTCCGAAGGCTATGGTTTTGAATTCTACATTGATTGAATGGGACTAGAACTTGGAAGTTCAACTTGATTTGGATTGAATGTGTGTGAATGCTTTATTTTCCAACTAGATGAGAGATAGGACTTCAAATCTAGTTGTGTTCTCTACTTGGATTGATTGAATTGACATGGGATTGCTACAAGTGGATCCTTGAATGCCTTAGTACTTTAAATCACTGAATTTCTATTAAGTTACTGTTTTAGTTAATTACCCAATTAAATCTGATTTTCTTGCAAAATTGAGTTGCTGGAGTAGTTTGAAAATTGTTTCTATTTCCCTGTGGATCGACCTCGGTCTTACCGAGATTTATTACTACATCGCAGCCTTACACTTGAGGCAAGCGAACAGATTCATGTCACTAATTTCACATTATGTCTTTGGGTTGGGTTGGAAAAGTCCCTTCCCCAGTATGCATTTGTGCTTCCATCCTCCCAAGCGATGTTTTCATCTCTTAGAACATTAGTATGTTACTTTAATTGATTTGAGATTGACCATGCATGAAAGCTTGTACTGCATCCTTAAGGATCACCTTCCTTTACACTTGTGGTGGTATCAGATAAGGAATGACGTTTTGAGGAGGAGGCCCTTGAGGAGGGATACTAGCATTAGCCATGGGTTCGTTCCTCCAACTGAAGTTTGGATGGTTCCTCCAATTAGTGTTATACGTGTTAGACATGGGGGTACTAAATGGCCATTGATAAGCATTTATGGCATTTGCTTGTTCATGTACTACTTTCTGAAATACAGGAATTGTTAGACAATCCTATGTAAAGTGTACGTTGCTTGCAAAAATACCACATACGTTTTCTACGGTTTTGTTGGCCTCAACCGCTTCCACCTTTTGAAGTTTCATGGCCTCGACTTTCGTGTGAGGCCGTCTATACTTGATTTTATATCATCTTCCTCTTTAAGGACATACATTCTTCCTTTCTCTTTGGCTTGAGAAAGGTTGGTACTACTTGTTGGCGGTATCCCATGATTGTCTGTTTTCAGCCAACATATCAAAGTCGTCTAATGCCTCATCGGGATCTTTATTCAGAAATTCACCATTGCACATCATCTGTAAAAATTGGAACATGTTTGAGTTTAATCCATCATGGAAGAAACTAATCACAAGTCAAACCTCATAACTATGATATGGGCATGTGAGGAAAAGCTCCTTGAACCTCTTCCAACATTGGAAAAATGTCTTATCTTCTTTCTAGAAGTTAATGATAACCCTCCTAAGGGTATTGGTCTTATGAACCAGGAAAAACTTTTTAAGGAACTCCCAGGTCATCTCAGCCCATGTCCCAATAGATCGCAGCCTGAGAGAATGAAGCCATGACTTGGCTCTCTCCTTCAAAGATAATGGAAACAATTTCAGTTTAATTGTGTTATCAAAGACATTGTTATAGTGTAAAGTAGTTACAACCTCATCGAATTCTTTTACATGAAGAGATCGACTTTTAGAGTCTAGTGTATGAAACTTTGGAATAAATTGGATTACGCACAGTTTAATATCTAGGTTTCTAGCATTATGGGAAAAAACCATACAAGACGATGTACTCATTCTTATAGGTTGTAAGTAATCACGTAAGGTTCTAACCAAACTACATGAAAGCGCCAAATTTGACGGTCCAAAATCGTCAAATTCGACGGTCCGTGCTGTCGAAAAAATCCGTCATAGATCAGCACTAGAAAAAAATTCGACGGTCCATAACCGTCGGTTAATATTCGACGGTCCTTAACCGTCAGTTAATATTCGACGGTCCGTGGGTTAAAATTCGACGGTTCTTAACCGTCGGTTCATACTCGACGGTCCGTGGCGCTCGAAATATTTCGACGGTCTACACCCGTCGAACTCGTATTTACATAATCGGCGGTTGTAAACTGTCGAAAATAATTCGACGGTCCTAACCCGCCCTTTGTGGGTAAAAATGATAGGAAATTTCGACGGTTCTGAACAGTCTTAGAAATAAATTCGACGGTCCTAAGCCGCCGTTTTGGGTAAAAATATAGGAAAGTTTGATGGTCCTAGGCAGTCGAGGAATAGATACGACGATTCAAAACCGTCGAATGTTTGTCTGCACGGAAAAAAAAAAAATAACCTGTATTTTGGTCGGGCTTGTGCCCCCAATACATCCTATAAACCCTGTAATTCGTAAATAATTTAGCAAACTACAACATTTACTAACACAATGTACAAGTACAATCCTCCACTTACATAACACAATACAACCACAATCCTCCACAATCAGATTACATAACCAACACAATACAACCACAATCCTCCACAATCACATAGCATAACCAACACAATACAACCACAATCCTCCACAATCACATTACATAACCAACACAATACAACCACAATCCTCCACAATCACATTACATAACCAACAAAATACAACCACAATCCTCCACAACTACAAACCTCCGCAACCACAATCCTCCTCAAGTACAAACAATCCACAACCACATTCTCCACATGTACCAAAGAGTACAATCAACTTACAATATACCATCAACCAATCGAATTTATGTCTGCATGAAAAAAAATAACCTGATTTAATGAGGGTTGTGCCCCAATACATCCTGTAAATCTGTAATTCATAAATAATTTAGAAAACTACAACATTTACTAACACAATATATCAACCTCGTTCTCATCTTGTTTAGTTTGGTTTGGTTGGTTTGGTGAATTTGGTTGATTTGGTTCAACCATATCTCTAGACGATTCACAAGTACTTAGATGTTTTCTAACAGCCCATTGAATGGTGGGTCCTTCAACTAATCCTCCTTTACTTAGAAGACGAAGTGTGTGATTCCCTACCCACTTGAGTATGAACCACACAAAAAACTAAGTTCTAAACCTAAACCTACTTCTAATTCTAGGAATTTAAAAAATGAAAATAAAATTCTACAAAAAATTGGAAAGGAAAGAGTTGGAAGGATAGTACCCGAAAAGACAAACGAGATTAGGAAATCTTAGAAAAAAGAAAACACAAAACAACATTCATAATATGAAATTCCAGAAAAATTCCAACATATCAACGTAGTAGAAATCTATCCTAACAATTCAAATTAAATCCTAAATCTAAAGTAATTCAGAACCATATCCTATAAACAAATCATCGACAACGATGTTAAAAACTTGTTAGGCAACCCCAAGTACAAGGTTGCAATGTAGTAATAATTTGGTAAGACTGAGATATTCCAAGGGGATTATTTATTAGCAACAACTCTAAACACTCTAGATCTAAACTTAAACTAGAAAACAATTGAAAATATGAATTCTGGGTTTTAGTCCAATAGAATTAAAGTAAAAGAAACTAAGGCGCCAAGGGTCCACTTATAATCAATCCATAATGCTTAAATCATCGATTCAATCTTAATAATTCAATTGGAATCGAAGTCATATTCTATTCAATTAGAAGATTAATTCAATTAAATCATAATTGTTCGTCGGCCCCAAGTATAAGGCCACGATGTAGTAATAACTCGGTGAGACCGAGGTCGATCCACAAGGAAAGAATATGGAAAAGTAGATCCAAACACACTAAGGTTACCTAGTTTCTAGAACTAAACTAATATGGATTTGGTTTTAAAAGAAGATTGTTCTAAGTTAGAAGAAAAATAATCTAAATCAAACCATTAAGTATTAAGGATCCACTTCTAGTTATTAACCATGCTTAATTCAATTACTCGATTCAATGTACAACTGAAATCGAAATCCTATCTCTATGCAGCCGGAAGATATAATAGTTAAAGCATATAAACAGTCTAAAACAGGTGCATGTTCATTGATTTGGTTCCCTCAATAAAGCTCAGGCATTGGGCACACTCAATCGTATAGGCCAATCCTTTATCGAATCTAGTTGAGATCATAACCATAACCTTCATCAAATCCTTTCATTAGACTTGACTAGAACCAATGATTTGAACTCCAATTAAACTAATATTAACAAGAAAAAACACATATCTCAGATTCATACAAAAGATACATGAATTCTTTATCAATTAGTTCTAATAGAAATCCAACTGTTTTGGTCCATGGAGAACTCGAAGCATTCACTGCATCCAATGAATCAAAGGCTTCCACAAATCAAATCCCATATACCAATCTGATTAACCTCAGAAATCCAACAAGAACTCATGTACATGGCATACAAGATCAGTGAATTATCTAAAACTATCAACTTTATTCAAATTATTAATAAATTGTTCAAGTATTAAACCATGATTCGAAATTAAATAATCAAAGCATGAATAATAAATAGAAATTTCACTTCTCAACTCTAGCTGAGAGTTAACTAGAAGAAAGCATAGAAAAACTAGAACTAGAACTAGAAAAGAAAGAAAAATAGTTGTAAAAGGTTATGAAGCCTCTTAGGACTTGATATCCTTGCTCCCCACGTCCTATGATGCCCTAGGAAGAGAGTGGAGGTGGTCTTTTATAGAAGAAATCCGGCACCGATTTGGAAACTACGAAAAACCGCGAAAGTTTTTCGAACTTGAAAGTCGATGGCCGACCGGTCGGAGGACTAGTCTTTGCTCACAAACTCAATGAAAAAAATTGAAATTCGGAGTTTTTGGAACACTGAGGATCGATCGGACGACTGGTCTTAAACGCTAAAAAATAGTCCAGCAAGTTGAGCTCCGATTTCTGATTTCTGGACTCCCGAAGACCGATCTAAGGACTAGTCGGGCAACCACTTGGAGGATCGATCCTTGAGACTGTATTTTTATATTTTTCTTCCTTTTCTCTTCTCTTTCTTTCTTGATTCTTTCCTCCACCTCCTAGCTCTTTCTCCTTTGATCTTCAATGTGTCTAAAGTGGGTCTTTTGTCATCAAATTCATAAGATCTCTCTTATTTTCCTGCAATCACAAATACACATATAAGATGAGTAGTTAATACTATAAATCATGCATAATGTGTGATGAATTAGGGTCAGAATATGCACAATTTAGAGTTAAAAAATAATTCAAAAGCCAAAAAGGATATGAAGTTCAAGCAATCGGTTCTAATTGAAGATTAAAGTATTTAACGAGTACAAGGCACAAAGCATTCACCATAACCGGGATCACGTTGAATCTAAGGTTTCTACAGATTAATACTTCTATAAACCCTAATAATCAGTCTAAAAAAATTGAAAGCATCCAATGCAACCTAGAATTAACAATGGATCTAAACAATTAAACTAAAATTATCTTTTTTATTCAAAACCAATCAACTAAAATTCACTGTTTAAACTATTGTACTTGAATCAATGAACTAAAATTCATAGATTAACTACAAGCTTCACCTCTTAGCCAACCATAGACATAATTGAACTAAAATCAAAAAAAAAAAATATGAAATCAAACCTAGAAAAGCTTAGAACTCGGCGTGGACGTCACTCCACCCTCGTCCTTCTCTCTCTTCTTGTATGATTTTAAAATTGATCCTAGAGCCTCTTAAATAACTCTTGAAATCGACCTTGCATCGATTTGAAAAGAGTTTAAGCAAAATAGGAAATAAATGTTGCACTTTCGCAAAACTGTGTGAAAATCACAGCACTGTTGATCTCTTCGTCGGTCGACCAAATAGGGCTTGAACACACCTTCAATTGACCGAACATTAAACATCGATTGACCGAAGGAAGCCAAAACTTTCCAACGATTTTTCTTTTGAAATTCATTGATTTTCGATCGACCGAACATACCAATGAAAACAACTATAAATGGTCGACTGAGGGGGATAGAGGATATATCGATCGACCGAACCCTCTAATCGATTGAATGAAACCTACTATAAATGTGCAAATTTGTTCTTTTGGTTCCGGTCTTTTCCACCTTGCATTTTCTTAAGCTTATTTTCTTCTCCATTAGCTTGAACACTCATTAACTCATCTCGGACTACCTACATGAAAACACACTTAATTAGTGTTATTTATTAATGAAATCCATAGGAAAATAATGCTTAATTAGGGATAAATATGTGATATTAGCACTTAAGATTCGATACAACAGCCACCGGTCAATGGAGAGTTACGGCCATGGATCTTGGTACCTTGTTTGGCCATGATTGCTTAGCCAATTCTAGGACAAGCTTGTGGTATTCTTATTTTGGTTAATATTATATATGTTAGAAGACTGATGATAAATCAGAATGGAAGCTTCTTCACCATTGGGCATGACTATGAGTCGGCATGCCTTAGCCTTATTCAACGTAAGGGTGTGAGTGTCATGAATACATGATCGTAATTTGGAATTACTAGGCACTTACATTGATAGAATTGATTACAAGTCTCTAGAATGTGAGATCCATCATGCCCGGACTAGTTCAATTTCGAGGTGCACTAGCTTTGAAAAAACCATATACCTAAAAGTATGTGGGCTGAGAGGTCTCTGTAATATGTACTTTGCTCACTTTATTATGTCATCTCATAGCCTATAAAAGTGAGTGTAGCTAGGGATACATGATCCTAATTTGGAATTACTAGGCACTTGCATTATTAGGAATTGATTACAAGTCTCTAGAATGTGAGATCCATCATGCTTAGACTAGATCAATTTATAGGTGCACTAGCTCTGGAAGATCCCTGTACCTAAAAGTATGTGGGTTGAGGGGTCTCTGTAATATGTGCCTTTGCTCACTTTATTAGGTCATCTCATGGCCTATAAAAGTGAATATAACAAGGTGCATACATAATGGCAAACTTGTCAAATTCCAAAGCATTATATGGGACTTAGATCTATAACATGGAGTTGGTCAAGCTAGCCTTAAGGCATCATTACCTCAATACGGAGTTAATTGAGTTGCTAAGTATTCTGGCAAAAATCTAATTTGCGATTGTTAAGATGAGTAGGCAGGCAATGAGGTTAAGAACAATGCTGATAATGAGAATTGGGTGCCTAAGATCCTCTTAAAGCTGGAGTAATCCAAGCTAGAAGAGCTCCCCAAATTGATGAGCACCTTTGCCAAAGATCCAGAGGGAGTTAGCATAGTCGACAAGGGCTACGTAGTAGTTGTGTTAACACTGGACAATTTCATCAAGTCATGGCAACTGTCTCAATCAATGTAATGAAATTTGATTACTCTTCTAAGTTGAGAGAGAGAGAGAGAGAGAGAGAGAGAGAAGATGAGGACGAAGGAGAATCCCTTTCTCTTGTAATTGTGGAGATCGGAATTGATTGATGCTTACAAAGTGCCCGATGGTCGTTGCTAGAGCCGCTAGCCAAATTTGAATTCCTTACCGCCAAACGCCACACTTGAGACTGTGCTTTCCCCCTTTACATCAGTGATCTTCATGGTGGGGTCAACTTAATATATGGATTGGATATCATGCATGGATGCCACACATGCAATTCTACAATATTTGGAGGATAATACCATCAAGTAGTGTGTTTAAGACCTTTCATGCTATATTTGCATGTATTTATTCACGAACCATGTTTTATGTATCATACATAGACCTGGAAAAATTCAACCTGACCCGGCTCGGTTTTTTCAGTTTAGGGTTGGAAAATTTGACCCAAATTCAAATTTTGGGTTGACTTGACTCATATTTTTATGGGTCAGGTAAGGGTTAAAGGTGACCTGACCCAAATCATATAGGGGTTAAGTAGACTATTATATATTGATTTTTTTTATTAGTTAAATAACACATTTTTTTTTCTCACACACCCGGCTGGAAACGGTCCACATGTTTGTCAATTTAATAAACATATGCACACGGTTGATCACATTTTATGACATGTAGAACTAAAATATTATGAGATTTTTTTATTTATTTCTAGGTGCTCATTTATAGTAGAACTGAAATGATAGCTAATAGTTCATAAAATAAATTAATAAAATTATCTCAATGGTTATATTTATTTGATTGTTGATAGGAATTTATTGGACTGTTAAAATGAAAGGATCAAATGGTTCTATTTCAATAATTGTGTCCACAATTTAACTATTTAAAAAATTAAATATCAAATGATCTGTTTTAGTATGTGCGTAATAGAAATACTCTATAAAAAAAAGCCTCAGTTTTTTTTCTTTTATATATATATATATATATATATATATATATATAGAGAGAGAGAGAGAGAGAGAGAGAGAGGGCACTATTAAACATATAGATTGTTTGGTTTTCAATTAAATGCTAGTGTTATATGTATCTAGTTTAATTTACAAATTAGTTAGTTGATCATTAAAATCTAGGTTAACCCAACCTGAACTAGTTTAATTTGGGTTAGGTGAGGGTTGAAATCAACCTGAATTCAATTTAGGTCGGGTTAAATTTGAGGTGGAAGGACCTGACCCATCGCCACTTCTAATCACACAAACACAGCAACAGGGACGTTATATAGCATTGTCCTATAAGCTTTTCAAGTACAAATCAGATTACTAGTCACTACAGTCCTTTCCTCCCGTGCTATAACCAGCAAGCCGTGGTGCGAAAAGGACCTGCCCCACGCGGATTTCCTGCGAAAAGCCTTGCGCAGGAAGTTCCTGCGCTGGGAACCTAGGTGAGGCCCATAGTGATATTTTCTGATAAATCCACCCCGTCCATCCATTTTCGGAGCTCATTTTAGGAATGAAAAGAAAAATGAACCGGATCCAAGACTCAAGTGGGCCGGAAACGTGAGGATTGAACATCCACAGTTAAAATATCTGTGGGGCCACAGAAGTTTCAAATCAGACTAATATTTATGTTTTCAGTTCATCCCAGCAGTAGTGAATTTATGAACGGTATGGATGTCATATAAACATCACTGTAAACCCCAGGAAGGATTTAACGGTAGTAATTTCCCTACCCACTTTTTCCTTTAGTGAGGCCCACTTGATTCTTGGATCCGGTTCATTTTTGTTCTCATCGCCTAAAATGAGCTCCGAAAATGAATGGACGGGGTGGATTTATCAAAAACATCACTATAGGCCCCACCTAGGTTCCCAGGCTTTCGCAGGAAATCCACGTCGCAGATTGCCTGTGCCCCTCTTCTGCAGTCGGAAGCTATATGGGGCCCACCGAGATGCCTATAGAAATCCACTCTGTCCATTAGTTTCTGAACCTCAGACTAGGACACGACACCAAAAATCAGGCAGATCTCATGTACACAGAAAACAGAGAGAATGGAAATCTCAACCGTTGAAAATTTCTTGGAGCCCACCACAATGCTTAAATGCCATCTGTTATAGGCAAAACGGTGGAGATAAGATTTCACGTGGAAATGACCATTCGGCTCTCGAGATCATCTGATCGAGAGTCGAATATTGGACAAGTGCAGGACGCCCATTCGACTCTCGAGATCATCTGATCGAGAGTCGAATATTGGACAATTGCAGGACGCCCATTCGACTCTCGAGATCATCTGATCGAGAGTCGAATATTGGACAATTGCAGGACGCCCATTCGACTCTCGAAATCATCTGGTCGGGAGTCATGGATGGTCAAATACGGAAAGCTAGATTCGCGAGCAGACCTTCTCGCAAGTCGTTGAAAGATATTACACCCAAAACATGTACTTGGACTCGCGACCACATTTTAATCTGCGAGCAGCTTTACTACGGGCGTCTCCTTCCTTTTCGGAGGTCCTGACTCCCAGCTACGGGCGTCTCCTTCCTTTTCGGAGGTCCTGACTCCCAGCTACGGGCGTCTCCTTCCTTTTCGGAGGTCCTGACTCCTAGCTACGGCTTCCGTCCGGATCCAGCCGGACTTCAAGGGATTGCCATCTAGGGGCGTGATTGTTGGAATAAATCATTGGGTTGGATCTGACTAAATAGGATCTTATCCCACGAAATCAGAGGATTCTCAGTATCGTACGCGACATCAACGGGATTTCAACATCTTACGTAACAGACTGGATTGTTTGTTATCTATATAAGGGGACGGCTCCATTGAAGGGAGGTACGTACTCATCATTCAATCTTGGTCCCGTTTGGCTTGGATTCTCTTCTGTGGCCTAACTTAAGCGTCGGAGGGCTAACGGCTGGTCCCCAGCCACCCTTTTTCGCTGTCTTGTTTCAGGTCTGGTGGTGAAAACCCCTCCTGGAGCGAAGGAGAAAAGCCGGAGGATCTCGTTACAAAAAACTGACGTTAACAGTTTGGCGCCGTCTGTGGGAAGCGATTTGATTATCAAAAACAATCGTGTTAACCACCAATCAAAATCCTTCGGTGATGCCTCCTAAAAAGACAGTTCATCCTTCAACTTCGAGACAGGCACCACCTCCGCCCGGTGAGACGGAATCCGCACCTGCCCTCCCACCTGTTCCGACGGATATCCCTCAAGGAGCCCCAAATATGCCATCGACAAATCCATTATTGGAGGCCTCTGGAAATCAGGATGATGTCCTACGATTCCTCGGGAACACTCTCCTAACTTTAAACGCTGGAGTTCAGGCACTGTCAAATCGGCTTGATCAGCACTTCCCTGAACCGCAAAGACAACCCTCCGAAGGGTTACCACCGCCGCCCATACCAATTGCCTCCAGACATTCTGTGGATGAACCACAGGTCCCACCACTCGGCGGTCATCCCCCTGTGCCGTCTCCACATTCTATACATTCCAGTTCGTTTCGACAACCTCTACCGCAAGGCTCCACCGCCGAAACGTCTAGCTATACCTTGCCATGGGAAGGAGATCTCAAAAGAATTCAAGACCGTTTTGATATCATGGAGCAGAGATACCAGGCAAATCGGCCATCTGCTGTCATGGCGGCTATACATCAATCTGAATCTCCCTTCACAAGCGAGGTCATGGAAGCCCCGTTGCCCAGAAAGTATCGAACGCCTGTTATCGCTCCGTACACAGGCATTGGCGATCCTCTGGAACATCTGGAAACATATAGGTCCCTCATGGAGTTGGAGGGACATGGTTCAGAAATCATGTGTAGGGCTTTTCCCCTTACATTGAAGGAAGCGGCCCGTACGTGGTTTCGGGGGTTAAAGCCACTTTCCATCAGTTCCTTTTCCCAATTATCGGAGATATTCCTTTCTCAATTCATGGGAAGTATTCGCATTAAAAAGCCAGCCTCCCATCTGATGAATCTAAAACAGCAACATGGAGAGACAATAAAAGAGTTCACAGTACGGTTCACTGCCGAGGCCGTTCAAACTGAGGGTTACACTGAAGAAAAGGGTCTTACAGCCCTCATTGCTGGAATAACAAGTGAGAAGTTTAGGTTTGCCTTAGATAAGAGTCCGCCGAAAACTATGACGGAATTCCAAGCCAAAGCTCAGAAATATATCAATGCAGAAGAAGTCGCATTGACACGCCATGGAGTACAAAGTAAGAAACGCAAGCCAGAAGGAACTTCTACAGATAAAAAATACCATCGCGATCAGCGCGATCGTTCCCCCAGGAAGCCTTACTCTGGTAAATATCATAATTACACTCCTCTTAACCGGTCTCCTGAAAAGGTTCTAATGGAGATAAAACACAAGCCATATGTGAAGTGGCCTGCAAAGATTAAGTCCGATCCCGAGAAGAGAGATAAAAGTAAGTTCTGTTACTTCCACAAAGATCACGGGCATAGGACCCAGGACTGTATCTCTCTACGAGACCATATCGAGGCACTTATTCGAAAAGGCCATCTCCAGGATTATGTTGCTCGTAAAAATCGATCACCAGAAAGGGCAAAGACCTCATCTCGCCAAAAGGAACCGTCTCAAACCGACCAAGAAGATGCTGAGCCCACAGGAGAAATTCGCACTATCGTCGGGGGTCCAGCTTGTGGGGGTGATTCTCAAGCTTCAAGAAAGGCATACGCCCGGAAGGCGTCCAAAGAACCCCAGCAGATCTATTGGCTGGAACAAACTTCCAATTCTTCGAAAGCTAACCACCCCCCAATTTCTTTCACCCTCGAAGATGCAGCGGGAATTCATTTCCCTCATGAAGATTCCATCGTAGTCACACTGAAGGTATCAAATTATCTGACTCATCGAATTATGGTGGATACAGGTAGCTCGGCCGATATTCTGTATTTGGAGGCTTTCGACAAGATGGCACTAGCCAGAAACCTCCTCAAGCCAGTATCGACCCCTCTTGTCGGCTTTGGAGGAGAAGTGGTGACACCAGAAGGAAGCATCGATCTCCCAGTCACCTTTGGGGAGAATCCAGCGAAGACCACCGTCTTCGTAAACTTCCTCGTCGTGGATCGAAAATCAGCGTATAACGCCATCTTGGGGAGACCGTCACTAACTAAGGTTGGAGCGGCTTTGCACCCTTCATATTTATGCGTTAAATTTCCGACCCCAAATGGCATAGGGGTCGTGCGAGGAAGTCAGCAGGAGGCACGGTCCTGTTACCAGATAGCCCTCCAAGATCGAAAGAAAGCTCAAGCGACACCGGTCATGGCAATAGTTCAAGGTTCATCCAACGTTCTCACCTCCGCGTTGGATCCAAGGGAAAGTGCTCTAAAATCAGGGATTCCAGGGGAGGAAACAGTGGCGATCCGCTTGACCGAAGACGACCAGTCTAAGATCGTGTACATCGGTTCCTCTTTAAATAGTATCTACCGCGAGGATTTGATTCGTTTCCTCACTGAATATCAGGACGTGTTTGCTTGGTCTCATAAAGACATGCCGGGCATCGATCCTAATGTTGTCGTACATCGTCTCAACATTGATCCAAAGCACAAACCAGTACATCAGCGTCGACGCGCCTTCACTGCAGAAAGACAGATGGCGATCAAAACTGAAGTTGAGAAGCTGCTCGCGGCAAATTTCATAAAAGAAGTTGACTACCCACAGTGGGTCGCCAACGTAGTTCTCGTCCGGAAAGCTAATGGCAAATGGAGGATGTGCGTCGATTATTCAGACTTAAACAAAGCATGTCCCAAAGATAGCTTCCCGACACCACGAATCGACCAGCTGGTCGACTCAACAGCTGGACACGCCCTCCTCAGTTTTATGGATGCTTACTCTGGTTACAACCAGATTATGATGCATCCACCTGATGGCCAACACACTGCCTTCATCACAGATCGAGGGCTATATTGCTACCAGGTAATGCCATTTGGTCTCAAAAATGCAGGGGCCACTTATCAGCGTCTTGTCAACAAAATATTTGCTGCTCAAATCGGTAGGAACATGGAAGTATATGTCGACGATATGCTCGTGAAAAGCATCAATGAAGATGACCACATTCCAGATCTTCGAGAAGCCTTTGATCTGATGAGGAAGTATCAGATGAAATTAAATCCAGAAAAATGTGCGTTTGGAGTATCTGCAGGAAAATTTCTTGGATTCATGGTTGGCCAACGCGGAATTGAGGCAAATCCAGAAAAGATTAAAGCATTGATAGAGATGAAATCCCCAGTGACTCTGAAGGACGTTCAGCGTCTAGCTGGTCGCGTCGCATCATTGAACAGGTTCATCTCGCGAGCATCCGACAAGTGCCTGCCCTTTTTCAAACTCCTCCGTGCAACGGCCAAGTCTGATTGGAATTGGACACCTCAATGTGAAGAAGCTTTTCAACAACTGAAGCAATATATGAGCGCTCCCCCCATTTTATCCAAGCCTATGGCACATGAGCAACTCATTCTTTATTTATCTGTGTCTTCAACGGCCGTTAGTGCCGCTTTAATAAGAGAAGATTCCGGGGTGCAAAGGCCCGTTTATTATATCAGTCGAGCAATGGTTGATGCAGAAACTAGGTATTCTGACTTGGAGAAACTGGCCTTAGCCTTAATCACGGCAGCTCGAAAACTGCGACCATACTTTCAAGCCCATCCTATTTTAGTACCAACGAATCATCCACTACGTCAAGTCCTCCAAAAGCCTGAGGCTTCCGGACGCTTAACTAAATGGGCTGTCGAGATCAGCGAGCACGATATTTCATTCTGTCCTAGGACCGCAGTCAAGGGCCAGGCCGTGGCTGACTTCATCGCCGAATTTACATATTCTTCTGAAGATAGCGGTATGACCAGCGACCAGCCTTCTTGGTCGCTCTTTGTAGACGGGTCATCACGGGCCAGTGGCAGTGGAGCGGGCCTGATTTTAGTGGCTCCTGACGGGTCACATTTTCAATACGCCCTGCGTTTTGAATCACGCATCTCCAATAATGAAGCAGAATATGAGGCTCTTATTGTCGGCCTCGAGCTAGCCGTCGTCCTCGCAGTCCAGAATTTGATAATTCATAGCGACTCCCAGCTCATTGTCAACCAAGTTCTTGGTGAATTCGAAACCAAAGAAGAAAGAATGGCCTTATACAAGTCTCGTGTTCTCATCCTGCTCGCCAAACTGAAGACTTACAAAATATTCCATATCCCTCGCGAGCAGAATCAACTGGCCGATTCCTTGGCAAAACTCGCTTCTGCACCAGAATCAGAACTATCACATTCGATCCCCATCGAGCACCATCAACATTCGAGTATCGACCAAGTGACTCCCGAGCAAGTTATATCGTTACAATCGTCTCCATGCTGGATGGATCCTATCATCCTTTATCTTAGAGATGGATATCTACCAGAAGACAAGAAAGCTGCAAGACAAATTCAGCTTCGAGCTGCCAGATACACCATACAAGAAGGAACCTTGTTGCGGAAAAGCTTCTCCTTGCCTTATTTGAGGTGTCTTCATCCAGAAGAAGCACATCGTGTTCTAGATGAAGTACACCAGGGGGCATGTGGTAATCATCCCCGGGGGCGATCTCTAGCATATAAAGCGATGAGGCAAGGATATTATTGGCCTACTATGAAAGCAGACGCCATAGAATTTTCTAAAAAATGCGACAAGTGTCAACGATATCAACCTATACCTCGCGTACCGTCTGAGCGGATGACCCCAGTCGACAGCCCTTGGCCTTTTGCTCAGTGGGGGATCGATATCATCGGTCCCTTACCTATGGGAAAGGGACAGAATAGGTTCGCGATTGTGGCGGTTGATTATTTCACCAAATGGGCCGAGGCAGAACCATTAGCCAAAATTACTGAAAAACAAACTACTAAGTTTATGTGGAGAAATATTATATGTCGCTTCGGACTTCCTCATACCATAATTACCGATAACGGAACGCAGTTCGACAACGCAGCCTTTGATGAATTTTGCGACAAATGGAAAATACGTAATCTCCGCACTTCTCCATATCATCCACAGGCGAATGGGCAGGTCGAGGCAGTGAATAAAATTATAAAGCATCATTTAAAGACCAAGCTAAGTGAATGTAAAGGGGTGTGGCCAGAACTTCTGCCAGAAGTGCTATGGGCCTATAGAACCACAGCTTGTACATCGACAGGTGAAACTCCTTTCTCCTTATCATTTGGTGTTGACGCAGTGGTGCCAGTGGAAATCCAAGTGCCCTCATATCGGATCGAACAGTATGATCCCGCAAGCAATCAGGAAAATATCCGACTTCACCTCGATCTCTTGGAAGAGCGAAGAAATGCTTCCCAAGTACGAGTGGCAGCATATCAACAACGTATTGCTCGTTATCGGAATGCAAAGGTTCGACATAGATCCTTCCAGTTCGGAGATTTGGTTCTAAGGCGAAATTTGGGAGTTCCTGTTCGTTCGTTGGATCCGAATTGGGAAGGCCCATATCGGGTTATTAGGGTTGTGCGACCCGGTACTTATTATCTAGAAGACATGCAAGGGAAGCCTGTACGTCGCCCTTGGCACGTGGAGCATTTGCTACGATACTACCCTTAGATTCGATGTAGTTCATTATAGCATTTTATGAATAAAGTGAAAGATATCTTTTGGCCGCTATTCCATTTATATGGACCTGAATAGCCCTGAAGAGTGTTTACACATCTTGGCCAATTACCTACCTTTGGTAGGACTGAAATCATTACTGGTTGGTTGCTTTTCCATTTGTATGGACCTGAATAGCCCTGAAGAGTGTTTACACATCTTGGCCAATTACCTACCCTTGGTAGAACTAAAATCTCAATCGATAGATCAGTCTATCTCAACGCGGACATGGTCGTACGACCCCCGGATTGAGTCTAATTCATTTTCATGAGTTAGTTGCTCACGACTGGTGCAAGGAAGGATCACACTCCGGAATGCGAGCACCGTAGCTCGAGCCCGAATTAGCCATACACCTTAATCGTGAGCACCACAATTCGTCATACACCTTAAAATGCTAGCAGTGCAACTCGTGCTCGGATTAAGGGGTCGCATTAACTGATGACTCAATATGAAGCCAACTTGCCCCCAGATTGGGCACATTCTCGTTGCAACAAGGCATTCAGTACAAGAAAAAGAAAGTAAGCAAAAACGAGAAGGCATTCATTGCGTGAAAAGGAAAAGGCAACGAGGACAATACTTCCAAAAATATCTTTTCTTTCATTAATGATAAATGTTTACAATGTCCATTCACGAATACAAGAGAAGAAAACAAAGAAAATCAATCCCTTGGAGGAGCTGCGCTCTCGATTTCAGGGCCCATTTCTGGAGCTCCGTCAACCTGAGTGGCTTCAGTCACCTCGTTCTCAGCAGCAGCCTGCTCTTCGGCAGCAATGGTGGTCGCGACTCGACCGAACTCCCCCATATCAAAGGATGGGATCATTCGTTGCACTACTCTTAGTGCAAAGTCGCGACCAGCATCATACGACTCGTACCTTTCGTCGTCATATTGCTGCGAAGAACGGAACTCGGAAATTGCCCGAGGCCCTTCTTCCGAGAGCATTTTCGCAAGGGCGACTCTCTCCTCGTCCCAGTGGATCGAGTCGTCCTTAAGCTGCGCGAGAGCGTTGCGCTCCTTGGTTAGGTTGTCGTAGGCCTCCTTGAGCTGCGACCTAGCCTCCGCAAGTCGCTCCTCCAGGGAAATCTTGTCTTGGCGAAAGATCTCCTTCTCTCTCTCCGCCTTCTCCTTCAAGTCGGCGAGTTTCGCGAACTTATTATCCAGAGTTTGGTACCTTTCGGTCAACACCTGGACTTTCTCTATGAGGATTTTTATCTCCTCATCTTTCTTGGAAATCACAGCCTCACGGGATTTGAGGAGTTGATCTCGCCCCAGGACCGCCTTCTCCAAAGCAATCCTTTTTTCATCGGCCTCGTCTATTACGCGGCGAGCGGCGACGATGTCTCGCTTCGTCCGCAATATGAGGTCTAGTCCCTGCAAACAAGAAGATGGATGAGAAGAAATACTTAAAAACCCCAAAATAATAAAGTTTTTGGGTTAGGAGGTTCTACCTGAGCCATCCTCATCCCTGCCTCAAGGAAGAGGCTCTCGGGGCCTGGCTCGGGAAGAGAGCCGAAGGATTGAGGTGGGACATTCTCGAATAAAAATTTACAGATGGGGTGGAGATGGCGAGGAACGGAATACGTTCCACCACCGGAAGGTTGGGCGACGATCAGCCCAGACGACTCGCGAGGAGGAGCCGTCGCCTCGCGAGCAGGTCCCTGCTCGGTAGCAGGAACCAGCTCGCGGGCAGGAGCCATCTCTCGAGGCTCCATGCGCTCATGAGCCTCCTCAGCTGGGGGACAGCTGGACCCTACCCCATCCGGGGAGTTGTCAGCGATATTGATTACTGGCGGCCCGGGCACGACAGCCAGTGAAGGATTAGTGGGTCCAGCTGGAGCCTCCCCCACTCTGCTCGCGAGAGGAGCAGGCTGATCGCTACCCTTCTCGGTGGATGGGTGAGATGGACCAGCAGATGTCTTCTTCTGCCTCTTAGAGCTCGTGCCCTTCAGCCGGGGCAGCAAACCTCTTTTTTCCCCAACTTGCGTCATCTCGACTTCTCTTACAGGTATTAAGCCTGCTGCTGCTAGGCGAGATGGAGACAAGCAAGTCTCGACGTGCCTATCACCAATAGGCACCTTGTACACCTTTACGATTTTTTCGTTGATCCCCCCTTTCAAGCTCGGTTTTCTCGAGGCTGGGATACCTGCGAGCACAAACATGGGTTAGATGGAGAAAACCTAAAAACCTTTTATTGGAGAAACGGATCACAATGCGGGACCGCCTACCTTCACAGAAAAAACGATTTACTCTTGGGCCCCTGGAAGAAGCAAATTCCCAATTTCCCGATGCGTAAAACCAACGCTTCCTCCAGCCGGGATAATTCGATGTGGGCTTCCCCAGCACAAAGTTATCCCGGTGCCAATAACATAGATAGTACCAGCCTTCGCTGGAGGGTGCCTTCTTCAAGCGGAACATGCGGAGGAACTCATCAGCTGTAAGCTCCCCGTTCCCGGCCTGAGCCCAAAGGACGAATGAGCTTAGGACCACCCTCCATCCATTCACAATAAGTTGCCCGGGGGCAATTTTATACCACCGAAGCACATCCCGGATGAAAGGATGGAGGGGAAGGCGAACCCCCAGAATGAGTTGATACTCATAGAAGGCCACACATCCTGGGGGAGGGGAGTTTGGCGTCTCTCCGTCTCTGGGTAACCGGAGATCGACTGAGTCAGGGATCGAAAATCTCTCCCGTAACTCCAGCAGCCGGTTCTCCGACAGAATGGAGGGATATCCGGCCGCTGTATACTGACCTGCCGGAACCCTTGCGCTACTAGAAGCGGAGGATTCCGGGGTAGCATCTCCTAAAGGAACGGTACTCTCCTCAGAAGCCATGGGATATTCAAAAAAACAAAAAGAGAGGAAAGAAGAAATAGAATATTGGAAAAGGAAAGAAAGAGCACCAAAGGGGATCGAGGAAGACACCAAGGAGCTCCGGAGGAAGATGATGGGAAAAGCAAAAGAGGATTCTGAAATTTCTGTGAAAATCAGAAGATATGGTGGACTCCGTATATTTATAGGCAATCATTCCGCCGTATATGGTAGCACGTGGCGATCTTTCGTTCGGCACAGCACTCAAGCAGGCACGCCCATTAAATACTCGGACACGTGGCAAGCGCCTCTTCATTTCCTGACTGCGGAAAGGCTGGCGCTCATTAATTCCAGCCTAATCATGTACGGTGTCTCGGTGAAAGCAAGAGGCAGCTGCGCATGACAGCAAGTAAGTCCTTCCCTTAAGGATTCTTGACAGCAAGGACTTCGGGGGCATCTGTTATAGGCAAAACGGTGGAGATAAGATTTCACGTGGAAATGACCATTCGGCTCTCGAGATCATCTGATCGAGAGTCGAATATTGGACAAGTGCAGGACGCCCATTCGACTCTCGAGATCATCTGATCGAGAGTCGAATATTGGACAATTGCAGGACGCCCATTCGACTCTCGAGATCATCTGATCGAGAGTCGAATATTGGACAATTGCAGGACGCCCATTCGACTCTCGAAATCATCTGGTCGGGAGTCATGGATGGTCAAATACGGAAAGCTAGATTCGCGAGCAGACCTTCTCGCAAGTCGTTGAAAGATATTACACCCAAAACATGTACTTGGACTCGCGACCACATTTTAATCTGCGAGCAGCTTTACTACGGGCGTCTCCTTCCTTTTCGGAGGTCCTGACTCCCAGCTACGGGCGTCTCCTTCCTTTTCGGAGGTCCTGACTCCCAGCTACGGGCGTCTCCTTCCTTTTCGGAGGTCATGACTCCTAGCTACGGCTTCCGTCCGGATCCAGCCGGACTTCAAGGGATTGCCATCTAGGGGCGTGATTGTTGGAATAAATCATTGGGTTGGATCTGACTAAATAGGATCTTATCCCACGAAATCAGAGGATTCTCAGTATCGTACGCGACATCAACGGGATTTCAACATCTTACGTAACAGACTGGATTGTTTGTTATCTATATAAGGGGACGGCTCCATTGAAGGGAGGTACGTACTCATCATTCAATCTTGGTCCCGTTTGGCTTGGATTCTCTTCTGTGGCCTAACTTAAGCGTCGGAGGGCTAACGGCTGGTCCCCAGCCACCCTTTTTCGCTGTCTTGTTTCAGGTCTGGTGGTGAAAACCCCTCCTGGAGCGAAGGAGAAAAGCCGGAGGATCTCGTTACAAAAAACTGACGTTAACACCATCCAAACCGTTCACAATGTTATTAGCACTGGGATAAACTGTTGGCACAAATATCATCCTGATTCAAAAGTCCTGTGACCCCTTCATTCAAAGTTTCCAGTGGTTGCACTCAATCGCAGCTGTTTCCTGTTGTATGGCCCACATGACTTTTGGATCTACCTGAATTATTTTATTTTATTTTTTTTTTTTTTTTTTTTTTTTTGTGAAGTTGAGAAACTAACGGGTAAAGTGGATTTCTCACGGGCATCTTGGTAGCCCCCACATAGCTTCAGACCACAAGAACTCCTTGGGGAGAGGGAATCCGTGTCCACCAAAAACACATCAATCTTATCATTCAATCAATCAATATCATGAAAAAAATGGTGATTAAGATTGATCCATGAAAAAGTAATTTCCAACATTTTGGTAAAACATCTATTCAAAAGGCCCCATTGATCATGTATGATTCCCAGTAACCAATTTTGGTTAGAGGATTCTAAATATCGGTGAGCCTATGGCTCCAAAAAACAAACAGTTAAAAAGAAAAATGACAAAAAAAAATCAAAGGAATGAATAATCATCTGATGGGTGTGATTTTTCATCAATCAGGGCTTTCCAATAATCAAATGAAAGGAATGGACAATCCGTACCAGTGACTGAACGTTCCAGGTGTCAGTTTAAACCTTTGAGGCAATCTAAAATCCCACGAAGGTGGAGGATGTTAGGAATGCCTCCCAAGCTTTAAATAAGGCATGGTACATGTAATTATCCACATATGTGGGCAGGATATGGACTGGAATCCTCAATAATACCTATTTCATGCAAGGCCATCACGTTTTATATGCATAAAATCCACTCCGGCTGACAGGTTCTATCCTCTATGTTAGGCCTTAAGTCCAAAAATCAGCTAGATCTGCAGCTCAGATAGGCCACGCCACATGGAAGAATGGGGAAGGGATGCCAACCATAGGCTTGTGAGTGGGGCCACCTTAGGTTTGTGTATCTTTATCGAATTGTTAATTCGATGTAACTTGCAAGGTTGAAGAGAAAATTTGATACAAAACTCAGGCATGCCAAACCGCGTGAATTTAGCGGTTTTGGCGCAATTTTACATTTTTTCCCACTGGTGTGGCCTATTTGAATTGTTAAGAAGGCTTACCTTCTGCATGTATAGTCCAAATAATCATTCTCACCTGATGGATGGAGTGGGATTTACATATATAACATGGTGGCCCCAAAGATATGGATGATAGTTTTACTGTATTTGAAAATCAGTTGTTGTAGATGATTTTGGTACGAGGATATGATGGAAAAATCATAATGAAGATCCTCACCATCCGACCAATAGCATGAAAAATTGATGATTAATTTTAATTGGGTGGAGAAAAAATTGATGATTAATTTTAATTGTTGAACAGGCTCTGCCATTGACTGCTTAGAGTTCTAAAAAACCACTTTGGCAAGATGATCTACTGACCATTCAGTCGGAGGCTCGTAATAACAACACACCCCCTGGTGTTGTCAGCAGGGGGAATTTCCCCCTAATGAGTTTTGAGACCGAGACCCTTTGTTGAAACTCCGCAGAGTCTACCAACGAGGCAAGGCCCCAAACCCAATCGATACCATAACCTCAGTGTGAAATTCACAAGGCTATCTTCACTCGGTCTACCACTTGAGCTATGGATCGATCTTGGTGATATCAACATGTAAATAATTTGAGTTTTGGGAAATGCCCCATCCAAAATTGGTGGCTTGTATCAATGTGCATATTGATCAATTAGTGCCGTCAGAAGGCCAACAGCACACTTCACCAAGACTTTGAAGATTGATAGAACACTAAATACTTGGGAGCTGATCAGTGCATCCAGTGGCATGGTTGATCCAATGCCTCCATTCATAGCCACACACGTGCAAAATGGACCAGATCAAAACCTTTCATTTACTAGGTCTAGTAGTGAATGGGCCACAGACCAAACACCACAATTTATTGACAATCCAAGCCATTACTCGTGCTGTGCAAATGGGAACTAAAAAGAACAACAAAAATAGCCTTCAATCTGTAGGTAAAAGTTCATCTATTAGATGCGTTGAATTGGCCCGATGAAATCAATATTTGGTTAGTGGCTAACCAATGGTGGGACCCTTAGGATGCATGGCTCAACCATCATTCACATGTGCCCCACGTGCCTCTACATTCTAGAGCATAGTTTAAAAGCTCCAGAAAACTTGACCCGTGTTGCCTCGGTTGACCCGACTTAGAAGGTCTTGAGTCAACAATATTGCGCACAACATGCATGAGAAGGTCTTAAGTCTAATTGGTTGGACAGCAGCTTACCTATTGGATTACATCCAATTTGTGAAGTGCTTGTGACATCCAATCCTTCTAATAGGTTGGCCCCACCATGAGGATCACCTACTACAAAAATCAACCCTATTCAATCATCAAGTGAGCCACACTATAGAAAAAAAGTGTATAGCCAATGATAAATAGAAAAGTACAACTGTGACCGACTTAATCAGTGGATGGGGATGATTTTGTAGAAAGTACTTTTATTGATGGTGCCAACTATTGAACGGGTTGGATTTCCCATGCACCCAGCTAGTTAGAAGTTATCTATTGGGTGGATCATAACTCATGGTTCAACCATATATCAAGCCACTAATGCATGTGTATTTTTTTTTTTTTGAATCCGGATTGTCAGCTCGGCTTTAACAGGATTTTTCTATTTGTCCGTGCCTGATTGGTCCAGCTTAGTACACATTAGCACTAACTGCATTTAATACAACAATGTTGACAACATGGACACTGAGCTAGACCAATTAGGTAATCGGCAAACTGAAAAATCCTATAATGAGCTGATGACTCTTCTTTTCAAATAATAATAATTTAAGATTAGTGGAAAACTTAGAGGAGGTGGTGTGAGTTTTTGAGAAACTCATCCGAGAGTATTTCAAGTCAAGGTTGTTTATAGATAATGTTCTAAAATACCTGCCTTCATTTTCTAGGGTTTGATGATGGCATAGGATATGATGGGTCATCTCTTTGAACGATTATGTCCAGTCGATGCAAACATGCCATCTTAAGTAATATCACCTAACGTTCTACATGCCATGTGGCTCATGTCAAAAGATGCCAAAACTCTACTCTCTCTCTCTCTCTCTCTCTCTCTCTACCCTTTGAGTGCAGTGAATAGAACTTCTTGGACTTTGATAATAAGTTTCCAGACCTAATAATAATGAATAGTCATGTGCACCCTTCTTGAATCATGGCTTGTCTCTGCCTCTCATCATTTTATTCCTAAAAAAAAATTAGCTTTTGTTTGACATGCGTTAAAAAAGTCAAAGTAGAACATGATGTTGTTGAAGGTGAGGACCGGTTAACTCCTGTTTGTTCTTATTGATATGGAGGTGGCAGTCATGTGCCCCTTATCAAAGAGAAAAAAGACATGAAAAATATAGAAAAGAATGGATAGGTACCAAAAGTCTACCAAAATCATCATACAAAGGAATGGAAATGTTCTTTCTTCGATGGGGGATCACTTTAGATTTGTTCGATTGATGTGCCACAGATGTGTCGTGTTTTCCACTAAAATCATCGATAACTTCCCCATTTGTAGTATGTTGCTATTTGTAGGGGAGCGAATTACGTGTTACCCGGGTAAGTAACAGCTTAGTGAGTGTTACCCCTAGTGTGGAGCCCACCTTGATGTTTTTCTATATATCCGCACCATCTATCTGTTTCTCCAAACCATTTTAGGAAAGAATACCGAAATTTATGCAGATCCAAGCTCAGGTGGACCACACCATAGGAAACAGTAGTGATTGAGTGCCTCACCATTAAAAATTCCAAAGTGCCCATTGTAATGTTTTATTAATGTTTAATTGGAATCCAACCTGTTTTTAATATTAATAAGATCTGTTTGAAGGTAAATTTGAAATATCTGATTGATCCAAAACTTTTGTGGCCCACAAAAAGTTGTTAATGGTTATTCATCACTGTTTCTATTGGTATGGTCCACCTGAGATTTAAATATACTTATGATTTCGGATCTCCCCATAAAATGAGATGAGAAAACAGATGGACAGCATGGATATACGAAATATACATCAAGGTAGACCCCATACGGTTAGGGTAACACCCACTAAGCTGTTACTAGGAAAAGACCTAATTCGCTCCCCTATTCATAGGCCTCAGTCAAAAAGTCCGGGCATTCTAACGAGCTTTTGAGGATGAGGAATGGCTGGTGAGGACGCGGCTTCAGTGGATCCCTGTTGGGCCCACTCGCAATGTATGTGCCTTACATTCATGCTGTCCATCGGTCATATGAGCGCGTTTTAGGGCACGATCCCAAAAATGAAGCAACTCCAAATCTTAGGTGGACCATTCAAAAGGAAACATTGGTATTGACCGTTAAAAACTTCTTGTAGGCCATAAACGTTTTAGATCTAGCTGATTTTGTGAAGGTCTTTGTGACCTTATCAACGGTATAGAAGGTAAACAGACACCCGAAGAACTTTTCAATAGTGGGTACTCAATCACCGCAGTCACCACTATTTTCTGTGGTGTTCACGGTAGATTTGGATCTGCTTCATTTCTTCGCATCATTTCTTAAAATGTGCTCTTAAAATGGATGGACCGCGTGGATGTAAGTCACAGTACACCCCCACAGAGAGGGATCCACCAACCTTGGTGGAATCGGGTAGCCACCCAAGCTGCGTCCGGTTGGGCGCGGATCAGCTAGTCCCGGTGGGACTAGCATAAGGGGTGGTTTCAAATCTTTGTGGGCCCCACCATGATGTATGTGTTTTATCCACAACGTCCATCCATTTTTTTCATCTTATTTTAAGGCACGAGCTCAAAAAATGAGACAGATCAAGATATCAGGTGGACCGCACCACAGGAAAACAGTGGAGATTGAACGTCCACCATTAAAATCTTCCTAGGGCCTACTGTAATTTTTATTTGCCATCCAATTTCTTGATAAGGTCACATAGACCTAGACGAAGGGAAAAAACAAATATCAGCTTGATACCAAACTTCTGTAGCCCCCAATATTTTTTCAACGGCAAGCGTCAATCCCCACTGTTTTCCTATGGTGTGGTCCACGTAAGATTTGGATCTATCTTATTTTTGGGCTTGTACCTTAAATTAAGATGAAAAAATAGATGTACGGCGTGGATAAAACACATACATCATGGTGGGGCCCACAGAGATTTGAAACCACCCGCGCCCCGTCCGGTTATCCGTGCATCAGCCAGCTAGCAGGTGGAAAAGCTCGCACATGGTTTATATATTTTATCCCTCGTCTATTTTGACAGCTCATTTTAACGCAGTGAGTTTAAAATGAAGAAGATCCAAAAGCTCAAGTGAACCAAATAATGGGGATCAAACGCTACCATGCATCGAAAACGTCGTAAGGGCCCACAACAATTTTATTTTCCATCCAACCTGTTCACAAAGTCCCATAACCTTAGAGGAAGGGCAAACACAAATGTCAGTCTGATCGAAAATTCTGTTGCCCCAAAATGTTTTCAACAGTAGACATTCAATTCCCTGTTTCCCATGGTGTGGTCCACTTTAGCTTTGGATCTGCCCTAAAATGAGCTAGCAAAATAGATGGACAGCATGGATAAAATACATACATCCTGGTGAGGCCATGGAGATTTCCACCACTGCAGGGTTCACCACCCAATCCACCGCCCGATATTTACTTGAACCTTCCTGTTAGTTATAGGCCAAATAGGTGTAAATAGGGCTGCACATCCACCGGGTTAACCCGATTGACCCGCCTGATCCAACCCGACCTGGCAAAGGAAAGCGTCCGATTTGGATCCCGCAGAGAAAAGGGTCCAATCTCGGATGAATGCGGCTAGACCGTTTTTAATCAAAGGATGCATGCCAAACATGACCAACCCAATCCATACCCGACCCGAACCGCCCCGAGTTTTGTCAAAGTATTCTAAAAAAGAAAAACATTCAAGTTCGAGCATGCCCGCCTTTGACGTATTTGGAAATTAAAACTTTAAATGATAAGGTGGTAAACACACCTAGCTGCTTCCGCCTTTACTGTGGGATATTTTTTCATGAGGCTCAACGGGGGAACTCCAATTCATTTATGTGGGGCCCATAGTTAGGTTATCCAAGCCATTGATTTGAATATAGGGTCAATTACCCATTTTACCCGACCCAACCTGGTTTAGCATATGGGGTTGGGTAGGGTTAGGGTTGACCCTTTTGCAAGTAGGGTAGGGTTAGGGTTGGGTCAACCCAACCCGGTCACAACCCATATCGAAACCCGGACTTTTAAAATATGTTTAGGTTCGGTCCAGGATTGGGCCCAACTAGACTCGTGTGCAGGCCTAGGTGTAAATGGGCTGGGTTTGTCTACAAGACTTCCGGGCCTAACTTGTATTGGGCCAGGCTTGACTAGAGTACCAGGCCCGATGGCTGGGCTTGAGCTTATATTTCAAGCCCGTTTTCTAAATGGGCCAGGTTTGAACTCAGATGTCCAAAAGCCCATAGCCCAGCCCATTAGGATTTACAGAGGATTTGCCTCATTTTAATGGTGGGAGTTTAGTCCTATTCCCCACCGCATGGTCCACTGGCGTAAACAACATGCAAAGTTGTTCTCTAAAAACTAATGGGTGGCATACCTGGACAAGGATTGCGTCGTGCCCCGCTGGACGGGGGCGAATTAGCTGTTACCCAGGTAACACCTTAGTGGGTGTTACCCTAACCGTGTGGAGCCCACATTGATCTATTTGTTGTATATCCACACCGTCCATCTATTTTTCCACATCATTTTAGGACACGATCCTAATCCTTACGAAGATCGAAATCTCAGGTGGTCAATACCACTAGAAACAGTGATATATGACGATTAATTTGTTTTTATTTTTTATACCACAATAGTTTTTGATAAAGTTGATCTTTGCATTTTTGGGTTCTTACCCTAAAATGATTTGGAAAAATGGAGGACTGCGTAATAAAACCATATAAATCATGGTGGGCCCAAGAAAGCCCTGTCTGGACAGATTATCAGGGGCACGACCCAACCGGCTCCTGTGCATCGTTTGATTCGAACCAGGGAGGGGCGGGGCTCTCCGCAAAAGTTCTAAGCCGGGTTCCAGCAGGACTTTTCTGGCCCATCACAGGATTGGGTCCGGTTTACATGTAGGCTGGAAAATGCGGGCCGGGCTTGGACAGAGCTTAGCTGGCCCTAAGCTGCCTGTTGAACCAATTAATAGACATCTCTTGGATTATTCCTAAATGTACCCTTGCCTTTTTACACCTTAGTTTCTGAACATGAAAAAGTAAGTATAATTAAGTTAACAAATTGATATTAGTAAATGAAATTTTTACCCCTACTTAATAATTCACAAAATCTTGATTGCTCTCCATCCTTGATCTGTAGAGTTCACACTATTGTGTGCATGACAGCTAATCCGTTCATCAAGTGTGATCCCTCATCTTCAGTTTGCAACCCAAAAATCAGCCGCGTCCAAAGTTAGGTAGGGCCACTAGCCCAGCTGGAAGACGCTTAGGCGTTTCAACAGAAGGTCTCAGGTTCGAGCGCTAAGGAGACACACTAACCCCACCGGTGGGTGGGTGCATCATCTGACTAACTGTTCCAGTGTAAAATAAATAAATAAATAAAAATAAAATAAAAAATAAAAAATAAAAAGAAGAAGAAGAAGGCCACTCTAAGGGTCAAGCATGTAAGTCCATGCAGTGTGGTCGACATGAGTGGTAGAACGCTAAATATTTTAATGCATGCCCCTTCATTCCAGTAGGTACAAAGGAACTCTTCTATTATCAAATCACCTTACAGTGGCGGTCTATTTTATGAGTGGTTTGGATCTCACATGTCTTTGCTAACTTGGCATTATAACCAGTCGAGTACCGTTTAATATTCTAAATCATCTGAAAGTGGTGGGACCCAAATTATGTGTGGTTTAAATCATGCCTACATGTGTAATGGTAGCATGTGTAAGAGAAGGCTCAATCTCGAAAATCACTTGTTAGGATAAGCATTCCTCGTTTAAATGCAAAAGAGTCATTTTTCTATTGTCAACACTCAACCGTTTGACTATAACAGCTGTTTTTCGCCATGGTCTACTGATAGAGCTTAAGCAAGAGGTGGTTTTTTACAGTATATGAAAAATGGAGTGTTAGATAGATCATGACGAACATGCATGAACAATCCAAACAAGGGAAACCTGCTCTACTTGGCATAGCTTGAAAATTGGATTGATCGAACAATCATGAACTTTGATTGTCTAATAGGTATTTATCTGCCGAACTGAACAACATACAATGACATTTTATTAGTGCGGCTCTTGTGAAGATAGATACATGGTTTGAAAAGTACAAAAAAATTATGTGCTGGGATATGAAAAGTACCAAAATTTTCTAAGCAAGAAGCTAGTGTGTTACGAAGTGTTTCGAACAAAGTTAATGCTAGCATGGCCCGAAGATCAAAGTCCTGTTGGCACGGCCCTTGTGACAACAAATTTAATTTTGGCAGGACCCTATGGCGTGAACCTAGCCCAAGTCCCCGCCTGACACAGGCATAGACATGGTGAGGTCGATCACCATCTTCCTCACGAGATAACTACCTTGAATCGACAAAGCTTCCGAGACTCCTCAACCGAACTTCCTCGAATCCACGGGGAAGAATAAGAAAGCAGGAAATAATTCCTGAGAAATTTGTAATAATCGATTGAATGAATAAAAACATAATTATAATGCTTTAAATAATAAACTAAACCATAGGACGAAGTATTAGACTTCAACTCCAACAAAAACACCTAAAAAATGCGACTTACTATTAACAGTAAACTTATTGTTTATATACGTCTCCTATTCCTACTAGACTTTGTGGTTTTCGGCCAAAAATAATAAGTTCTCAATCTGGCCCAACAATGTTATTCTCTTAAGTTTTCTAAGCCCTTTCCATTTTGGGCACAACTCATAAATCTCAATGGATCAAAAGTAATAAGCAAATTAAAACTTACTAGCTATTTATAGTAAAAACAAAATAAAACTAGGCTAATAACTGTTGATCTGGTCGAATCTTGAAAATGTGGCATGGGCAACCCTGAATAGCAGAGTTGGGTGGCTTAACTAGCTCGGGCTACCCCAAAATCATATATTATACGTCCCATAACTCATCCTGAATTGCGAGATGCAATTGTTTTACAGTCCTGATGGCCTAGATCAATCACATCTTCGATTGGGCTTCCTCCGGTCCATCTTGGCCATGGAAAGGTTGGCGGCCCACTCTACATCATCGGCACATGGACCAATATAGCTCCATATTCTGCCATATCATCATCAACTTCTTTTAGTGTAGCATGTATGCCACATGGCACAATTGTCAACCAATCAGAAGATGACACATCATTGCCAGAATACTAGGGAAGCCTATAATGAGCTACTGAAGATTGGAACGTCCAAACCAAATCAACTTTCTGTACGGTCCAGATTCATCAGTTCCATCCATTCTCCCTAGTATTTTCAAATTCCTCCAAATTCATCCAGATTATAGGTGTACACGAGTAGAGTCGAATCGAGCATCACCCTGCTCGGCGCTCGATTCGAACCCACCTACCCTGTTCGTTACTCGGACTCTACTCGGCCAGTCGAGCAGGCCCTTACTCGATCAGCAGACCGAGTGAGTTCGAGTCGATTTCGAGTTTTCGAGCCGAGTTTGAGTTCTATTCTTTCGAGCTGAGTTTGAGTTTGTGTTTTCAAGCAAGGGTCACCCGAAATTTCATGAAAAATAATGGAGGGGGGGAAGGGGATTACCAGCATCGACAAGCGGGCAGGGTTGAGAACATGGGTGGCCAGCGACGAGCGGGCAGGGTGACTGAGAACAGTGGGCGGCCGGCGTCGAGCAGTGCAGGGTGAGGGTGGCTGGCAACGAGCGGGCAGAGTGAGGGTGGCCGGTGTCGAGCGGGCAGAGTGAGGTTGTCAGTGTGGAGTGGACGGCCGGCGTCAAGCGGGCAGAGTGAGGGTTGCCGGTGTGGAGTGGACGGCCGACCGTCGAGCGGGCAGAGTGAGGGTTGCCGGCGTGGAGTAGACGGCCGACCGTCGAGCTCAAAGAGGAGGAGGGTGGGTTATGGTTAGGATTTGAAAAGGGGGGCGCTCGGGCGAGTAAAAGATAAAAATGTAAAAATTATTAGGATTAAAAAAAAAAAACTTATATATAGTACGGCTCCGAGCTGAGTCGAGTCGAATCAAGTCGAGCCAAGTTCGAGTCAAGCTAAATCAAGTATAGCCCTGCTCGAAGCTCGCTTGAACACATTCGAGCATCAGAAATTTGACTCAGCTTGGCTCAAACTCACATCCGATCTGAGCCGAGTTGAGCATTTTCTAAGTGAGTCAAGCGAGTTTTTCGAGCTTACTCGACTCGCTCTAATCCAGATGCATTTCTTGGTAGCTAAGAATGGAGGTCGTTGGTTTTCCAATGCTTTGGAAATAGGTGCATTTAATATTTATTTTCTTTTTGTAAAAAGTAATTAATGTTGATGACCTTGTCTCACATAGACTCCTCTATAATGAGGGCATATTGGTCTTTTTACATGGTAGCAAATCTCTATATTAAGGGTTGTGGTGTTGCACATTGTAAGCAAACAAGTAGCTAGATAGTTAATACATATAGTTCCTTTTAGTATTCCCTTTCTCTTTGTGGTGTGTGTACGGTCCTAAGGCTTTGTAAAGCCAATCATCCAATCAACAAATTCTTGTTTTGTTTGCCCACCAATCAATGTCCAGATTTCTAATCTGTTAATCTATTCTTATCTAAAGGCTTAGCAAAGCCATAGCTATCAACCCATTTTCACCAACAAACCGGTATCAGAGCTTTGGTTGTGTGAATGATGGTCACTGCGATCTAGCCACAAATTCCAAAGTTGTCTAAGGATAACTATGAAAATTGGTGCATCTAGATGAAGGCTTTGTTCAGGTCACATGACCTATGGGAAATCGTTACTAATGGGTACATAGAACCCACAACGAAGCAAGAAGCCATCTACACTGCTGATCAAAAGGCAGCTCTCAAAGATCAAAGGAAGAAAGACAAGAAGGCTCTGTTTCTTGTCTATCAAGAATTGGACGATTCTACATTTGAACGGATCACCGAAGCAATATCAAGCAAGCAAGCATGGGAGATCCTAAGCACCATTTTCAAAGGCGTTGATCGTGTAAAGAGGGTTCGGCTATAAACACTTAGAGCCGAGTTCGAGGCCGCATACATGAAGGAATGTGAGACCATTTCTGATTATTTTTCAAGGCTTCTTGTAATTGTTAATAACTTGAAAAGAAATAGTGAAAAGATTAATGACATTCGTGTCATTGAAAAAGTGTTTCGATCCCTCACAACCAAATTTGAGCACGTGGTTGTGGCCATTGAAAGATCAAAAGACCTGAAAATTTTGTCCATTGAAGAACTGATGGGATTGTTGCAAGTTCATGAGAAACGAATGCAAAAGAATGTCGACTCTATGATGCTAGAACAATCCTTAGAGTCTAAGTTGACTTTAAATTAACAAAAGAATAGTCATACACAACGAGGGGGGCTGTGGCACTAGCAATCGTGCAAGAGGCAAAGGGCGTGGATATCATCCAAGCCATTTACAAAATCAACAAAAATGTACCAATTTCTGTGGAAGAGGAAATGGTAGAGGTCAGTCCATGCATGGTCGTGGAAACACAAAGAACATTCAATGCTACAATTGTAAGAAATTCGGCCACTATGCATCAGAGTGTTGGAGCAAAGTGGATTAAGATGAATGATCCAACTACGCTGAAACATCACGCCGTGAACAAGAAGACTCCACACTCATTGCATAAGAAAAGGCATGTGAATGGCCGGATGTGTGGTATCTCAACGTTGGTGCAAGCAATCACATGTGTGACAAAAAAGAACTGTTTGTGGAACTCACAGAAGAAGTTCGTGGCAATGTAAGTTTTGGTGATTCATCGAAAGTTCCTATGAAAGGTAAAGGTAAAATTAAAATATATCAAAAGAATGGTGTGCCAAATTACATCTCTAATGTGATTATGTGTCCAACATAAAAAGCAATATCCTCAATATCAACCAACTCCTGAAAAAGGGGTATGTCATACACAGGGAGAATTTATCTCTTTCTTTGAGTAATATGCACAGGAGACTAGTTGCACAAGTCCAAATGGTAAAAAATTACATGTTCCCACTTCATATCAACACAAGATTTGAGAAATTCTTCTATGGACTTGTAAAGTATGAGTCATAGAGGTGGTATCTTCGCTTTGGGCTTCTCCATTTTAGTGGTCTTAAACTCTTGTCCTCATCAAGCATGGTAGATGGCTTTCCTGCTATTGAAGCTCCAGAACGTGTGTGTGAGGCATGCTATTGAAGCTCCAAAACATATAATTTGAACTCCAACTAAACCAATATCAACAAGAAAAAACACTTATCTCAGATTTACATAAAACATTAGAACATCGGTTTGAAAAGTTTCCACATTAAAAACAATCATCCAGATCATAGGGAATTCAAAGCGTCTACCATGCCCATAGTCTATAGTAGATCAAGGAACTATATAGGTCTAAATAATTCAAAATAAATAAATAAATATCTTTAGATCATCCAAGCATCACATGAGCCCCGAGTCATTAATAGAATAAGAGAAGAACTAAAATTAGAACTTATTCAAACTTGAATCAAATAATGTTCATCAATTAAATCATCAAAATGAAACCTAGTTTGGATCAATTCATTAAAAATAAACCAAAGCTTTACCTCTTAGCTCTAGCTAAGAGGTTTTAGTTCATCTCTCACATCCTTGAACTAAAACCTCATAAAAACACAAAAAATACTAGAAAATAGAAGAAAAATAAGAAAATTCAAAGTAAAATCCTTCTCCCAAGTCTCCTTAATGTTCCCCACATCCTAGCATGCTCTGGAAGGAAAGGGAAATCCTCTTTTTATAGCCAAAATTGAGCACCGCCTTAAACCGCATAAGTTTTTACGTAGTTAAGTCGGTTGACGACTGGTTAGCCATGGGCTCCGACTGGTCGTGGCCTATGGGACTAACAAACAAAACTGATTTTTGAAACTCTGGAACACTGCCAACCAGTCGAACGGCTGATCTTTGGCCTCTGACGACCGGTCGCGCGACTGGTCTAAACCTTGTAAAAACGGTCCAGTGAGTTCAGCAACAGTTTCTGATTTTTCGAAAACCGGTCGTGGGCTTCTGGCGACTGGTCGTCAATAACTATTTCTTCTCGATTTTCATCATTTCTCTTCCATCTTTTGTGGCTTCTTTCCTTCCTTCCTTGGCATAATTTCTCTTGATCTTCCAAGCATTCTAATTAGTCCTTCAAATTAGCATGGAATCAATGACATCTCTCTCTGTCTTTTACCTGCAAACACAAAAATAAGCATAAGTCATTGACTTTAACAACTTAAATAATGCAATTATGCTATGAATTGGGGTTCAAATATGCACAATTCAGAGTTCAACAATGTGTGACAGAAATATACTCGATCCTCGCCCTTCCTTAGGGGGTCTTCTCCCTACATCAGACTCCTCCTATTGAAAAAAAAACTCGTCCTCGAGTTTCTCTTCGAACTTGATCCACAAGTCGCTTTTAACTTCGAAAGTCGATGTTTGCTAGCCTTGTCCTGGAACACTACAATTGGCGCCTTAACTGTTGCGTACGCTCGTGCTAAAGTTGCGCCCACCAATTCGCAATGTCACCCTTCAAGTTGAAGGCCACGAATGAAACCTTCTTCTCTTCAAGAATGTGCATGTAGCTAAAGAAGCGTTCAACTTCAACAAGTTAATCCTTGATGTGAATTTGGTCATTGAAGTTAGGAAGATCATCTATATATCCTCCTATAGGACCGATCTGTCCGATCCACCCTGATTATAAAATCCAGCAGAACTCAAAAGCGGGATTCAACTACGAACGCAGAGTTCTATGACATCTACTACATGATTGAAGGCAGCATGCAGCCCTTGCATAGCTTACTAATTCTCCCGCCTAAATGCTCTAAAAGCCGTCGTTGATAGAGGTTAATCCCCTTAGATCACCATTTATGGGGTTTTCATTCGTACCTTTGTAAAGGGACATCGGCCCGAGGGGAGTCCTCGTTCTGATACCACTTAATGCAGGGATGAACGTGGTAAGGTCGATCACCATCTTCTTCACCAGATAACTACTCTGAATCCACAGAGCTTCCGGAACTCCTCAACCGGACTTCCTTGAATTCACGAGGGCAAATCTCGAATCCACAAGACGTTTCTTGAATCCATAAGAAGAAACAAACTAAAAGTCTGAAATTTGATTAATAAAAGAGAGATTAAATATATTAAACAAGTTTAAAATGACTACAAATAGAGAAACTAAACCCTAGGATGTAATCAAAAGAATCCTAAGCAAAATAGGAAAGAAATCAGAAAAATTGTGCAAGTTCGCGCAAGTCAGTGTCGGTCATCGATCGATCGAAACTCCTAAAAGTGTCTAGAGATATCCAAAGACAAATTGTGATTTTTGGCAAGATTTGCGATCAATCGACCAGACATGTTGATCGATTAATAATTGCAAAATGTCTAATAACTTTATGGACTATTTGGCAAATTTGCGATCGATCTAAACTTGATTTCAATTGATCTAAACAGTCAAAATCTCGACAACAATCCAGATTGGAACTTCTGGCAGAATTTTGATCGGTCAAACTTTGCATAATTTTTTCAACTTTTCCTTGATCTTTTTCCAATCCATGTATAATAGAAATATGCTCGGTTCTCACCCTTCCTTAGGGGGTCCTCTCCTTACATCTCCTCAGGAGACAACAGGGCCTCAAAAAGTAGTAGAATGTTCACAATCATGCCTAATCATAATGATATCTAGGAGACTAGACTCAGAGTTCGACTCAAAATCAACTCCTCTAAGATCATCTTCAACACACTGGATTTTCTCTAGCTTTTCCTCATCTGATGGGACTTGGACCTCAATTCAGTTAATCAAGGGCATTTTTTGCCCCTTGCTTGGGTCCTCATTAGACGATTCTGTCAGCCTCAGCCTTTGGGATTGTTTCTCCAGGTTGGTCTTGACCCGCCTTTGGGATGGACGATCCTTGCGCTAATGAACTTGATGGCATGGGTGTGCATGTCAAGATTTCAACTTCATCCAAACGGCCCTGTCCTCGTTTGTCACCCTGCCTGGACTTACCATAGTACCAACCTTGTAACCATACTCCACGAGATACTAATGGACTGGCCTGATCAAATTTCCTAGGTTTCAGCCTAATTCGGCCACATGATCAATAGAAACGCATTCCAATGGACGGTGGTTATTGACGTGATCATGTGATCTACATAGAACAAATCCATGTAGAATCCTTCGTAGTTGCAAACCATGGATGTCCTTATTCTTGGACCCAATTTGTGTGATAGATTCACCATTTGACACTGCGGCAGTGTGATGGATGATGTGCAAGCACTTAAGAGTTAATCAGGAATTGTATTACACAAGATATAAGTTAGTCACGTATTCGAATTTTAGTTGCCAGCTTAGATGTATCATGAACCAAAAATTACGCTTGGTTAATTATCTCACTTCACAGATTGGTGGAAATTTATTGGACATCTAAAACCCAAATATATCCAAAGCCTTAATAACAAAAACAAGTGTCTATTAATCAGAGGTTAGGGTTGTTCAAGCAATCTGATTTTAAGATTGTAAACCGATTGTGGGTTCAACAACTCATTTGGTTTAACTTTTTTTTTTCGCAATATATATATATATATATATATATATATATATATATATATATATATATATATATATATATATATATATAAGTCACTCTCAAGTCCAACCGGTTGGACCACAATTTGCAGTCCACTCAATGGATTTCTTCCAACCTGTTAAGTACTTGTGAAATCCAATCCTCCTATTAGGTTGGCCCCACCATGAGGATCCCCTAGTGCAAAAATCAGCCCTATCCAATCATTAAGTGAGCTACAATATAAAAAACAGTGTACAACCATTTATTAATAGCAAAATACAAGTGTGGTATGTTGGGTCAGTGGATGCAGCTGATTTTTGTATGAATTGTTCCTTGTGGTGGGCCAACTTATTAGGAGGATTGGATTTCACAAGCACTTAACAAGTTGGAAGCAATTCATTGGGTGACTACAAATTGTGGTCCAATCAGTTGGACTTGAGAGTGCGTCAGATGCACCATTCCATGGTGGGCCGCGGGCTTAAAAATCAAATCAATACATAACTTGTGTGGGCCACACTACACAAAACAATTGAGAGGGATTATCCACCCATTAAAACCTTCATGTTCATTTATTAGGCCCACCGAGATGTGGTTCACAAATCCAACTCATATATATATAGAAGCACTCTCAAGTCCAACCGGTTGGACCACAATTTGCAGTCCACCCAGTGGATTGCTTCCAGCTTATTATGTGCTTGTTACGTCCAATCTTCCTAAATAGTTGGCCCCACCATGAGGAACAACTCACGCAAAAAGAAGCTGCATCCACTGACCTAATGTACCACACTTATATTTTGCTATTAACCAATGGCTGTATGTTGGTTTTTATATTGTGGCTCAATAATTGGATAGGGCGATCCTCATGGTGGGTCCAACCTACTAGAAGGATTGGATGTCACAAGTACTTAACAGGTTGGAAGAAATCTACTAGGTGGACTGCAAACTATGGTCTGACTGGTTGGACTTGAGAGTGACTATATATATATATATATATATATATATATATATATATATATATATTCGGATTAGTTTAGATTTGGTTTAACTTGAGTTAATGTCTCCCATGTAAATAATTTTTTAGTGCTTGTTTATCAAGCATCATTTGAAGGGCATTGATTACCTGTCCATATTAAAGGCCATTAATCAATACGTGTCATTTTTTTAAACAAGCCATTGGTGATCTCCCCCTTTGTTGTAGGTATATCTCTAAAGTGGGGTGTCTACACTTGTGCGAACGTACTCTCTCAACCATTCTCTATATCCTAGAGACATAGCATTTTCTGTGCAATAAGAGCACAAATTGGCTACTTTCCGTGACATTCAACTGACAGATGAACTAGATCTTATGCACATGTGCCATGTTCAAACATGTGCTGCAAGGCCTTTCTCTTATCTCAGTGGCTTGTCTTAGCTACGAGCTCCTTCCACCACATGCATGACACATAAATTGAAAGAGTGTCATATAATCTCACCTCACGTAATTTATATATAGCTTAGTGCAGTACTTGTATAATTAAGTGAGCTGATTCACATGGACGTTTATTCCGTTTATTATATAAATCAGCTGATTGACGTATATAATCTTGTTCCCTGCAGTTTTATATAAGTCCACTGCACTAATCTTATTTCTTTAAGGAATTTTTTCATATAACTGTCCATCTTTTAGGTAATTTCTTTAAAAACACCTACTTTTAAAATATTTAAAGCAAACTACTTAAGTTTTCCACCGTTAGACATTCGAATGCCTGACGTGACATCCTTTTTGGTTATATAGGGTTCTAAAACGTATTCATAGCAAGTTTGGTTACATAGGGTTCTAAAACGTATTCAATAGAAAGTTCTAAAACTACTCTCCATTAAACATGGAACATGGTTATTGTTCAGTGGCGCCTGCAAGCGTCCAGGTCTGAAGCTAAGTGAGACCAACCGTGGTGTTATGAGAAATCCACCCTGTCCATATGCTTTTCCAGATCGTTTTAGGGTATGAATCCAAAATGAGGCAGATCCAAAGCTCAAGTGGGCCACACAACAGAAAAGAATGGAGATTGTACGCCTATTGTGGAAACATTCGTGGCCACAAAAGTTTTGCATCAAGTTAATAATTTTTGTTTTTTTACGTTCATCCAAGTGAGAATGACCTTATTAACAGTTGGGCCACTTTATGAATGGTTTGGATAGCATGTAAACCTCATGGTGGAGCCCAGAAAGGTTTGAACTGTAAGCAACCCCTTTCGTTGTTTCCAGTCGTGTGGCCCACTTGAGTTTCATATCTAAATAATTTTTTGTATCATATCGTTTCACATCTAAATAATTTTTTTTTAATCATATCTTAGCATGAGCTGCCAAAATGGATGAACGGGATGGATTTCTCACAAACATCACAGTGAGCCCCACCAGTGATGGGTGAGCAAAGTTCAGGTAATTCAACCATCACGTCATGGAGAGCGAATCAAGTGAGACCCCGGCCTCACCCAAGACAGAACGACCCCTACCGTGGAGTTCGCATGGGGCCCATCATGATGTATATTTTATGTATCCACGCTGTCCATCCGTTTTTCCATATCACTTTAGGGCATTATCCAAAAAATGAAGCAAATACAGTTACCAGGCACACCATACCATACCATAAGAAACAGTGGTGATTGACCATCTTACCATTAAAAACTTCTTAGAGCTCATCTTAATGTTTCTTTTATTTACCATCCAATCTGTTAATAAGGTCACATAAGCCTGGATGAAGGGAAAAAACAAATATCATCTTGATCCAAAACTTTTGTGGCCCCATTAATGGTCAATCATAACTATTTTTTATGGTATGGCCCACCTAATAATTGGATTTACTTCATTTTTTTAATAATACCCTTAAAATGATATGGAAAAACAGATGTACAGCGTGGATACGTAATACATACGTCAAGGTGGGCCCCACGGTAACCCCACGGTAGACGCCGCACCCTCTTGGGTGAGGCCGGGGTCTCACCTAATCCGCTCTCCATGTCATGAACCTGAAATTGCGTATGAGAAGGGAGTGGATTTGGTGTGGCATTGGCCACACTCAACACGTTGTGCCCATCATGTTATGACCCAACTTGACATATGTATTGTATATCCACGCCGTCCATCGAGTTCTGTAGGTCATTTTGTTGAATGATTCCAAAAATGAAGTAGATCCAAGCCTTAGGTGGATCAAAATACAGAAAAAGTGATGATTGGCCATTAAAAACTTGTTGTGGGAGACAAAAAAATTTGATCAAGTTGATATTTATTTTTTCCTTTAATTCAGGTCTGTATGACCTTATCAACAGGTTAGATTGAAAACAAATATTACGATTGGCCCTAGGTAATTTTTTAATGGTGGGTGTTCAATTACCCTACTACTTCTTCTGACGTGGCTCTCCTTAGATATGTACCTACTTCTTCTTTTTTTTCGCAAATATGCTGCAAATTGATCTTGAAAAACAGATGAACGGCATGCATATACAATATATACATCAAGATGGCCCCACTGTGAGGGTTGCATCCTGTTAATCCACTACCTACATTGGAAGCTAGGGACGGCCACAGCTTGATATTTAACAGGGCCATCCAACCTATTTATAAGGTCACACGGACATAGATGAAGGGAAAATACAAATATCAGCTTGATCTGAAACTTTTGTGACCCTAACAGTCTTTCAATGGTCCACCGGAGATTTGGATCTGCCTCATTTTTTTTTTTTTGGCTCCTGGCCTCAAATGAGATGGCAAAACAAGTGGATAGCATTCATTACATACACGGCATCGGTGGGGCCCATTGTATCTTACACACGCCCAACCCCTTCAAATGGGGTAAAAATGAAATGCAGAGGTGCAATTTAGACCTTTTGACACACTAGTGGCTGTTTAACGTCTCCACTCGGTAGTCAGAATCAGTGGAGCTCTTTTTTCTCCATATTTTCAAAGTTAGCGGTTTGCTTTAAATATTTTAAAAGTAGGCGTTTTTCCCTCAATAGTTCAAAATATAAGCAGTTCTATGAAAAAAAAACCCTCTTTAATAATTCAAGATCTCATCCTTGCAAACAATGGTTATAACAGTTTACCAAAATTAAAAAAAAAATGCTAAAAGTACTCATTCAGTCCTGTACAGTGGGTACCGCATTGGACTCCTACACAAGTTTGTGTGCCCCACCTAGTCACGTGAATAAAGATAGCCTATTACAGTTGTCAGATAAGATACGCCGTACATGGTTATGCCTTCCAGATTTAAAGATCCTTTAATTTACATAAAAAAGAAAAAAAAATTGGCCTTCCACCCAAGTTTGTGTGCCCCACTTGATCACGTGAATCAAAACAGCTAATACAGTGGCCTTGAAGAAATCCCAGATTTGAAGATCCCGTATAAAAATTCTTGAGCCTTTCTTCAGTTGAAAGGTCATAGAAAACCGGAAGGATAGGATGCAATTATTTGAGGCAAATGAAGTCCACCCACAATGGGTCCGTTGCCGATCCAACACACAAAATGAGAGAAAAATAGATACGAGCATGGAGAGATAATGAGGATTGATTGCTTTAATTAGAATTGATTGCTTTGATTAGAAATGTAGATGGTAATACACTATATAGCTTGAGGATTCACTCAATCAAGGTTGGGACTTACTCACCCAAATACAAGAGGGACTCACTCACCCTCAATGATCAAGAGATCTCACAGAAGAAAGGAAAATTGTAATAATTTCTAAGCTCAAAGCACAAAACAATATTTATAGAGAGAGAGAGGAAAAGATTAGGGAAAGAAAGAAAATGAGAAAGAGAATAAGAGAGAGAGAGAGAGAGAGAGAGAGAGAGAGAGAGACGGACGTTGGGGATAGGGGCTCAAGGCAGCCATTGCCCCCCCCAGTTAATGCATCAGCAACTGCTACTCTACATCAATCTCCCCCTCATCAAAAGAACTCGTCATTGAGTTCGACTTAAAGGCCTTCTTCCATAATTTTTTGTCAAGATTTTACAACTCATCTTCATTAATCCAAGTGTCTTCAGATTAGGGCTTGTTCTTCTACCGGATAAGGTATTGAATGTAGCTACCTCACCTTGTAATCATGAACCGTACATAGGGTTGTATATCGAGCCGAGTCAAGTCGAGGTGGGCCAAGCTTGGCTTGACTCGTCCGTGCTCTCCTCGAGTTTGAGCTCGAGCTCGAGCTCACCCTCGAGCTTACCATTGGAGCTTGCCTTGTTTGCTAAAACTTTCGAGGCGAGGACGAGGCAAGCTTAACTCGAGTCGAGTCGATCTTGCTCCCACCTCAATTTATTATATTTTTTGCTACAAAATACAAATTAAAAGTCAACAACATTAAGTTAAAGAAGTCACACTTGTATTAGGGGAGAATAGTATTTCTACAGGTGGGACTCCACCATTTAAATGACCTAGCTCTAATCGGTTATTTCTTTGGCCAAGTCACACACACATTGAATGCAGACCACTAGTAACATTTTTTGAACCATAGATTAACACAATATATGCATAACTCATCACATGAATGAATTGCCCTGATTATTGTGTGGACCATCTTCATGATGAGGCCCAGATGATTCATTGATCAGATGCACCACCTCCCTCGTAAAATTGCAATTAATAGCTGCATATGGTATTGATCTTACCATAACCCTTGTTTTGTAGATGTATATGGTGTGTGGTCTCACCGTAGCACCTGTTTTGTATAGCATGTAAAACACACAACCATTGTGTGCTCACCATGTTTTGTACTTGAAATTACTCAATCCATTAGGTATGCTCAACAAGGAATGTTCTTACCTGAACAAAATAGTAGGATTAAGAAAACCCCCAAATGTGTGAGGGATTTATATGTCCTAAGCTTGGACCCCAATGTGTGTGGGGGGGAGGTGGGAAAGAGAACAAAGAAATAAAAAGATTAAGGTTTTTTCTTTTTAACACATATCTATATGAAACTAGTCAAGTCGAGGTCGAGGTCGAGCCGAGTCGAGCTTGAATCGAGTCGAGTTTCGAGTCGAGTGACCTAGTGGTCAAACTTGACTCTATTTCTGACTCGAGCTCCTAAATGAAGCTTGGCTTGACTTGTTCTATTGAGTCAAGACGAGCCGAGGCGAGTTTTTTCGAGTTGAGTCGATCGAGTTTCTCAAGCTGACTCAGCTCATGACTAGCCCTAACCGTACATTAAGAATGTTAACAATTTTAGATGGGCCAATTGGAGAATGTATGCCCAAATCTTTAAGGCTTAGTGGAGATTGATTTGGATAACCATGGAAGGGATAAAGGTCAATAATGTTGAAAATGTGGATCAACCTCGATCTTACTGAGATTTATTACTACATCGCAACCTTGCACTTGAGGCGAGCGAACAGCTAGCAACTTCGCGTTCTTCATCTGGAGCCGGTCGCTGAGAGCGTTATAGTGGTAGAGTTTGATAAGAGCATTGGGATTGTTAAGGTTGGGGACGAGATCGTTGAGGCTCGTCGTGATTTCTGCAGTCTGGAGTAGGGTGAACCAGACCGGTTAAGAGGGCTTTGATTTCATCTAGCCTACGATCAATATACACGAATCGTTCATCGACGCCTCCCAACCTTTCGGCGACACCCCCTACTTGTTCTTCGAGAACGGACAATCTGATCCCTCGATTGCGAGATCTCTGTTGTCTGCCTTGTTGAACAAAGTGGGAGGAGGTTCCACCAATCTGGATGGCAGGAGTTTCGGGAATGGATCCTTCGTCATCAAAATGTGGGGCGTCAGAAGGTCCATCGATCGCGGGAGCTTTTCCCTTATATTTTCTTTTTCCAGCTATGACAAGATGGTCAAAGTGTCTTGAGCATTTTGGTGAGAAGACAGCTTTACGATCGAGAAAAACACACGTCTTTCCCACAGACAGCGCCAATCTGTTGATGCTGAGAATTGATCAACGGACGAGATGAAGTCGAGATCTCCTTCGGAATCTGCAAGGATGAAACAACGGCTAAAGGAGGGGCCGGGGACCGGCCGTTAGTCATCCGATGTTTAAGTCAGTCCAAGCTTCTGACCAAGGTGAAAGCGTCTCTCCTTTTCTGTTCAGTAGATTTTTATTTTTTTTTTTTTGGGCTCGACCAGAAGGAGAAGCCCTTTTTTATAGACTCAAGTTTTGGAGTTATACCTCAATGAGGAAACGTAATTCCCGTAGAGAAAATATTGGATCTCCGTGATCTTCGGGTTGTTCCGTAATCGCTGGAGGCATTTTTGCATTAGTCGATGATTCTCCGAACCTTTCTCCTATTATCTCGGTGCAAGCCTAAGATCGCGGAATTGTTGTTGGAAAACTCAGCTCGTCATAAGGCCGAGGTCGGTTCTCTATAGGCATCTAGAAATGTATCCACATCAGATCAGGTGATACCGACCTATCTTCAGGTCTGTCCGTAGTTGGTTAGGTCAGCTCAGGTCTGACCTGAGGTCAGCTCATGTAACGCCCCAAAATTTCGACTCTCGTGGACAACACGATGGGTCGAGCTTCCGGGTGTTAATTCATGTGTGTCAGGGTTACGTTTCCACACACTTACCTGTAATTTCATACATTCATGGCATACATAGCATAATGACGAAAATTTAAGTTCTTATTTCATAAATATTCTATTCTAAGTTCTAAATCAACGTAATAAAACATGTTTAGCCAAACATTTCCACTTATTATCTCCATGAGAGACTTATTACATGTTTAAAAGAAAAAAATAAATCTACTCTACAAAGATAATAAACATAATCCATCTTCAAGCCGCTTCGGTTTCATCTTCCGTTACTTGCTGCCACGAGCTTTCGAGCACCTCATCGTAGTGTTCGATCCTCTTACTGGATCTTCACCTAAATTATCTGAGATGTGGTTGGATAACGTTAAACGCTATCATAGTGGGGAATATCCCTTTAAAATAATTATGATAATAATGGCACAGAGTAAACGCAAGCAAAATATTATCATTTAATCAAATCAAAACAACCCAATAAAATATCTTTATTAATGCAATGCATGACATGGATGCTCTGGGTAAGGCACCCTGACCAAATGAGACGAGATCACTCCACTCTTCTCACCAGCCACTAGTCACCAGAGGTTCTAGCTAGGACGGGATCACTCCACTCTTCCCATGCACCAAAACCCAACTAGTGAAACGGGCCCATGCACACTTTCACTAGATAGGGAGAGAGAAACGGGCCCATGCACACTTTCTCTAACACCCGAGGGGTTGACCCACCAAGCCGGGTCCAGTGAATGCATAATTAGTTTCACCTTTAATTAAGTCAGTTTAGCATTCAGCCAATTAAATGATGTTCACGACTAATGATCACTCCTTACCCCCAATTAGTTCAAGAGTCTTCATATTCATCAATTTCATACTTCAGTGGATCCATCACAGGTAACAAATCAATAAGGATCCCTTGGCACGTAAACAACAATGTGCACACGGTAGTGCCAAACTTAACATCATGGCATATGCAATCAACAACAAATACATGGTAATGCCAATACCTAATTCTCAATGTCGAGGCATATTCATTCAATAAGACACACAGTAATGCCGACTTTCATAATAAGGCATATTCATTCAATAAGACACACAGTAATGCCGACTTTCATAATAAGGCATATTCATCTAAAACATTCTCATGCTAATGCCAACATAACAAGGCCTCGCACAGGCTTCATCTTTTTACATCAACGGTTACATCAGTATGGGGCCAAGGAGTTTTCATTAACGTAACATCCATATGCAATATCTCATAGCAAACAATACATCAATCATCATAAGCATGTGACAACGTAAATCGAGCATGGTTTCCATATGAGCATGTACATCATAACAATTCCTTTTCCAACTACTTAAGCATAGTTCATACATCAAAATTCAACATACACAACAAGGAACATCATACAATTTATATTTACATGGAAACATTTCAACAAGCACGGTTTCAAGAGGTCACGTAACAAAATCTTAATTTCCAAGCATAAAATCAACACAATTTAATATTATCGTAGATGGGCTTAAAGGAAATCCCCACCTCTGAGTTTGGTTGGTTTGAGACGTTGCTAGGGCCGTGGAATCGAGTTTAGGTCCAAACCTGTACCGCTTGATAAAGAACATAAAATCATAGGATAGATCGATAAGATTTTCATGGTTTTGATCACTTAAGATAGAATTTCATCTAAGATTAGGGCTTAGGGAGGATTTTAGAAATGAACACATGGGTTGGATGAACTTACCTCTCCAAAATTGGATTCTCAACTGAGTCGACTCGACTTCTTCTTTCTTTTTTTCTTTCCTTTTCTTCCTTCTCTTTTATGGTAGATGGGACTCACACAATGGCTATAAATAGGATCTGAAACGTCCATGCAAAGTGCATCCTCAGATGATCTGAATCTTGATTTCTAGGGTTAAAATCAATGGGTTAGAGTGGGCCACACAACTGACAAAAGATTGTAATATTTGGACGGACCGATTTTTGGTGAGGTACTAACCTGATGGATGGCTTAGATCCAAGAAAGGGGCCCAGCTAGTAGACGGTGTAGAGATGTGGGGGCGGCAGCGAACGCTGCTGTCACAGCGGGCGGATGAGGAAGACGGAACATCTCTCTCTCTCTCTCTCTCTCTCTCTCTCTCTCTCTTGTGCTCTCTTCACGATCTCTCTCTCTCTCTCTCTCCTCTCTCTCTCTCTCTCTCTCACGATCAGATGACTGAGAAGAGGAGATATGCCGCTAGGGAAGTATGAACTAGGGTTTTTTTTTTTTAAGTCGGCCGAGCGTTGGGTGATTGCGGAACGCGGTTTGAGTTGGAGGAAGAAACAAATCTGATTTCGGAGGTGGTTTGCACATAGGATTCGTTGAAAGGCTAGGTGGGGTCCACATAAAGTTTTGGGAGAATCTTGGACCGTTCATGCAAAGCGATGGGCCCGATCTTGATAAGTCTTCATTTGAACGGTGGTTTGGATCAGATTGCACAAGTGACGGATGACAATAAAACGTTGAATGACTAGGTTTGGGTGGGGTGCTGTCACGATGGACGGAGTGGATTTGGCAATGGGGTCCACTTTGATGGACGGTGTGGGGTGCACGCACAGCAACGCCCGTCCGCTGTTGTAGCTGGAGAAGAAGAAAAAAAAAGAAACTCTTTCTTTACGTGATTCTTGGTCAAACGTATTTGACCGAGATGTGAAATAGGTGGGTTTCAAGTGTGTGGTCCACTGAGGTGGAGCAGAGTCGTATGCACCGTTCAATCGATAGGAAATACAAAAACAACCGTTAACATGAAAAATGAGGCAGATCCGAGTGAAGATGGGCCACTTATGATTAAATTTCTGATTAGGGCATTTGTAGGATGATCGGAAGGCTGAAATTCGACGTGTACGGCTAAGATGTGTCAAAAAGTTCATATACGAAGTTTTGTGTGAAAGTGATCGTCAGAAATCATAATACTTAAAAATGGTGCGTTAACTTAAATTTAACTAATGGCATTTTCGTAATTAACTAAAAACAGTGAGATTTTTAAAATCCGGTCTTTCTACAATGTTTATAGGATCATTTTAAGCTACTTTTGTAAAAAGGTCCCCTGTCGAATCTCCTACAGATGGTCCGTTGTTTTCAAAACAAAGTAAACGCTCGACATAAAATCAAAATAAAAATTTTTTAAAATTTTGAAATAAACTAGAAAATCCGAGGCGTTACAGCTCATATTTCCCCATAACATGTGGGGTCCACCTTATTTAGTATATGCAATCCAATGCAATCATCTGATGCATCAAACTAGGATAAGGGATCTTCTCGATTATGTGTGGGGTCCACCCTTGTTGAGTATATGCAATCCAATGCAATCATCTGATGCATGAAACCAGGATAAGGGATTGATGCCACAAATGGACATCAAGATCTCTCATACGCCAGGGGAAGTGAATTTTGTAGCTGATGGGCTGGCCAAATGGGGAAGTGAGTACCAAGCCCAGCGGATTTTCCACTACTAGAAAAATGACTTTTCCCGTCGGCCGAAAGCCGTCGGCAAATGGTTTTCCCGACGGCTTTTGGCCGTCGGGAAAGGGGGCGTCACAATTGCTTTCCGACGGTTTGGGCCGTCGGAATTTCCGATGGCGATGAGCCGTCTCTCGACTGTCGGAAATTCCGACGGTCGTAAACCTTCCGAAATTCCGACGGCTACACACCGTCGGAATTCTCGACGGTGAACCGTCGGCGTTGCTTTAGAATATGAAAAAAAAACCATTAGCATTTAAGCATGGCCACACGTGCACCTAGAAAAGTTCCTTAAAGCAATTCATAAGAGTTGATACAGCATTTAAGCATGGCCAACCATTAGCATTTAAGCAATTAATATTTTAAATATGTTACACATCTGTATGCAGATTGCAGAGTGCCTTCTTTGTGACAAGTCAAAAGTGTTGTAAAAAGACAATGAGTGAGATACAGATCAAGTAACTTACAATACGAGTTGATACAGCTGCAATCACCAGGCTAGTACTGCTCTCTACTCGGAATGTGGGTGAGGCCCACCATGATTTTATGAGAAATCCACGCCGTCCAACTATTTTCTGAGCTCATTTTAGGCGTTGAGACAAATAATGAACGGGATCATATGCCATCCATACCGTTCATAATGTCCAACGGACGTGGATTGGCTAGTGACCCCACACCAGCCAGGTGGCTTGTGTCAAAGCTGTGTGGGCTCCACCATGATGTATGTGTTTTATCCACGCTGTCCATCCATTTTTCCACCTCATTTTAGTGCATAGGCAAAAAAATGAGGTAGATCCAAATCTCAGGTGGACCACACTACTGGCCAAATGGGGAATTGAATTCTCACCATTGAAAACTTCTTGGAGGCTACAGTAGTTTTGGATCAAGCTAATATTAATTTGTGTTTTCACTTCATCAAGGTCTGTGTGACCTTATCAACAGGTTGGATGGCAAATAAACATCACGGTGGGCCCTGGGAAGTTTTTAATGGTGGACCTTCAATCAACACTTTTCTTCTGTGGTGTGATCCAATGTGTTAACTCAAAGTACTGATCATATGCTCTAATCTATAGGAATAGCTAGCCATCCATTTCCTAAGCAATGGACTGATGGTCAGGATTCTCTTCTTAAAGGAGCTATTGAGAACTAAGAGCGATCCATGGTAGGCCCCAACAAATGAAGGGTTTAAATTGTTGATTGAACCTCCTTAATTTTCTATGAATGATCCTAATTGCCCATTTTAAAGGCAGTTGATCGGTCCGTTGGAATCACATTTGGTTGGTGTAATTTTAATTTACATGGTAATAACACAAGAAATGGGCCCTTGATCATTTAATGAACGATCCAGATCAATCAATCTGACTGATCAAGGGCCCGTAAGCTACTAGGAGCAGTACAACTTATAGTCATCCGAGAGCATTGGATCTTCTTATGGAAAGACAAAAAAGCCCTTGATGCTTTTGGCATCATGATGTATGTGTTTTATCCATGTTGTCCATTAATTTCTACTGATCATTTTAGGGCTTTATCTAAAAAATTAGGCAAATCTAAATCTCAGGTGGACCACACCATAACAAAATAGTAGTGATTGAATGTCCCACCAATGTTTATTGACATCCAACCTCTTGATTAGGTCATACAAACATGGATACAAGGAAAAATTAACAACTTGATCTAAAACTTTCATGGCCTCCAAGAAGCTTAACGGTGGGCATTCAATTACATTGTTTCTTGTGCTGGTCCAGTTGACATTTAGATCTACCATTACAATATTCCATACCGTTCACAACATCTCAGTCCTCCTGGGATGAACATGAAAAAACAAATTATATTAATTTATATTAGCCTGATTAAAAACTTTTATGCATGATCCCACAAATATTTAAACCATGGTCATTCAATCCTTATGTTTTCAGCCCACATGACTTTTGGATCCCAGCTCATTTTTTTGTCTCATGCATGTCCTAAAATGGGCTCACAAAACGGATGGACATGGTGGATTTTCACAAACATCACAATAGGCCCCTCGGTTCCCAACAATTTGGCTATTGACATTGGTGATCAGGTGCTAGTGGTCGGGCTCTATGGACCCCACGATTATTGTGTTTAATTTATCCATGTTGTTCATTCATTTCTCAAGATTAATTATAGCAAGACTTGATCCTATAAATGAGTCATATCTAAATCTCAGGTGGACCACAATACAAGAAAACAATAGTGATTGAATGTCCACTATCCATTAAAAACGTCCTAGGGCCCTATAATGTTTAAGGCATGTTTAATGGATAAAACTCATAAATCACAGTGGGCCCCACAAGCACCGATCAGTACCTGCTACAGTAGTGGCAAGGTCGATCGAAGACGATATGCAAATTAATCATCGTATAAGATATTCAACAATGTGTTTTAACGGCGTTCAATTAGTAAATGCCATTATAAAGTGGATCTTTAACAATGCTAGATTGTGCACGCCATAAAAATAGATAATTGATGGTGTTCTTTTACCGCATGCCGTTAACACCTACAATTTGTTGTAGTTGAATTAGAAGATAACAACTTAGTAGGTGTTACCTTTACCGTGTGTAGCCTACCTTGATTTTTTTTTCTGTATATCCATTCCATCCATCTATTTTTTCATCTCATTTAAGGAATCGATCCAAAATTATAAGAAGATCCAAATCTCAGGCGGACCATACCACTAGAAAGAGTGATGAATCACCATTAAAAACATTGTTGCGGGCCACAAAAGCTTTGGATCAATATTAATTATCTTTCTAATTTTCCTTCATATATACAGATCTTCTTGACATTTATCAATAGGTTGGATTACAAATAAACATCAAGGAAACGTTATAATAGGCCGGCCTTTGGAAATTTTAATGGTGAGGCACTCAAATCAACATTTCATGTGGTACTGATCCACTTGAGATTAATCTCTCTATAAATTTTGGCCATCACATCTTAAAATGGTCTAAAGAAAACGGATGGACGGTGTGGATATATAAAAAAACATCAATGTGGGCCCCATGGTAGGGGTAACACCCACTAATCTGTTACATGCATATATGGGTAACACCATGCTAATTCGCACCCCAATTCGAGTGATGATTGGGGTGCTAGAAACAGACGATCCCAACAGGGGATCATGGGGTCCATAGTGTTGTATGTGATTCATCCATGCTGTCCATCCCTTTTTACATATCATTTTAGGGCATGATCCAAAAAATGAGGCAGATTGAAGGTCCAAGTGAGCAACACTAAAATCAACAATTGACGACTTGGATATGGCTCCATATGTTGTGGTCCACTTGAGCTTTCGACCTGCCTCCTTCTTTGGGGTAAAACTCTAAAATGAGTTTTTAAAATTGATGGGCATCATGGATATACATTAAATCTTGTAGGTGGGCCCCAATGTAAGGATAACAGGGTGGGTTCGTTTCATTAAATTATGAAAAGAAGCATATGGCCGTTTTCCGACGGTTTCAGACCGTTGGAGATTCCGACGGCTAAAAGCCGTCGGAAAAAGGGCGGGACCGTCGGGAAGATATTTTTGGGTAGTTTTTCCCGACGGCCGATAGACATTCACCGACGGTTTTAGACCGTCGGAAATTCCGACGGCTCAGAGCCGTCGGAAAAAAAGGCGGGACCGTCGGGAAAAGTCATTTTTTTGGTAGTGTACAATAATGCCAGAGATTTGCCCCATTTGATTAGAGGGCGTTTGTTCTTAGATAAAATGTGTTTGGGTAGTCTTCGATTGCGTTTGTGATTTTCTTAGGTATATGATAGGTGGATGCCTTTCAATCTTTGGTAACGTCCGAGCCCAAATGAGCTATACAATCTTATGCATGGATGAAATGAAATTAAATTTTCTTAAAAAAAAAAAAAAAAAAGATTGATGCCACAAAAAATCAGAATATTTCATGACTCATGTGGGCCACACCATATAAATGTAGGGTTTAAGGTTTAAGGGTGATTTTACACCATTCCCTATAATGTGGCCCTCCCAAGTCTTGGGCTGGACCCATTTTTAGGATCCATGGTGAAAATATGTGACTGTTCACCTGATGGACAAGCTGGATCTTGTGCATATTACTTGTGCGCAGCCCTCAGTTAACTTGAGTTGTGCAGCATGTACATTGAGTAGTCCGGCCAGTGCAACCTTTTGACCTTCCCACCCCCAATAAATAAATAAATAACTTTGATACACTTCGTAAAGAGGGGGATGATATTCAACCAGCTTAGATGTACCATGAACGAAAAATTACGGTTGTTTAATTATCTCACTTAAGATATTGGTGGAAATTTATTGGACCGTTAAAAACCAACAAAAACAAGTGTCTATGAATGAGAGGTTGGGATCAATTAATCTGATTTTAAGATGGTAAAGCAATAGTGGGTTTCACAATTCATTCGGTTTAAGCATGGCATACACTTGATTTTTTTAATTTTATTTTTTTTACTGAGATATACAATTTTTAAACTGTTAGATAGGATCACGAGGTTGTTTGAGTTCTTAAGTTTCCAACAGCCCCCAATCGACAATAAAGATACTCTAGATGGACAGTCAATGTCGGATCCTGTGTGGCTACTGGGCTTTATATTATTTAGAAGAGCTCAATCTCCCTCTTCCATCACTCACATCCAGTGTAGAAAAGAAAAATGGCAATGTTATACATCCCCTCCCATTTTCCATGTTTTTTTTTCACTGTAATTATACTTCATTTCCTACTTATCTTGCTCCTCATTCAGAGAAGCAAGAGAAGAAGAGCCTTGAAGCTCCCTCCTGATCCCTTCCACCTTCCCATCCTTGGCCACCTACAGCACATCAATCTTAGTTTGTTGCACCAATCTCTATGGCTACTCTCCACAAAACATGGACCTCTCATGCATCTACAACTGGGCCGCAAACCGACTGTAGTCGTTTCATCAGCTAGAATGGCAAGTGAGATATTTAAATCTCATGATCATGTATTCTCTCGTAGGCCCACTCTCATATCCAATAGAACGCTCACTTACAACTTCTTGGATGTGGCTTTTTCGCCTGATAATGACGATTATTGGAAAGAGATGCGCAAGCTCTTGGTTCGTGAGCTCTTGAGTGCGAAGACTGTGCAGTCCTTATGGTCCATTAGGCAGGCAGAGGTCACCTGAATGATCACGTGGATTCACCATTCTTCTTCTTCTTCTCTTCAACCTGTCAATCTGAAAGAGATGCTGATTACTCTCACCAACAACATAGCCTGCATTGCTGCTTTCGGTAAGAGTTACGAAGGAGTAAGTGAGCATGACAAGACCAAAATACGGGGAGTTCTTGCAGAAGGGGCATATGTGTTGAGCCGTTTCTTCCTTAAAGAGTTCTTGCCGTGGATGTGGTGGATCAATGCCGTCGGTGGATTGTATGCCAAGCTCAAAAAGAGTTTCTTGGACTTGGATGACTTTTACGAGCAGGTCATTGAGGACCACCTTGATCCCAAGAGGCCAAAGCCAGAGCAGAAAGATTTTGTGGATGTCTTGCTTCGATTCCAGAAAGATTCACATCTCACAAGAGATCACCTCAAGGGAGTCATGATGGTGATCAGCTTCACTTCCCTTTCCACTTTATTTCGTTTTGTTTTGCTTTTCCTATATCCTGACTTGGCAGCAGGCATCATACTATTGGGGCCCAAAATGTTGATGTTGCGTAGCACGCCAACAACGCCGGTGAACCGAGATCCAATCTCCGGTCTCACCCACAAACGATAAACAGGAAGTAATAATAACTAGAAGAGGAATTCACACAAATCAACAATCTACAAGATAGATTTTACGTGGGAAAACCCCAAACAAGGGTAAAAAACCATGGTGCAAAACTCTACTATGAAGAAGAACGAAATTATAAGCAATACACTTACCTTCTCCTATGCTCCCATGCACAGAGATGGCCCTTTTGCTAATCCTCTCGCCTTTTCCTCACGTTAGACGTATAGAAACCCTAATCCCCTAGCCTAATTCCGGTTTACAACCCTTTATATAGAAAACCCCAAAATTAGAACACAAAATAGGAAACCCCGCACTTAAGCCTACGGCCGGTCGGGCGCCCGGTCATTACTGGGTCGAGCGCCCGCCCATTACAAAGATCGTCCAGCGAGTGACAGCATAAAACAGGCCATTATCATGCGCCCGGTCACTTTGACCGTCAGGCGCCCGACCGTTCACAGAATAGTCCAGTGGCTTATTGTCTCAAACAGCATGAATATCGGGCGCCCAGGTCATCAGACAGTCTGGGCGCCCGACCATGCTCAGTGTGACTTTGGCTCCACACTCAACAGTTGATGTGGTCAGGAAATCATAGGCTGTCCATTTTCTCGATGTTGTACAATACGGACAGCTATAAAAGACTTAGCTAAGGACAGGAATTTGGACTCGGAAAAGAAAAGAAAACACGATGTGTTTTCCATTTTTTGGACCTTGTTTGGATCGCAAAGGAACCAGTGAGAATTCAAGTGGCTAGCACAAGATAGGAGGTGAAAAGATTCCAGATTTCTACCTGTTATCCGAGAAACCCTCCTTTTAATAGTGCTCCTAAATTCATGGGAATCCGAATAATCTTTACTCTCTTTTTTTATTCTTTTCTTTTTCCAAAATCCAAACAGCCCTAAAGGGAAGGATGATTCCAAGCACCAATATGTGCCAAAGAGTTTAGAACATTTCAAAAGAATTTTTTTCAATGGAATTCAATCTACCTCATAATCAGAGTTTAGGATCATTATTGGGGTTTGATTATTGGAACATAACGTATTCATCGCAGAACCATAGACAGTTCAAGTCAGTGTGCCATCTCAGCATGAGGACACTACCGAGTACATAGGCAATACAAACTCTTTATTTTTATTTTCTTCTCTGTTTTTTTCTTCCACCCCTTTAGCACTGCTTTTACAATGGAAAACGTTGATTTTCGATTTCCACTGTCTTGATTCCATGGGAGACCGTGACTTCGCCATAGAAATTAACCAGGTCGTTTTGTGCAGGAAAATTTTACTTGAACTCGGATTTCCTGTAGATGTTGATTTTGGAGGGATTTCTCCACAAGATGTAAAACCTTTCGTTGGTGATAATCTAATTCATGCCCTTTGATGTCAGAATACTTTATTTGGTGCAACTGATACAAGCGTTGCGGTGGTAGCATGGGGAATGGCAGAGCTGATGAGGAATCCACTAACAATGATGAAATGCCAGGAAGAGGTTAGAAGGATAGTTGGAAGGAAAGGAAAGGTGGAAGAAGACGACCTTAACCAACTTCAATACATCAAGTCAGTGGTAAAAGAGACAATGAGACTTCACCCTTCAACTCCTCTGTTGATTCCACAGTGAAAGTACACAGCACTGCAAGATCGATGGATATGATATTCTCCCTGGCACTATTGTCATCATCAATGCATGGGCCATAGGGAGGGACCCTGAATCGTGGGACAGCCCAGGTGAATTCTTGCCAGAGAGATTCATGAATAGCTCAATAGATTACAAAGGGCAAGATTTCAAGCTTATACCCTTTGGAGCAGGCCGGAGGAGCTGCCCCAGGCTTCATTTTGCAGCTCCGACCATTGAACTGGCTTTGGCAACACTTCTCTACTGTTTTGATTGGAAAATGCCTGATGGAATGAGCAAGGAGGACATGGACATGACCGAGGCATCTGGTCTTATAACATTCCCAAAATCCAGTCTTCTCTTCGTGCCTACCAAACATGACTACACTTCTATGGCCTAAACTGTTGCGTGGCAACTCATTGCACTATAGTTCCATTTCGTAATGTGATCGACCCATATTCTGGGACTCGAAGTTGGATGTTTGAGCTACTGGAGGTTGCAAACCAAAGCAACCTTTCATTTCTCAAAGAGTTCTAACCGTTTTAGCAACCTTCATTTCTCAAAGAGTCTCATTGAAAAGCCATTGTAACAGTGGACCTATAGGAAAATGAAAAGCCATTGTAACAACAAAGTTTGTCTTTATTTCTATCCCTTTACATTCCTATCCAAAGTCTATAAATATGAGTGTTGTGTAGTGATTTGGAATCACTTAATCAGTCAATCCAGCAATAAGAATATTTTCTCTTTCTTCCATCCTTGTGTACTTGATCTAAATAGTCTCTCATCAAGGCTTTGTAAAGCCAACAAATTGATATCAGAGCCACAGGTTCCAAATTCCAGATTCTAGTATAGATGGCTACTTCCATTCAACCCGAAATTCTAAAGTTTTCAAATGACAACTATGAAAATTGGTGTATACAAATGAAAGCGTTATTCAGGTCGAAAGATTTATGAGAGATCGTCACCGATGGGTATATAGAACTCAAATCGAGCAAGAAGCTACCTATACTACGAAGCCAAAAACCATCCTCAAATATCAGAGGAAGAAAGACAAGAAGATATTATTCCTACTCTATCCAGGGTTGGATGATTCAACTTTTGAAAGGATCATTGAAGCGACATTAAGTAAACAAACTTGGGATATCCTAAACACCATTTTCAAAGGGGTTGATAGTGTGAAGCGAGTTCGGCTGCAAACTCTAGGAGTCGAGTTCGAGGTAGCCCACATGAAGGAATGTGAGAGCATTTTCGATTACTTGTTATTGTTAATAACTTAAAAAGAAATTGTAAAAAGATTGAAGACATTCGTGTCATTGAAAAGGTTTTCTGATCCCTCACAACTAAGTTTGAACATGTGTTTGTGGCTATGAAGAGTTGAAGGATCTAGGAAAATCTCTCAACCGAGAAGCTAATGAGATCGTTGCAAGTTCATGGGCAACGCGTATGTAAAAAAAATGCTAGTTCCATAGTAGTGGAACAAACATTGGAGTCAAAATTAACTCTAAACCCTGTTATGAAAATTCACAACAGTGGTGATTGTACTAATAATAATCGTGGAAGAGGCCAAGGATGAGGAAATTATCAAAGTTATGGACAAAATCATCAGAAGAATATCAATTATCAGTGGAAGAGGAATTGGTAGAAGCAGATCCATGCATGGAAGTGGAAATATAAATAAAATAAATAAAAAAATCCAATGCCACAATCGCAAAAAGTTCGGCCATTATGCCATCAGACTGTTGGAGCAAACCAGTAGATCAAGATGAACATTCCAATTATGTAAAAGCATCATATCATGAAAAAGACTCCACACTTCTTGCACAAGAAGAAGTGATCAACAGGACGTGTGGTATCTCGACTTTTGAACCAGCAACCACATGTGTGGAAAGAAGGAATTCTTCGTAGGAACTTATAGAAGATGTTCATGGCAACATAAGTTTAGGGAGACTCATCAAGAGTTCCCATGAAAGGCAAAGGAAAAAAATCAAAATTTATCAAAAGGATAGTGCACCTAAATATATCTCCAATACGTATTATGTGACTAACATGAAAAGTGATGCACTTAGTGTTGGTCAGCTTCTAGAAAAGGGATATGTAATACACATGAAAAATTTCTCTCTTTCTTTAAGAGATGCACTTGGGAGACTTGATACACAAGTCCAAATGGGGAGAATGAGTCATGGAAGTGGCACCTTTGCTTTGGATGTCTCAATTTCAGTAGGCCTGAAGCTATTATCTACATCAAGCATAGTACATGGTCTGCCGACAATTGAAAATCCGAAACATGTGTGTGAGGCATGCACACTTAGCAAGCAACACAGAATTTTTTTTCCAAGTGAGATGTTATGGAGAGCAAGAGCACCATTACAATTAGTTCACATGGACATTTGTGGACCATTAGAGACAACTTCTCATGGAGGTAGTAAATATTTTATTACTTTTATTGACAATTTCAGTAGGAAGCCAGTGGGTGTGTTTTATTAAAGAAAAATCGAATACTTTTACAATCTTTAAAATTTTCAAAGCTCATCTTGAAGTTGAAAGTGATTATAAAATCAAAATATTCAGATCTGACAGAGGTGGTGAGTACACCTCAAATGTGTTTTGAGAATATTACAGAAAACAAGGCATTAAGCAGCAACTTACACACACCACAACAGAATAGGATTGTGGCAGAAAAACCATACCATTCTCGATATGACAAGGACCATGCTGAAATTGTGTAGCGGATGAGTCTTACACGACACCATGCGCTATACGTGGAAAGCTTGGTGTAGCAACTAGAACTATGGCTAACTCCTAGAGGGGGTGATTAATACATTTTAAAAACTCTTACCTAATTAAACGTAATTAACAATGAAACTGAATTAATTAAGTTACACTTAGCTTCCAAGCTTAAGAGGGTCCAATCACATAGACTACAAATGATTGGGTCTTTTAGACTAACTCACACCAACCTCCCCAAGCATTGAATTCACAAGGTCCTCTCTCTCAATCATACAAACACAAAATCATGCATAAGATGGGTCTTAACACTATAAATCATGTATAAAGAGTGATGAATTGGGGTTAGAATATGTATAATTCAAGGCTCAACACATCACCAACGGCCTCAACTGGCATCTGATCTGGAAGTGACGGTGGAGAAATGGGAACTCGAGCAACACCAGTTACTTGGCAAAGCAGCCTCCTGCCCAAGTACCACTGGAAGGACTCCACGTCAGAAAGAATGATCCACAAGCAAGAAGCATCATGCACCTCGACCCGCTCTGGAGTGCAGTACTAAGGAACATTGGCATAAGACATGCGAGAAAACTGACAGAGAAGGCACGATTAAAGCAAACATCCGAAGATACAAAATCAAGCATCTAAGAAAAAAAAAAGAGCACTCAAATCGGTATCAGTTAGGCCATCCATGTTGAGCTCTAAAATGTGCATATTCTAACCCCAATTCATCACTAACATTGCATGATTTCTATACTTAAGGACCTATCTAATGCAATGGTTTTGTGATTGTAGGAAGAAAGAAAGACTTCACCAAAATGATGATTAAAGGACACTCTTAATGTGCATTAAAGATTAAAAAAAAGAAGCAAGAAGAAGAGTGAAGAAAAGAATCAAGAAGAAGAAAAGAAAAGAAGAAAAAATCACTCTAGTCGATTAATCGATAGACCTAACTGATTGATAGCCAGCGTGGTCAATTGATCTGCTAGCTAGGCGGATTGATTAGTCACCTTGCATGTGTGTTAAAGCATTGCTGGACTAGAAGTCGGATTGTCGATTGATCAGTTTCTCAAACCGATTGATCACCCATAATACAGAAAATCCAAAATAGTTGCTGGACCAAAAAGACCAAAACCGATTGATCGCCTAGCCACTTGCGATCAATCGCCTAAGCCATAAAAATTTTGGATTTTTATAATTTTTTTGCTGGAACTCTCTGGACACTTTTTGGACCCAGCAATCAATCACCTGACCACTTGCAATTAATCGCCCGACCGCCTAGACATCCAGAATTCAGTTTTTACAGTTGGTTCAGACTTGCGATTAATCGCTCAGCCCAACTGATTAATCGACCACGCGCCCAATTCAGAAATTTCTAAGTTCAGCTCCGATTTTCTCTGCACATTGTATAAATCCTACGTAAGTTCTCGAATCTTCTGCAATGGTGGGCATTGAAAGCTATAAAAGGACTCCTCCACTTCATTCCTAGGGCATCCTAAAAGAGATCTATTGTATTGGGAGGTGGAGAAGGAAGGATTCGGAGTTCTACAACTCCCTTTGCTTAGTTTCTTTCTAGTTTTTCGTGTTCAAAGTAGTTTTTCTGTTTTTTCTCCTAGCATGGTAGGTTAGACCTCTTAGCTAGGGCTAAGAGGTGAAGCTTGTAGTTGTTCTAGATGTTTTAATTCGTATTTAAGGTTTCATGAATTGGTTTTCATATTGAACAATGGCTTGTTTAAGTTTGAATGAAGTCTAAGTTATTTTTTCTTAATCTTATGATGACTCGTGGATGTTTGGAAGAATCATGCTTAGTTACTTAGTTGTTTTACAAGATCTAGACCTATACGCTTCGAGGAATCAAATTTAATACGCTCTAGAACTTGATTTTTCATGTGGGAACTTCAAGCCAAAGTTTTATATTTTCTAAGAAATTTGAGATATGTAATGGATGTTAATATGATTTGAATAAAGTTCTAAGTTATGATGTTAGTTGAATCTAGTGACAGGATTCAATGTTTGTCATGATTGTGATCTTAAACTATTGGAACTAGGATTGGCCTATACAATTGAGTGTGCCCAAGTCCTAACTTGAATTGAGGGAGTCATATTAATAGACAATAAATATCTTAAATTGTTTTAATAATTTAACTGCTCTATAATCCGACTAGATAGGATTTGATTTCGATTCTAGTTTAGTAATTGTGAAACCGATGTGAATTAAGCATCAAGGATAGCTATGAGTGGATCCTTGGTGCTCTAGTATTTTTTAGATTGATAACTTATTCTCAAAATCTCACAAATTGTTCATCATTGCCTCTCATACATCTAAATTACAGATTTAGTTTTCTTTGGATTAATATTTGAAAATATTCTGTGAATTCCTAGTTAATCCCTGTGGATCGACCTCGGTCTTACCGAGATTATTACTACATCGCAACCCTACAGTTGGGAAGCGAACAATCCACATCGGCCCTCCAGTTGTCTTTTGAAATACGAGGGTTGGGTTTTCAATTCTTGTTGTGCTGGTACTTGAAGCGGCAAACAGGTGGCTCCATGTCAGTCCTCATCAAGGGAGATAGGTGAGGAAAGTGTTCGTAGAAACAGGTCTGACCAACATCAGAAGGACATAATCAAAAAATAGAAGAAAGTTTTGAAGTAAGAAAGAGCTAGAGGATACCTCTATCATGGGCCAGAACCCGATAAAAGATTAGCTACTCGCTAGACCTTGGAAGATGAGAGTCAAGATAGAGCATTCCAATTGTAGGATTGGCGAAAGTCCTCAGTTAATTGAAGAAAACGGGCATCCATTCTTTCATTCCCGTGATAGAAGAGGAATGAACCAAAAGCATTAGCAATCATGGCACGAGCTTTGTGCAAAGCCTCAAGCTCACTAGTGGGCACCATCCTAGCAAAAGTATTCTTCAACCAGTGAAGTTTCACCTGGTTATGCTGGAATTCTGAGGAAAGAGGAACGACCCCCATAAGTTGAAGCCAATCTTCAGGCTCAATAGGTGCGAGAGAACCAACATGAGGCATTGTCACCCCGTGAAAAGGAAAACCAATTTGCATGTAGACATCTAAGGGTAAGATTCCCCACTCACCGCATAGGTGCTGGAAGGTATGAGTCTCATCCCTCCACCTCTCACACAAAGCACCAAGAAGCATACAGTTGGCATTACTTCTCTTAAACCGAAGAGAGTATAGGCTAGCAAAAGGAGTACCGGCAAGTACATGCTCAACCAATGGATGCGGAGCTTCCACCCAATCATTCCACAACTCCTGGGTACCTCAATCTTTGATGTTAGGGAGCGGCTGATGCCCCTTGGACAGGAGCACATGTGATCCCCACGATGAGGAATGAAAGCTGGGTCATTCTCCCGAGCGCGATTGCCATGACCCCTTGTACCACCTGCCATCGATTCCTACAAGCTCGATAAGGTAAGCATCTCACCTTCAACTTGTTAAAAATGAACTAAAGGGAGCCATGGGAGAAACTCACATATCTCAAGATTGAATCCAAAGCCCCAACCCCATGTCTCACTTTGATACCCATTTGAAAGGGAGTGGGGTTTACTTAAGGAGGGTCATACATCAAAACCTAAATATGGCAACGAAACCACCTCAATGCATATGAGAATATCAAAAACATAAGAGGTCTATGTGCCATGTTAAGAATCAAACTCCAAGGCCAAAGGCACATTTCAAAAAGGGCTTTGGCAAGATCAAAATTCATAAGCCACTTTCCAAAACCACTTGTGAGCAAAAAGATGGTCTACTTGCCATATAAAGGTAATGAGCTTCATAGCCCCCATTTAAGATGCCCCCATTTATACACACACACACACACACACACACACACACACACACACACACACACACACACACACAAAGGAAGAGTAATGGAAGTTATGGTATGTCAAGAGTGACCTAAAAGCACCACCCTAATAGCCAAAAGTGGTACACATAGCCCACTTGAAGAAAACAAGATTGGAAGTACCCATCTAAGGGTCAAATTTAGGCAACTTATGTGCACCACTCTCTTCACTGAAATAAAAGTCACTTGAATGCAGGAAAACTTAGCTTAGTAGATCACCCAACCTTCATGGAACAAGAGAAAAATGGTTAAGTTTGGTATACATAGCCCATTTGCAAAGCAAAGCCAAAAGTGTCTGTGACGCCCCACCCAGGGACACGATATTGTCTGCTTTCGCCAAAGGCCTCACGGCTTTGCTCTCGGGGTTGCCCCCAAAACGCGTCGTATCCATATGGTGGGAACTCCACTTATAGCCCAGTCTGAAGGTCACTCCCTTTCCGATGTGGGATTGAGTCCAAGGCCCTACCAACTGGAGCGATATTTTCGAAGCCCGACCGATCCCAACGGGACCCGGATGCAACCCTCGCTCCGTCTGATCCGGACCCCCTTCGAAAATAGCACTCCAGTCGGTCGGGGCTACCAGAGCGGACAATATCTTCCTTAACTGGAATGACGCGTTTTGGGGGCAACCCCGAGAGCAAAGCCGTGAGGCCTTTGGCCAAAGCGGACAATATCGTGTCCCTGGGTGGGGCGTCACAGTGTCCAATCATGGGCCAAACTTAGGCAACTTATCATGTATACCAACTTTTTCCATGACTTGAAAGTCATTTGCAACAAAAGAAATATAGATTGGTGACTTACCAAGCAAATGGGTCTAAGAAAGTCAAAGAATGTTGGTAGGCCCACTTGAAAATCTCAAGTAAGGAAGGACCCATTTAGGGTAGAAACATTACAAGCTACTTGTAGGCATGACATTCCTTCCACTACTTAAGAACCCACTTGAACTTGGAAAGTTACTAGCATAGCCCACCAATGGGTCTTTCCTTTTTTAACACCCAAGTGACCCAAATCTCTCACCAATTCAAAGAAAGTGTAAATGAGAAAAATCCCACATGCACAAAGTGTGGTGGAAGCCCCTTTGCCAAAATACACATGAGCCACAAAATGGGCCAAGGACTCATCCATCTTGAAAGATGATAAAAGGCTTACCACACTTTATTCTAAAGAAACCAAAAACAAAGAAGAATATTTACAAGTCAAAAGAACGGTAAGAGAAGTGAGCCATTTGATTATGGAAGCCCAACTTTAAGATTTAGCCCACTTGAGAAAAGAAAATGCAAGTAGAGTATGGGTTGGGCCCCTTTTGTCCATACATACATAAATAAGGAAATGGGGCTATCTCAAATGAATTTGAAAGCCCAAAAATATGAGGTGGGCCCAACACTTGAAAAGAAAAGAGAAAAAAAGAGAAGCAATATGAGAAACATGAAAGGAAAGGAAAAAGGTAAAAGCACATGTGAGAGCCCAAAATGAAGTTCTAGACCCAACCAAATGCACCAAGGGCTCTAACTTCACTTTAAGCCCATTTCTTATAAATCAGGCCCAACTCCCATGGAAAAGAAGAATGAGACTTGGCCATGCACACTAAATGTACATGGAAAAGACACTCTTGTACACATGAAGAGAATTTGAAAGAAAGTGGAAGAAAAGGGAAACTTGAAAGCTCCACTCCAATGCACCACCTTGAGACCTTGAGGAAGTCTTGAAATCCTCCAAGCTTAGGCCCACCACACCTCTTAAGAGATACCTACATGAAGGAAAAGAAAGGAGAGTATAAGAAAGAGAAAGATGAGAGGAAGAAAAGAAAACAAGATAAGGGAGTGGACCATACCTTCACCACTCACCAAGAAGGACCACTTTGTTGTCCCAAACTTCACCAAGAGCCCCACCACTTGAAAGGAAAGAGGGACCACCAAAAGAGAAAGAAAAACTTGAAGGAAAGGAGGAAAGTGAGAGAGAGATAAGAGAGAGAAAGATGCACGAATGAGAGGGGGGCCATGTCATGGTTTTATACACAAAATGGGTCACCCCTATTGTCCGAGCCACTGGAAAAACCAGTGGGCAAGGGGGAGGACGGGCGGCACCCAGGGTGTCAGTTGTCCTTATCCCCCTGAAGAGACTTGGCACACCTCTCCTCCTTTGGAAGAACTCCCCCTTTGGAAAGATGAATTGCAAGGAATCTCGTCCTTGTGTAAGATGGAGGTGATGAAAGAAAAAGAGAGAGAAAATGAGAAAAGATTTTATGAAAATCTCATCTCTTGAGAAAATGATGAGAAAATGAGAAGATAATGTGGAAAAGGCCTCAAGTGATTTTCAAAAAAAAAAAAGTATCATTTTATTCAGTATCGATCTCAACCATCCGAGTCAAGATCCGCTGTCCCAAATCATTTTCAGAGAGCATAAAAAATTTCCAACCATGATTTCTGCCACCTGTACAGAAATTTGTGGTCTGAAGACCTTAAACTACGTCGGGACCAACATCCCGAGTGATTCTCAATAAAAAATCGACTTCGATCGCGACCATCCAAGTCATGATCCAGTAGCCCAGATCATTTCAAAAATTACCAAAAAGATTTTCAATAAAAAACCGTCATCAATCTCGATCGCTTAGAGCGAGATCAGATGATTTGAACCTTCCAAAAAATAAAAATTTTCTAAAACAAAAATTTAGGGTCTGAAGACCTTAAACTACATCGGGATCAAGGTCCCGAGAGATTTTTAATAGAAAATAGCATCAATCTTAACCGTCCAAATCAAGATCCGATGATTCAAGGCATTTTTCAAAATCATAAAAAAAATATTTCTAGTCTTGCCCCCAGAGTTTGGTCTAAAAACCTTAAACTACGTCGAGACCAACATCCCAAGTGATTCTCAATAAAAACCGGCTTCGATCGCAACCATCCAAGTCAAGATCCGATAGCCCGGATCATTTCAAAATTACCACAAAGATTTTCAATAAAAACTGGCTTCAATCGCGACCATCCAAGTCATGATCCGATAGCCCAAATCATTTCAAAAATTACCAAAAAGATTTTCAATAAATACTGGTGTCAATCCCGGTCACTCGAATTAGGATCCAACAATCCGGAGTATTTCGAAAAAATCATCAAAAAATATATCTTGCAATCGCTTGTATAAAATTTCGATCCAAAGACCTTAAACTACACTGGGATTAACTTCTCAATGGACTTTCCTGCTTTTAACCAAAAACTGGCATCAATTTTAACCCTTCGAGTCAAGGTTTGATAACCCAGATCATTTCAAAAACACCAAAAAGATTTTAAGTTTTCCATAAAAGCTAGCACCAGTCTCGACCATTCGAGTCAAGGTCTAAAACTTTCTCAAAACAAACAAAAATTCATCGCTGATTTTAACAGCACAAATCTATCTCGAGTGGTCCAAAGACCTAAAACTGCACTAGGATTAATTTCTCAAGGGCTTTCTTTCCCAACTTGTTCCGGACATAGCTGACACTTGATCGTATGGGTGTCCGGAGTTCTCTAAACAAGTAAGAGCCAAGGCGGGCAAAACCTCGCGATCATGTTCGTATTAAACGCACCGTGATAGACGATCTTGATTTGGAAGTCGCTGTTAAATCTGATGGATCTTCCCTGTTCCTAAAAGTCGTGAAAGGGATTAAGGCAGTTGGAGGTGAAGCACACCCCATGAAATTATAAGCAGCATAAGACCCCAAACTAGATTGATAAAGGAAAATGTGAGGATATGGCTCATTTTGTGGCCAAAGAAGTTTTTCAAACAATACATGGTCTCTGTGCATTGTACATGAGGAACAGAAAACTTTGTGAGCATGTTGACTACGGCACTTAACTATGTGAGATCATCTTGCTCGTTGATGTAAAATGGATCGGGTGCCTTAACAGCAGTGGAATCTGAAACGGGATGGAAATTCCATAAATTTCCTTGTATTTCAGAAAATCCAACAAAATACTAAAAACATTTCAAAAGCGTCTTTCAAAATATCCCAAAATATTTCCCTTGTTTTCAATAAAATCGATCTCCATCCTGACTACTCAGGTAAAGACTTGGATCGAATATTTTCAAAAATCATAAAAATATCATCATTGTCCGCAGCAGAGCACTTCATGAGTCTCGAACTCCACTCACCCACTTCATTGTATTGGGATGACAAGATCTAATCGCCCGCAAATTGGAACCTTGACCAAAACTGGTGACCAAATACCATTCTAGTCACACTTATTTCCCTCAGAGGAACATCTTAAGGTTACAACCCAAAATACATCCTTCATCAATTTCCTATCAAAAATGCAGCAGCATATTGGGACGATGGATCTAATTGACCACGGGTCGAGATCTTGACCAACCCATTCGCCGAACATCCGCATTAAAAAGAAAATCTCTAGGGAAACAAAAGCCTACAAGCAATAAGTTCAAGTTCTCTACATCCCCAGCAAAAGCAAATCATTGAACAGGAAGAGAATGAGCCAAACCATGCATCCATCATCAAATACACATCCATCGCATCAATCATGTTTACCTGCTTTTAATAAAAGTCGGTTAGCCAAGGACCCCACAGGCATCCCCAGTGGAGGCACGTACAAGCCAAATTTCCTTTTCAAAAAATAAAAATATATTATTAAATATATATTCCTCTTTGCAAATAAAAATCCCACGGAGTATTACTCCCCAGAGTGGGCCTTGTCAAAATCCAAAAATATTTTCTCAGTAAAAGGCTCGGCCTCCAAGGCACTAAGAGATCTTCTATATCTCTGGGTGGGAGCCGATGCAAAAACAAATAAGATCCGATGTCTCGCGATTTTCCTAAAGACCATCGGATCCAATGCACTCAAAGTATGGTCGAACTGAACTCCAGTGTCAGAGCGGTCATACCAAATGCCAAGATACGAAAAAGATGAAAGCTAAAAGGCACGGTCAAAGAAACCATCTGAACGGTGGAAACGATGAACTATAACTCAAGTATCAAAACCAGAAGATTGGGTGGAAAAAGTTCACTGCATATACCTAGGCATGGATGCATGAAGTACCTTGACTGAGTCCAAGTTGGCATAGTGGATCTCCTGTGAGGCCACGCAGACGCAGGGCAGCTAACCACTTTGACAGTCAAGCGAAATAAGTACTCTTGGAGTGATGTGGGAAAGCAACGAATAATCAATTACAGGGTCAGCAACCTCGTAAGACTACATGGACGTAAAGGCTCTATTGTACCTTACCGATGTTAGTACCGATCGAGAACGGAAGGGTTGCGATTGGGTACCCAAATTGCAGCTCATGCAAGAACAATCACAACATTTTCTCCAAACTCCTGCGCGCGGTATGTGCGAGCTATCTATTTCCAGACAATCAACTGACTGAAATACAAAGGCAAGCAAAGATTCCAGACCACGATCTATGAATGACTAGGTCAAAAGTGGGGTGTCCACTCGCTTTGGCATTCGATTGCACACAACCTCTGCCAAAGAAGGGCATCTGTAGACACCTCACATTCGGCTACAAAGCTAGTCGAGATGCCTAGATAGATGGAGGTTTATACCCCCAAAACTTATATCCAAACTTAGTCAAACTCACCCTTGAAAACCCCAATCTATAGCCCAACTCAAGCCTAAACCCAGTCAACTCACCCATAAACATCAGCCCGAAAAACCACCCATAGAAAAAAAAATCAATCTAAAATTTCCTAAAAAGTCAACTTGGTGAGTCAACCCGCTGAGTCAAATCACTGAATCAACTCACTAGGTCAGCCCAACCCTTACACCCAATCGACTCACCTTGTCAACCAATCTTTCAAACCCATTTAACTCACCTAGTTTCGATCCATAGCTTCGGAGCAACTCCAAACCTCGGACCTGAGGATTTCTTGCTTTATGCTCGGAGTTCGTATGCTCCGAAGCTAGAGCAGAGTGTCCATACAGGCAGCACCCAAGGGGCCGCCCAAACCTATTTACGAGAGCTGCCACTTCTCACAGCTATAAATACCCCCTCTCCTTCTCATTTCCAGCATCCACTTCTCACCTCTCCAGTCTAAGAGCTTCGAGTCCATCTCCACCCCCTTTAGCCCATTCCTCCACCAAGGAGAGCCCGAATGAGTGAAGAGTACTCTAGCCCAGGTCCAGCCCAGCCTGACCATGTTCAAGCCTCTCAAGCTATATAAGTCCCGATCTTAACTGCTCAAAGCTAATCCTTGCGATGCATCCGCCCATCTAGCTACTCTTATATCAGTATCATCTCATTTGCATCTAGCAAAGTGCAACATTTATTATTCTTCCAACCCCGCTGCTTATTATTTCACTATAAGCACCTGATCAAGTCTTAGCATATGCTCTGAGGTTCGTTGGTTCGCCCGGAACTTGCCCATCAGAAACTGTGACCAATCAAACACATGTCATGCATCTCATATAAAGCACCTGTTAGTTAGAGCGTACGCTCTGGGCTTGCCTACCAATTGGAACCTGCCCATCAGAAACTCTTACTGGTCAGACCTATATTCATGCATTATATCATCTATGAGAATGTATGACAATTAATTCAGACTTTCAAGTATTAGTTAGATTTTGTGAAGTAAAGACCGTACATCTGTATGGGCAAAGTAGGTGCCTAACACCTTCCCACCCTGTAACCATGATCCTTTACCTTGAATTTCTGACTGCAAATAAAAGAGTCATTTAGATGAAGGAATCTTCGGATCCCCTTCTCTAACGTTTCTACAAGGTCTAGTTGATTGTAGATTCGAAGTAACTGGCTAGTAGCGACTCCAGTCTTATATGAACTTATCCAAACATATCAATTGAAACTCGATCACACTTGAAGAGAAAAAAACTCTCGAGAAAGAGGCGAGCCAGTGGCAATAATGATTCGCGCACCCTCGAAAGCGGGGGCAATGCAGAAAGGCAAGCGTCCACACATACGTGGTTTAAGTGGGCCACATTAAGGTAAACAGTTTAAAGGGTGAACCTTTCCTTATACGTTACTTCCAATAGTGTGGTGCACCTGAACCACAAATTAGAATAATTGTTTAGCCCTAGGTGTAACATGAGATGAAGAACCCAATGGACAGGGTGGATTTCACATTATGGTGGAGCCCGCCCAAGCTATTGGTGATTTTTTTCACCATTAATTAATTCATTAATTATAGCTGCTAGTTGAATGCGGAACTAGTTGCACGTGGGGAGAGTAAGCATAGGATGAGCTACACACTTGTTATAAATTTGGACCATATAACTTATATATCGGAGATCAGATCCATTCATTAGATAGTATACATTTACAATATGCTAGGCACAAAAACTAATTAATGGCCTTATGATCAAGCATGTCAACCATTTATGAAAAGATTAGGTAGTTAATAAAATGGTTTAATGGCTCAGATTTAACATGCATGTATGCTTATTTAATAAGTATAATTTATTACGTTTTTGTACATGACTTCTCCTTGACGGGCCTTAACTGATGAATGACTTGGACCTTTGACACTTGTACTATTTTATATAACTATGCCACGTATTTTAAAATCCCTTAATGTAAACATGTATATAATATTCAAGGAGGAATTTGTTTTTTCATTAATTGCTAGCTAGTTGGACAAGAATGTAATGTCCAACTCGTTGTGTGTGATCATTCCTCGCGCGCGTGCGTGTGTGTGTGTGTGTGTGTGTGTGTGTGAATCTTGCTAGCTAGTTGGACAAGAATGTAACGTCCAACTAGTTGTGGAAGAGCCTTCAAACATTCACTGACAAGAGCCCCTAGACTATGCACCGACCAGTCATGACCAGTCGGGTGTGTTGAGGCAGACGTGATTTTCAGTGTATTTCTCATCTGGACTTTTTTTGGGTCGGTCCGACCGGTCAGCCATGTTACGCGGTATCTTACGCATAAATGCTTTTTCGTACGCTATAACCCGGATCTGCGTAAGATGTTTCTAAATTGGAATTTCTTGCTATATATATGACATGAATCCGGACTTAGTTATAATCCTAAGGTATCCAAGGTTTCCTAAGTGTGTTAGGAAGAGGGGAGAGTGTTTTGAGAGAGAGAGAGAGAGAGAGAGAGAGAGCTTGGGTTTTCTCTATTTTTCTTTATTTATAGGTTGTCAATTTCTGTAATCTTCTGAAATCATAGTGGATCGCTTTGTGCCATGATTTTTTATCCGTTGAGGGATTTTTCCACGTAAAATCAGATTGTCTCTTGTGGTTGAATGCTTGTATGGTGTGATTACATTATGTTTCTGTGGACCCTCGCCGATTTTCTCCCGCGCTCCCACACGACGTCGTTCTCCCTTTCCTTTCGGAAGAAGAAGAAGAAGAAGAGGTGCGTGAGTGCGAAATCGCCGTTTGTGCCACTGGCTTGCCTCGTTCTCGAGGGCTTTATTTGGTTGTCGTGTTGAGCTGAATATGTTTAAGTGAGTTTATATAAGACCAGAGTCGCCACTAGCCAGTTACTTCGAATCTACAGTCGGCTAGACCCCGTAGAAACGTTAGAGAAGGGAATCCGAAGATTCCTTCCTCTAAAATGACTCCTGTTGATCTGCGGTCAGAGATTCAAGGTAAGGGATCACGGTTACAGGGTGGGAAGAGGTTAAGCACCCCACACACTGCCCGTACCGAAGTACGGTCTCTACTTCACAGAATCGATCGGATACTTGAAAGTCTAATTTAATCCTCGTATATTCTCATGGATGACATGATGCATGAATGCGGGTCTGAACAGTAAGAGTTTCTGATGGGCAGGTTCCAACAACGGGCAAGCCCAGAGCGTACGCTCGAACTGACAGGTGCTTAATATAATACGTATGCAGTGTGCTTGAATGATCAAGGTGTTTTATGGTGAAGCATGAATGCAGGTCTGAACAGTAAGAGTTTCTGATGGGCAGGTTCCAACAACGGGCAAGCCCAGAGCATACGCTCGAACTGACAGGTGCTTAATATAAAGACATATGCATGTGTGTTTGAGTAATCAAGGTGCTTGTAGTGAAGCAGGGGGGTTGGAAGGAAAGTAAATGTTGCACTTATGCTAGATGCAAATGAGATGATGAGTAGCTGGGTGGACGGAGGTATCGCAAGGATTGGCTTCGAGTGGCTGGATCAAGACTTGGATGGCTTGGGAGGCTTGGACCAGTGGTCAGGCTGGGCTGGACCAGGGCTAGACTCTCCTCACTCGGGCTCTCCTTGGTGGAAAAAATGGGCTAAGGGGTGGATGAAGACTCGGACCACACCCGGACTGGCTGGACTTGAAGGCCTCCGAATTCTCTATTGAAATGAGAAGGGGAGGGGGGTATTTATAGCAGCGAGGAGTGGCAGAACCTGTAATTTTGTCCGGGCGGCCTGCCATGGGCCGCCCGTACGGCCGCTCCTCGGTTTCCAGCGAGTACGGCCGTTCCCTCGGGGCTGCTGTTGGACTCGCTGGTCGACTCAGTGAGTCGACTCAGTGGGTCGACTCGGTGATTTGACTCGACGGGTTGACTCGACGGGTTGACTCGGTGTTTTGACTCGACGGGTTGACTCGACGGGTTGACTCAGCGGGTTAACTCAGCGAGTTGACTCAGTGAGTTTGACTTTTTTTGGGATTTTTTGACTGGATGTTTTTATGGGGGGTTTTTCAGGGTGGTGTTTAGGACTGGGTTGACTGGGTTCAGGCTTGATCTGGGCTATGGAATGGGGCTTACAAGGGTGAGTTTGGCTGAGTTTGGACTTGGGATTTGGGGGTATGGTCCTCCATTCAACCAGCTATCTCTACCAACAGTGTAGCCGAAGGTGGGGTGTCTACAGATGCCCCTCTTTGGCAGAGGTTGCGTGCAACCGAATGCCAAAGCGAGTGGACACCCCACTTCTGACCCGGTCATTCGTAGATCATGGTCTGAAATCTTTGCTTGCTTTTGCATCTGTGCCAGTTGATCTTTTGGAGATCGCTCACTTGCACATACCGTGGGAGTTTGGAGAAAACGTTGCGATTGTCCCTGCAGTTTGCTGCAACCTGGGTACCCAATCGCAACCCTTCCATTCCCGACCGGTACTAACATCGGAAAGGTACAGCAGAGCCTCTGCGTCGACAGTCTTACGAGGTTACTGACCCTGTGATTGATTTGTATGTTTGATGTTTTCCCAGATCACTCCAGGAATACTTGTTTCGCTTGACTGTCAAAGTGGTTAGACGCCCTGCGTCCGATAGTCTTACGGGATTCTACTACGCCGACTTGGACTCAGTCAAGGTACTTCAGGCATCCACGCCTAGGTATGTGCGGGTGGGCTTTTCCACCCGATCTGCTGGTTTCGATGCTTAGTTTGCAATTCATTCTTTCCTTGATTGTGGTCTGGAATCTTTGTTGTCCTTTGTATCTGAGTCAGTTGATTGTCTGAAAATTGATAACTCGCACATACCGCGAGAGTTTGGAGAAAACGTTGCGATTGTCCCTGCAGTTTGCTGCAACCTGGGTACCCAATCGCAACCCTTCCATTCCCGATCGGTACTAACATCGGAAAGGTACAGCAGAGCCTCTGCGTCCGTTAGTCTTACGAGGATGCTGACCCTGAGACTGATTGTATGATGTTTGATGTTTTCCCAGATCACTCCAGGAGTACTTGTTTCGCTTGACTGTCAAAGTGGTTAGACGCCCTGCGTCCGATAGTCTTACGGGATTCTACTACGCCGACTTGGACTCAGTCAAGGTACTTCAGGCATCCACGCCTAGGTATGTGCGGGTGAACTCTTTCCACCCAATCTGCTGATTTGGATACTTGGGTTACAATTCATCGTTTCCACCTGTTCAAATGGTTTCTGTGACCGAGCCTTTTGGCTTTCATCTTTTTTGTATCTTGGCATGTGGTACGACCGCACTGACACTGGAGTTCAGTTCGACCGCACTTTGAGTGCATTGGATCCGATGATCTCCGGGGAAACCGCGAGACATCGGATCTTATTTGATTTTTGCGTTGGCTCCTACCCAGAGATATGGAAGACCTCCTGGTATTTTGGAGACAGAACGCTCTACTGGAAAAATATTTTTGGATTTTTGAAAAGATACCCACTCTGGGGAGTGATACTCCGTGGAGTGATACTCCGTGGGGTTTTTATTTGCAAATAGAAATATTTTTTGTCTTTTTGAAATGAAAACCTGGTTTGCACGTGCCTCCACTAGGGATGCCTGTGGGGTCTTTGGCTAACCGGCTTTTATTTTGAAAGCAGGTAAACATGATGATTGATGCAATGGATGCTGATGCATGGAGATGCATGATGGATGCATGGCTTGGCTCATTCTCTTCTCGTTTGATGGTTTTGCTTTTGCTGTGGGTGCAGAGAACTTTGAGCTTATTGCTTGCAGGGTTGTATTCCCTTGGGAATTTTTCTTTTTGATACGGAGGTTTAGACAGCGAGTTGGTCAAGATCCCGACCCGTGGTCGATCAGGTCCATCGTCCCAAGATGCTGTTTCTTTGCTAATGAGAATGTACGAGGATATCATCCGACTTCAAGATGTTCTTCTGGGCATACATGTGATTGAGATGGTGTTTGGTTGCCCGTTTTGGTCAAGATTCCAATTTGCGGGCGATTGGATCCGTCATCCCATACTGTGAAGTGAGCGGAGTTCAAGACTCCTGAATTGTAGTGCTGGGGATGCTAATTTTTGTGATTTTTTTGTAAATATGTGGTCCGAATCTTTACCTGAGCGATCAGGATAGAGATTGGTTATTGAAAACACAGGAAATATTTTTGTGATTTTTGAAATATTTTGATTGAAAGCAAGGGAAATATTTTTGTGATTTTTGCAGATATTTGCTGGAAATATTTTTGTGATTTTTGAAGAGATGATTTTGCAATGTTTTTGTATTTTGTGATTTTTCTGAAATGCAGGGAAACGATATGGAATTTCCATCCACTTCCAGCTTCTACTGCTGGTAAGGCACCCGATCCATTTTACGTCAGCGAGCAAGACGAGTCTCACACAGTTAAGTGCCGTAGTTTTACATCTTCGGATGAGGGGATTTTGAGTGTTTTCAGTCAACACACCCACAAAGTTGCATGTTCCTCATGTGCAATGCACATAGACCACGTATCGTCCGACGGACTCCTTCGGCCACAAGATGAGCCACATCCTCACATTTCCCTTAGTCAATCCAGTTTGGGGTCTTACGTTGCTCACAATTCCGTGAGGGTGAGCTTCACCTCCCAACAGCCTTAATCCCCTTCATGAGTTCTAGGAACAGGGAACATCCGTCAGCTTCAACAGCGACTTCCAACTCAAGGTTGTCTATCACGGTGCGTTCAACACGAACAGGATTGCGGAGTTCTGCCCGCCTCAGCCTTTACCTGTTTAAGAGATTCCAGACACCCGTACGATCAAGTGTCAGCCATGCCTGGAACAGGTTAGGAAAGAAAGCCCCCGAGAAGTTAATCCCAGTGTAGTTTAAGGTCTTCGGACCGCTGGGGATAAATTGGTGCGAAACTGGTGATGAAAACTTTTTTGTTTTATATTGTATATATTTTTTGTTTTGAAAAAGTTCCAGACTTCAACTCGAGTAATCGAGATTGACACTGGTTTTTATGGAAAGCTTTAAAATATTTTTGGTATTTTTGAAATGATCCGGGTTATCGAACCATGATCCCAACGGTCGAGGCCGATGCCGGTTTTTAGTTGAAAGCGAGAAAGGTCCCCCGAGAAATTAATCCCAGTGTAGTTTAAGGTCTTCGGACCATGAAACTGTACAAAAGAGGGGCAAACATGTTTTTTTGTTTTTGAAAAAATGTCCGGTGTCAGCGGATGGACAATCCAGACTGATGCCGGTTTTTATTGAAAATCTCTCGGGATGTTGATCCCGACGTAGTTTAAGGTCTTCGGACCAAAACTTTAAAAGCGGGGCTGGTAATATATTTTTATGATTTTTGAAAATGTCCGGAGTCATTGATCTTGATGTGAGCAAACAAGACCGACACCGGCTTTTATTGAAAATCTCTCGGGATGTTGATCCCAACGTAGTTTAAGGTCTTCGGACCCAGACTTATGTACAAAAGGGGGCAAACATATTTTTTTATTTTTCGAAATGATCCAGATCATCAGATCTTGGCCCGAAAGGCTGGGATCGATGCTGGTTAAAAATCTCTCGGGACGTTGATCCCGACGTAGTTTAAGGTCTTCGGACCAAAATTTTAAAAGAGGAAAGACATTTTTTTTTTGTTTTCTTTTTTGAAAAATATTCTGGGTCATCGATTCTGATTTTGATGGTCGAGATCGATACCCATTTTTATTAAAAATCCCTCGGGATCTTGATCCCGACGTAGTTTAAGGTCTTCGGACCAGAAACTGTACAAGTGATGTATATATTTTTTTTTGGTTTTCTGAAAAATGTCCGGAGCCACCAGATCTTGAAGAAGACTGATGCCGGTTTTATTAACAGTCCCTCGGGATCTTGATCCCGACGTAGTTTAAGGTCTTCGGACCACTGAATTTTAAAAGAGGGGCTTCATGTGAATTAAGATCCTTTGTTGATCTCATGGCACCTGAGTGCATTTGTTGTTCAAAATGTGTCCTTGGATGATAGACTTTTCTTGCCTAAGGCATGCCATGCAACCTTCCTTAAGGTGGGCCTTACTTTTTCCAATGGGCCCAACACATATCCTAAGTGACACATGGAGTTGGACTTTAGATTTTGCATTTGAATGTGAGTCCAATCCCATGGGTTTCTTGGATGAGAATTTGGATTTTAATGGGTAAAGGATAGGGACTTACCTTGCCAAGCTTGTAGGATTCCATGGCGGATGGTACTAGGGGCCATCAAGTGGTTGACGAAGATGATCCTGCTTTCATTATCCGCCGGGGGGACCACATGTGTTCCCTAGCTATGGAGCATCAACCTCTTCCTGCTATCAAGGGTCGAGGTACCAGGGATCGCTGGGACAATTGGATGAAGGAGCCACAGCCCTTGCTTGAGCGAGTACTAGATGGTACTCCTTTTGCTGGCCTCCTCACCCTACGCTTCCATAATAACGACGCCAACCGTATGATGCTTGCGGCCCTTTGTGAGAGGTGGCGGGATGAGACCCACACCTTTCAACTCCCTTGTGGGGAGTGGGGAATAACCCCCTTGGATATTTACATGCAGATAGGCTTCCCTTTTCATGGGGCAATTGTCCCTCAAGTTAGCTCTTTAGCTCCCCTCTCTTCCACTGATTGGCTGCGGCTTGTCGGTGACGTCCCTCCTGAGGGTGAATTCCAAGGCCATCAAGTGAAGATGCGATGGTTTTACAACAATTTTGCTTCCGTCGTCCCTACCACCGAGCGAGAGGCCCTCCACAAGGCGCGGGCCATGATCACTTATGCTTTTGGATCCTTTCTTTTTTGCCATGCGAATGAGAGAGTTGATCCTAAATTTCTTCGTTTAGTCGAGGATCTTCATCACCCCTATAACTGGAATGGGGCCATCCTGACCCGTCTCTTTCAAGGTCTGGACAAGACCTGTCGGCATAGCCGGTCCTTCACAGGCTTCTGGCCTGTTGTTGAGGTACCTCTTCTTTCCTCCTCTTTGGAGCCGTTTGCCTCCTTTCTCTCTCTGATCATTAAATGTACTTTCATCCAGACCTGCTTTTATGACCATTTTCCGCATCTTGCGCCGAGGATGCGAGATGACATTGAACCCGCTCAGTATCGCCACATGTACTGGCATCAGCAGAATCGTCAGCGGAACTCCCGAGTTCCCGGGGACAATTGGCGTGCTGATATAGACGGGCTGACCGTTGAGGACGTAAGTATCTTGCTTGTCTTTGTCCTTGTACTGTACTTGTAACTGATCGTGGTAACCTCTTCTGCTGCAGTTTGCCCGGATGCCGTATGCTAGTTTCCCTCTTTACTACACACCCCAGCGCGTGGAGGCATATGATGCTTCATGTCTCCGTATTATGCTTTCTGACGCTGAGTCCTTCCAATGGTACTTGGGAGAGAGATTGCTTCGGCAAGTCACTGGGGTGGCTCGGGTCCCCTGTTCTGCACCTCTTCCAGCTGCTCGGATGCCAGCTGATGAGAGAGTTGAGGCTCTGGTGGGCCAGCCTGGCTTCCGTTTCACGATCCCGGATCATGATTATGACGAGTGGTATCTGCTATTTGGCCAGGGGCCTTTGCTTCCTTCGCTTTACGTTCCAGGTGGCCGTCGCAGGTATGCTGGAGGTTCAGTGACTGCTCCTTTGATGGATCTTTATCGTCGGGAGCGGGACGCCAGGAGGGGCGATGATGATTATGTTGGTGACTTGTAGCTGGCTCTGCTTTATATGGCCTTGTACTTTTGTTTTTGTCCCCTTTTGTATCAAGCTCTTTTGGATGAATATACAGGCTTTAATTTCTCCCAAATTCCTTGGTGATGTCTGGATGCTTTGACTCTTGACTCATTCCTTCATGATTTGAGACTGCTTAGTTGCATGGGTGATGACTTGAATGGTTCAGATTGCTTGATTAGGCCTTGTGGGCCCACTTGATGATTAGATCTTGGATTCCGGCCCTTCTTGTGATGATCAAACCTTTGATCTTGTTGTTTCATGGCTCATGTAGGTTCTTCAATGGTTTAGATCGTGATGATCTAGTCTTTGAATGGCTTGGATTGCTTGTGGCCCCCACTTGATCACCTTTCCTTCTCTTTGGCTTGATCAGCCCTATTCCGGTCACATTGCTTCATGATTGGACCAGTGGGGCACCTTTTGTATGATCTTGATCATCTTCAGTCGAAATCTGGAGTGGACCGGAGCCTTGGGCGGCCCACGGAGCGCCATCTGCTGACGTGGACTGTCAGCCTCACCTACCAAAAGCCCCGGAGCCAATCCCGCGGAGAGAGGGGATCTGCGTCCGTACGGGCGGCCCAGGGCAGGCCGCCCAGAGCTCGTCTCTTGAGCGGCCTGGGCTGGCTCGTGCTCGGACATTCTCTGGTCCCTGTTGCTGCTGTCCCCACCTGCTGTGTACGTTCAGGTTCGATTCCAACAATGAATCTTCTCTTTGTCTCCCCTTTCATCCTCATCTTGTCTTCATCTTGGTTTGTCCTTTCTTGGGCAATGGATGGTGGAGATTTGGGGGCTGTGGGGGCTGTCCAAGGTGGGTCCCACACTTCAGATTTTCAATTTAGCTTTGATAATGGGGAGATGCCTTTAATGGATGGGGTAGATGGGGCATTAAGAGGGGGCATTGATGAAGACTTAAGCTTGGTGGTTGGTGGAGCTTTGAATGGGTCCATTAATGGTGGGATGGCTGGATTTTCAGATTTGAATGGGACCTTCATCATGGGAGAAATGGATGGTATGGATGAGATGGGAGGATGGGACATAGGTGAGACTATGCATCCCTTGAGTGTGGGCCCCATGGATGATGTGATGGATGGTGGTGATGGGACCATGATGGACATAGATGGGCTGATCTCATGTTTGGATGGTATGGATGGCTCAGATGGTACCTTTGACGGTTTGGATGCTCTGGATGAGGGCCAGGATGTGCGGTATACTTCTTTGGGTGGACTTGATGTGATCATTGATGATGTCCCCTTGATGATGGACGGTGTGGATGCCTCGATGATCCCTTTGATCGGCCAGGATGATGATTGGATTCATGATCTCCTACTGGAGAGGGCCGCAGGTCCGGATCTGGCCGTTGATTCTTCGATCGGGGTAGCCGGGACCCTTTTGGATGGTTCAGATGCATTCTTTGACGGTCAGATTGGTCGGGATGCCACGATGTGCGGTGTGATCTTCACTGATGGCTCTTTTGGTTGGGAGCATTGTTCTTCTTTTGGTCATCGGCCCTTTGCGCATTCTGTTCATGAGGTGGGCGAGTCTTCTCATGCAGCTGAGATTATGACAGTTTCAGACAGCGATGCGACTATATCAGACATAGCCGCCACTGAGGGCCGATCAGGGGTTGTCGAGTCGGCAGAGGTTCCAGCTTTTCCTTCTCCTTCGCCCGTTGACCTTCCGATCCTTGATGAGTCATCATTGATTTCTGGGCCTTTTGTGCTGGAGGGGATACCGGTGAGGACTTGTCAGCTGCTTCCTCGTTCTTCTTGCTCGCCACGACTGCTTGCTTGGCTTGATAGCTTGTCAGCTTATGAGATTCGAGATTTGGAGTCTTATGGCTTTGGCAGTCTGATTCATATGGCTAGAGTTGACATTGACTGGAGGATGCTCGGAGCTGCCTTGATTGACTGGGTCCCTTCGTTGAACTTGTTTGCGTTCAACGATATGGAGATGGGGCCTTCTTTGGAGGAGCTTGCACGCTTGACAGGCTTACCCTTGGATTATACTCAGTACTTTTCGCCGAAGACATCGCCGAAGACTGCTACACCGCAGAACTGGTTTGGGATCCCCTATCTTGTTCGGCCTGCAGCTAGTGGCCAGGATGCTGTAGTGTTCTCTTTGGACCTGCTGTATGATCTTTTTTCGGGTCCTCAGAGTACGGCTGGTTCTACCTTTGCTCGGAACGCCCTGATGTTTTGCTTGATTGCTGAAGTGCTGTTCTCGGGATGGCGAAGGTCCCAGACTCCTTTGCTTTTTGAGGTGATGAGCCGAGCTGTCCGTTGGCAGGGGATCATTTCTCTCATCTTGGCCGAGCTATTCGATGGGCTGACCGACTGTGCCCTGGGCCGCACTCGTGTTCTTCGCGGCTGTTGTGCCTTCCTGCAGGTATTCTTTTCTGCACCCTTTTTTCTTCTTGCTTTGCTAGGAATTATTTTGCTCTAGCTGAACTTCTTTCGTTTTCTGTGATCAGGTCTGGCTATGGGAGCGCCTTTCTCTGACTGTTTCTGTACCTTTTCCTGGCATCCCTAGCTCTGACATCATGCGTTATATCCTGGAGTTCCTTCCGCATACGGCTAGGATGAGCGAGCCCTTGTATCGCAGGATGTTTGCTGAACTTCGTGACTGGAATGTTCGTTGGGAGTCATCTTAGCTTTCACTTCCTCCAGTGCTTTGCGATGCACACCGCCATCCTCTGATGTTGGTAGGCTTTCGATCCTACTTTTCTTACCATCCGATCCGGTTCCTGCGGCAGTTTGGGTATGAGCAGGATGTTCCTCATTTTGCTTTCACGGGTATCGGGCGTCGAGTACTCCCCTCTAGATCTTCTGACTTAAGGACCCGGATTGATTGTTCCTGGGCGAGTTATTTGACAGCTGATTTGTTGGGATTTGAGCTGCGGACTTTTCCGATGGCGACCGCCCCATATCAGTACTGGGTTGCTGAGCAGTCTTTGTATCGACGTATCCCTTGTTGGCACCAGACTGCTGATGAGGATGAGCAGGATATTCTTGGAGATGCTGGCTCTTCATCTGGTTCATATGAACCTTTTGAGGAGCGCCCGTTTATCGATCCTGGCTTCCTCTTGGCCACTCATGGTCATCTACTGTCTGAGATCTCTGCACTTCGGTATCATTGTGAGATGATGTCGAGGAGATTGGCTGCCGATCGGAGGTTGTCTGATGAGGAGACAGCGATCCGTACCCTTGAGCGCGATGAGGTGCATTACCTGCGTATGGAGGTGAGCAGGTTGAGAGCGAGACTATCTTTTTATGAGTCAGAGGACTCACCTGATGTGGCCGAGGAGGAGGGTAGAGATTGATTGTGTTGGCCACCTGCACATTCTTTTTTTGCATATATGATTGATGATGATGCATTTTTTTGTATTTTTGAAAAAGATGATATGCGTAAGAGAAATATAATGCATTTAATTGAAAAGAGAAAAAACTGTTTGAAAATCTACTGTGCCATGAGTTGTCTTGTGAGTGTGTCTGGATTTTGTGTCGGGATATAGGAATCAGAACTGGGGCTCGGTCAATGATTTGACCGATATCTCGAGATTTGACTTGCTTGATCCTTTGGTTCCCTAGAGATGTAGGCAATGGAAACTCTTGCTTCCTGAGATTGTCAGAGTCTGTAGAGTTCTTCGCTCCTGACTGCACTTCTTCTTGTTCTTGAACTGTAACTGCTTGAACCGATCTGGACTGTCTGATTTCTTGGTACCTGCACTTTTATATATATTTTTTTTCTTTTTTTTTTTCTTTTTTTTTTTTTAGCCATTTTTGCCTGCAGTGCTCTTTCGAGTTTTCACCACAGCCGGCTTTTTCCCGTCATTTTTGCCCGTGGCGCCCTTTCGGGTTTTCACCACGTCCCGGGTGTTTGATCTTGCCTGCCCCTTGGCAGCTGTGCTGTTTTTACCCTTGGCGCCCTTTCAGGTTTTCACCAAGTCCGCTGTATGCCCACTGTTTTTACTCGGAGCGCCCTTTCGGGTTTTCACTCCGCCCTCTTTGTTTAGGCACACATTTTCTTTTTCTTTTTTCTTTTTTTTCTTTTTCTTTTCTTTTTCTGAATCCTTGGATAACTGTGGCGGCTAGAGGTCGGGAATCCGTCGTTGCCGGCCGATGGCAGTCTTTCTGCCCTTATCCTGAGTTACGATGATAGAGCTGTTGGCCTTAGCTAAAAGACCCTTCTGAGATGGATGGATGGATGACTGTGTTTCTTCTTGGGTTGATTTTTTTTCTTGGGTGCCTTTCTTTGGCTCCCCCCCTTTTTTCTTTCTCTTTTCTCTCTTTTTTTTTTTTTGTATTCTTTTTCTCTCTTTTTTTTTTGTCTTTTCTTTTTGAATCCCCCCCCTTTTTTTTTGTATTTTTCTCTTTTGGAATCCCCTTATTTGAAACACTTGTTGGTGGACGGGATGATTTCTCAGAGATCTTAGCTTCAACCTCTTGACTTCAGCTCTATTAAAGTAACATTTGATAAGGTCAAAATAACTTACCCGTGAAAGATCTTCACGTTGTCGGCATTGGTTGGCTCAGGAAGATCCACCCCTCTCATGCTGGTGAGTCTGAGGGCGCCTCCAGGAAGTACTTCTCTGACGATCAGTGGCCCGTCCCACGAGGGCTTGAACTTTCCTCTGGGATCTGGAAGGTGCGACGGTAGAATCTTCTTCATGACCATGTCGCCTACCTTGAAACTTCTTTTCCGTACTCTCTTGTTGTAAGCCCGAGCGATCCTTTTCTGATAACATTGTGAATGACTTAGTGCACGCATGCGCTTTTCATCTGCTAGTTGCAACTGATCGAATCTGGCCCGTTGCCATTCTCCTTCTTCAATTCCGCTTTCTAATAACACCCGAAGTGATGGTATTTCCACTTCGACTGGTAGAACTGCTTCCATTCCATAAGTAAGCTCGAAAGGAGTAACGCCCGTAGCAGACCGTACAGACGTTCGATAGGCCCATAGTGCATATGGGAGCATATCTGACCAATCTCGATAGGTCATGACCATCTTCTCGAGTATCCTGACGATTGTCTTGTTTGCGGCTTCTACCCCACCATTCATCTGGGGACGGTAGGGGCTTGATCGATGACGTTGGATCTTGAATTTGCTGAGGAATTCATCCATCTTCTTATTGACGAACGGGGTCCCATTATCTGTGATGATAGCATTGGGGATTCCAAACCGGCATACGATGTTGTTCTTCATGAATTTGATCACTTGAGATGCTGCAATTGTGGTGTATGAGGCTGCCTCTACCCACTTGGTGAAGTAGTCGACTGCCACAAGTATGTACTCGTGACCATTTGATGCTTTGGGATTGATCTTGCCGATGATGTCGAGTCCCCACATGGAGAAGGGCCAGGGGGTGGTCAGGTTGTATAACTCTGATGATGGGGCATGGATTTGATTCGTATGCTCTTGACACTTGAAGCATTTTCTGACGTGCTTGCAACATTCTGTCTCCATGGTGAGCCAGTAGTAGCCGAGTCGTAGAATCTTCTTTGCCATCATGTGCCCATTCATGTGTGGGCCACAGATTCCTTCGTGTATTTCTTTCATGATCTTTGCAGCTTCTGTTTCATCGACGCATCGGAGGAGGATGTGATTATAGGATCGCTTGTAGAGAACTTCGCCACTGATGGTGAACTGGCCGGCCAAACGTTGGATGGTTCGGCGATCTGTTGCTGTTGCTGATTCTGGATACTCCTGGGTTTCGAGATATTGCTTGATGTCGGCATACCAGGGTTTGTCAGGGACGGCTTCGGCTTCTTCTATTTGCAGGCAAAAAGCAGGCTCTTCTTGAATTTCGACTGTGAGCTCCCATTCTGAAGCTCCTTTTGGGATCTCGAGCATTGATGCGAGCGTGGCGAGAGCATCTGCAAACTGGTTCTTGGCTCTGGGCATGTATGAGAAGGTGATTTCCTTGAATTCTTCGATCAGATTGTCAAGATACACATGATATGGTATCAACTTCTCGTCTTTGGTTTTCCATTCGCCATTGGTCTGATTGATGATAAGCTGTGAGTCTCCAAATACTCGTAGCTTCTTGACGCCCAAGATTACGGCTTCCCTTAAGCCAGCGATGCATGCTTCGTACTCTGCCATGTTGTTGGTGCACTCGAACGCGATGCGCCTCGAGATAGGAATAGGGACATCATCTGGAGAGTAGAGGATTGCTCCAATACCACTTCCTTTAGAATTTGCTGCGCCGTCGAAGAATAACGTCCACTCATCTTTTTTCTTCTTTTCTTCCTCTTCAATGAGCAAGAGATCTTCATCAGGGAAGAATGTCTTGAGCGGCTGATAGTCCAGGAGTGAGTGAGCCGCAAGATGATCAGCGAGGGCCTGCCCTTTGATTGCCTTCTGAGTGACATAGGTGATGTCAAACTCAGACAAGAGTAGCTGCCATTTAGCTATCCTTCCAGTGAGTGCCGGTTTCTCGAACAGGTACTTGAGCGGATCCATGTGAGCGAGGAGGAGAATAGGGAATGCAATCATGTATTGACGGAGTCGCTGAGTTGCCCAGACTAGGGCGAGGCAAGTCTTCTCGATCGGGGAATACCTGGTCTCGTAGTCGGTGAACTTTCGACTCAAATAGTATATTGCTTGTTCTTTCTTCCCGGTTTCGTCGTGCTGGCCGAGGACACAGCCAATGGCTTCTGCTGCTACCGAGATGTATAACAATAGTGGTCGTCCAGGAGTGGGAGGCACTAGGACTGGAGGATTCATGAGATATTTCTTGATGCGGTTGAAGGCGACTTGGCAATCATCATTCCATTCTTTTGGGACGTTCTTCCGAAGGAGCTTGAATATTGGCTCACAGATAGGTGTGAGCTGTGCGATGAAGCGACTGATGTATTGAATTCTGCCGAGGAAGCCACGAATTTCTTTCTCTGTTCTAGGAGGGGGCATCTCGATGATTGCTCTGGTTTTGGTCTCGTCGACCCTGATGCCATCCTCGCTCACCATAAAGCCGAGGAGCTTACCTCCCATTGCACCGAAGACACATTTCTGAGGGTTGAGACGGAGCTTGTACTTTTCTAATCTGTTGAATAACTTCTTCAGATCTTCAAAGTGTCCTTCAATTGTGCGAGATTTGACGATCATGTCGTCCACATATACTTCGAGCTCTTTGTTCATCATGTCGTGGAATAGTGCTGTCATTGCTCGCTGATATGTTGCTCCTGCGTTCTTCAGACCGAACGGCATCACCCTGTAACAGAAGGTTCCCCAGGGAGTGATAAATGATGTCTTCTCGCGATCTTCGACGGCCATCTTGATCTGATTGTACCCTGAGAACCCGTCCATGAACGAGAAGATCTTGTATCCAGCAGTGTTGTCGACCAGAGTGTCGATATGTGGCAAAGGGAAGTCATCTTTTGGACTGGCTTTGTTGAGATCTCGGAAGTCGATGCACATTCGGACCTTGCCGTCCTTCTTTGGTACTGGTACGATGTTGGCGAGCCATTCAGGGTAGTTGGAGACTACCAAGAATCCCGCGTTGTACTGCTTGATGACTTCATCTCGGACTTTCAGAGCCCATTCTGGCTTCATTCTTCGAAGTTTCTGCTTCACTTGCTTCATATCTGCCTTGGTTGGCAGATGGTGTACAACGAGCTCTTCATCGAGCCCCGGCATGTCTTCATATGAGAACGCGAAGTTGGACAATCTTGGAGCTAGGAACTCTATCATTTTCTATTTCATCTCAGGTGGCAACGATTTTCCAATGCGTACTTCCCTAGGGATCTCAGGTGTCCCCAAGTTTACTATCTCGAAATCATCGGCTACAACATTGGCTTTGGATTCGAACTTTTTGAGGAGATCCTCAAGTTCGGGAGCGGGATCATCATCTTCCTCGTCCCGAGCTTCGTCCAGACCCATGAGCTCAAAGTCTAATTTGATGTCGAAATCATATGATTCGACTTCAAACTCATGCGACTCTTTAGACGAACTTGGCACACTATTGAATGCAGGGAAAGAAATATTTTTTGATTTTTGAGATTTTTCTGAAATTGAGATGCTAGATGTTTTTGGTTTTTGAAAGTTTTTTATTTTTTTGGCTTTTTGAAATTCGGGGGACTTTGAACAAGCGGGCATTGCAGACCATGATTGAGCCCAACTTGTTCCAAAGTTCCGATCGCTGCTTAAACAGGCGTTTTTTTTTGGAAGCCAGAGCCCTCAGATGGCTCTTTGGCTGATTCAAAAGTGAGGGGAACAGATGACCATTCAGGACCCCACACTTTCTCCCCTGAAGAGGTGGGGGTTGATGATTTGGGTGAAGAATCATGGTCTGGCCCAACGACCATGATTTCTCGCTGGTCAGGTTCGAGATCTGAGTCGTACTCAGTCCCTCCCGGATCACTTACCTCGCATTGCAGTTCGTCTGGTTCCACAGCTAGACACAAGTTTGGAACCTGGACATCAGACCAATCTAGGGCTGGCCACTTCCCTTTCTTGGTCCAATGGATGGGCTGCTTCTGCCCCTGGCTGATTGAAGTGGGCAGGTTGTGCCCCTGGCTGATTGAAGTGGGCAGGTTGTGCCCCTGGTTGAGAGAAGTGGGCAAGTTGTGCCCCTGGTTGGGAGCAGGTGTCAGAGTAACCTGGTCCTGAAGCTGCTGTGTTTGTCTTCCTTCTTCGTTTTCATCATTTCCTTCTTCTTCTGGAGGCTTAGATGGTTCGAGAATCTGATCCCATCGAATGGGGGGCCACGTGGCCCAAACTAGGCTCATCGGGAGGCCTTTGTGTAGTGCAGTCGGTTGATTCCCTCCTGGATCTTTGCAAGGTTCTCCTGGCTTGACGAATTGGATGGGTGAGCACCGAAATTTCTTCCTTCTCTTGTCCATGAAGGTTGCCCTGTATCCGAGTCCCCATTTGCGTTGGTTATATACTAGCGATACCTTTCTGGACTTGAAGTGATTCTTCATTCGGTATTTGAGACTCAGACGCTCGGCCGGCGAAAAGACACGGTCCACCCTTGTTGGTTCTGGATTGGCGATAGAGTTCACAGTCTCAAATTCGAAACTGTGAAATGGGATGTCTTCTTTAGAGTGTTGGATATCGATGACCGGGATGTCTGGTTCAGTGGCAGCAGCATTGGAAGGAATGATGAGCTCCTTCTCTGCGTGGATAGAGATCACTTGATTTCCACAGATGTACTTCACCCGTTGATGTAAGGTTGATGGCACAGCTCCAACCTTGTGCAGCCACGGCCGTCCGAGCAACATGTTGAAAGAGGCTGATATATCCAAGATTTGGAATGTGATGGTGGAGACTTCCGGGCCTATCTGTACCTCTATGTCGACCTCCCCTTCCACTGATCGGCGGGTGTTGTCGAATGCTCTGACACATATGGTGCTGGGTCGAAATGAAGAAGGACTGATTCCTAATCGTTCCGCGGTCTTGAGTGGGCAGACATTTAAGCTTGAGCCATTATCGATAAGGACCAGCGGAACACAGAGGTCTTTGTATCGTAAGGCTATGTTGAGGGATCGCCCATGATCGCGTCCTTCTGGTGGCAACTCATTATCGGTGAAGGTGATGGCGCGCGGAGCCAGTAGTTGTCCAATCATCAATGCAATCATCTCTGGTGCCGTATCGGAGGAGACATGAGCATCGTTCAAGGTTTTGGCGAACATTTCTCGGTGTATGCGAGATGTGCAAAGTAGCTCCCATACTGACATTTGAGCAGGGATTGACTTGAGCTGAGTCGCCACATCGTATGCGGCTTCATTTTTATTGCCGAGGCCTGAGAGAGCGCCTTTGGGATCTCCTCTATTCTGATTATCTCTTCGGATGCAACGCCCGTTGGGATTCATATTCCCCACTTCCGCACATTCTGGGTAGTGCCATGGAACCTCTTTGTAGCTTTCTTCCCTTTTGCCTTCTAGGACCACCGGTTCTTGCAACGGTGCTGTTGTGGGTACCAGATCTTCCTCATATGGAGCTTTTGCCTTGAGGACTACATTGTTGCCTGTGCTGAAGGGGTAGTATCGAGGCTTGTCTTCATAGACCACATAAGGTCGTGGTCCTGGCTTGACTGTTCCTGGGGCAGGAGGCTCCCATGGAATGAATACTGGTCCTCTTGATATGGCAGGAGGTTTCTCTGTTCGTCCGAGCTGCCGTAGCGTGATTGATATGCCTCCGGGACTTGCCCCTTGCAATATGACAGGCTTGACTGGAAGAGCTCCTTCCAAGACAACGGGCTCTTGCTGCTGATGAGTGTAATCCTTCCATTGCGGATTGGATTGTTCTGGAGTTGCCCCTTGCAAGATGACAGGTTCGTATGTGGGCTCAATGTATGATTGTGCTCCTTCCAGGACGACTGGTTCCCAGCTTGAATGGTTGTAAGGTGCCCTTTGAACAACTGGTATATCATATGGAGGTGCTCCTTCGAGTATCACTGGCTCGGAGACTGAAGGAAGAAAGGGACTTGCCCCTTGCAGGACTGGAGGAGGATTTGTTGGCTCGTAAGTGTAGGCATGAATGGACTGAATAGGGGAGAAGAAGCGATCGATATGGTCCCCTTCTTCTATACTATTGACGGCAGGGCCACGAGACGAACTGGGGTCCGTTGGATGCTGAGGCAGAGGATTCTGAAGGATGTTGGTGGAAGCTGCTGGAGAAGTTCCAGGAACCGAGATGACGATCTTTCGGTCGTCGATCAGATCCTGTATGGCATTCTTCAAAGTATAGCATCGATCAGTGGCGTGGCCACGTCCTTGATGATAGGCGCAATACTCATTTTCTCGGTAGTTTGGAGGCAGAGGATGAGGCGGAGGCCTAGGTGTCATCAGAGTGAGTAACTGCTTTTGTACCAGCGTAGTCATGATTTGACTAAGTGGTTGACTGAGTGGAGTGAACTTCCTGAACTCCCTGTAATTCTGCCTGTTCTGGTATGAGTATTGGCCATTTCCCCTGAACTGCTGCTGTTGTCGAGGTGGTTGTGGCTGAGGATTTGGTTGTGGCTGATACCGCTGAGGCTGATGCTGAACTTGATTCTGCTGATACTGTTGACGTCCCTGTGGGGGAGCACGTTGATTTCCTTGAGCAGCGGTGTTGATGTTGTTTACCTCTGTTGGGCGGGGAGGAGAACCATTGCGGTTTCCATTCCCGTGCCCGATAGGTCTTCCTTCCACTCTGTTCCTCTTGACTGGAGCGGCTTGATGAGGCCATGGGGAGATCGTCCCGGCCCGGATTCCTGCTTCAACTTGCTCTCCAGCACGGATCAATTGTGAGAAATTCGCATATGGATGCGAGATGAGATACCCGGATATGCCTGGGTATGTTGAATGAACAATCATGGAGATTTGTTCTTCATCGTCGATGGGTGTCCGCATTCTGGCTGCCATAGCTCGCCAACGTCCCACATAAGCTGATAGTGTTTCATCACTCCTTTGCCTGAGTGCTGCGAGGTCGGCTCTTCTGGGTGCCATGTTGAGATTATATGCGAATCTGTCGACGAAAGCCTGGGAGAGCTGTTCCCATGTTCTGATGCGGTGGCAGTCCAAAGAAGTGTACCAATCTAGGGCATCGCCCTTCAGAGATTTTTGGAACAATCGAATGAGGGCCCCTTCGTTTCCTGAGATTGCACTCAGCTCTCCACAGAAGGCCTTGAGATGTGCTGTGGGACAACCGCTGCCGTCGTATCTTTTGAACTTTGGAACCTCAAAGTTTTGAGGTACCTGAGCATCTGGGAAAGGACACAAGTCTCTGAACTTGGTCGAAGGTAAGTCGATTCCTTGCTGTCGCTGAAGCTGATTTTGCAAGATCTGGAACTGCTCCCGCAACTCGTCCAGTCCTGAATGTTCTGCTCGAGCGACTGGTGCCTCTTGGAGTAAGGCACGTTCTTCTTCGGCATAGTGGTCGATGTCTTCGACCCTATGGGCTTGCTGAAAAGCAACCGCGGGTTGCTGAAATTGGTTTGATGATTGAACTGGATTCTGATGAACTTGAGCTTGAAATGATGGTAACTGTACTGGAGACTGTACTGAAGGTTGAACTGGAACTTGCTGGAAATTAACTGGATTTTGCTGAATTGAAGATTGCTGGAAATTAACTGGATTTTGCTGAATTGAAGATTGCTGGAAATTAACTGGATTTTGCTGAATTGAAGATTGCTGGAAATTAACTGGAATCCCATCGGCGGGGATGTGCTGGAATTGAAAAGTGCTCCTGTTTGCAGGAGGCTGAGATGCTGGGAAGTGACCCCCTTGTTGGGTATTCGCCACTGTCCGCTGATTGATATGGGCTTGACACTGACCCCCATTGTGGGCATTCGCCAGTGCTGTCCCTGTTGCTGGAAATTGAATTGAAATCCCATCGGCGGGGATGTGCTGAAATTGAAAAGGTGTCCCATCGGCGGGGACGTGCTGAGATCTACTGAGATTGTTGTTTGCAAGATTGACTGGAAGCTGACTGGATGTTCCTGCAACGGAAGTGCTCTGAGATGGCCTTGTCGTCACAGGAAGATATTGAGAAGGATGCCCCATAGCGAAGGGCTGAGATGGCTGCTGTCGGTAGTCTTGGGCAGACTCCGATGGTTGTGCTTGATTTGAACTGGAGGCCGGGAGAACCCGGCATGGTTGCTGAGATTGCTGAACTGGGCCAACTTGATTGTTGGCTGCTGCGGTGGTTTGTGCTTGCATGAATTGCAAGAGCATTTCTTGCATTGCTCTCATTCCTTGTGCCAATTCTTGTATGATTGGTGTATTGTCAATGGGCTGTTGCGCTGGAGGTTGCGCTTCGGTCATTTCGAGAGCAGGGAAGTGATGAGTTTCTTCTTCGTGGTCGGACATGGCTTGCTGAGCCCGAGTGCGGATTATGCTGCGGAAGGGAAGTTGTCTTCGCGTACGTTGAGCCCGAGGAGGCGCAATGGTGAGGACTGTACTCTACTCTTTTTGGGTTTTGGGATTTTCTATTTTTTTTTTTTTTTGGGATTTTCTATTTTTTTTTGTGTTTGGGTTTGGGTAGAATGCTATGCAGATGAGATTGTATGAGGACTAATGACTTTCAAGTATAGGAGGGATTCTGTTTTTCAAGTCGGATCACGACTAGTGGGACTAGTGTTTCCCCAGTGGAGTCGCCATTCTGTGGACCCTCGCCGATTTTCTCCCGCGCTCCCACACAACGTCGTTCTCCCTTTCCTTTCGGAAGAAGAAGAAGAAGAAGAGGTGCGTGAGTGCGAAATCGCCGTTTGTGCCACTGGCTTGCCTCGTTCTCGAGGGCTTTGTTTGGTTGTCGTGTTGAGCTGAATATGTTTAAGTGAGTTTATATAAGACCAGAGTCGCCACTAGCCAGTTACTTCGAATCTACAGTCGGCTAGACCCCGTAGAAACGTTAGAGAAGGGAATCCGAAGATTCCTTCCTCTAAAATGACTCCTGTTGATCTGCGGTCAGAGATTCAAGGTAAGGGATCACGGTTACAGGGTGGGAAGAGGTTAAGCACCCCACACACTGCCCGTACCGAAGTACGGTCTCTACTTCACAGAATCGATCGGATACTTGAAAGTCTAATTTAATCCTCGTATATTCTCATGAATGACATGATGCATGAATGCGGGTCTGAACAGTAAGAGTTTCTGATGGGCAGGTTCCAACAACGGGCAAGCCCAGAGCGTACGCTCGAACTGACAGGTGCTTAATATAAGACGTATGCAGTGTGCTTGAATGATCAAGGTGTTTTATGGTGAAGCATGAATGCAGGTCTGAACAGTAAGAGTTTCTGATGGGCAGGTTCCAACAACGGGCAAGCCCAGAGCATACGCTCGAACTGACAGGTGCTTAATATAAAGACATATGCATGTGTGTTTGAGTAATCAAGGTGCTTGTAGTGAAGCAGGGGGGTTGGAAGGAAAGTAAATGTTGCACTTATGCTAGATGCAAATGAGATGATGAGTAGCTGGGTGGACGGAGGTATCGCAAGGATTGGCTTCGAGTGGCTGGATCAAGACTTGGATGGCTTGGGAGGCTTGGACCAGTGGTCAGGCTGGGCTGGACCAGGGCTAGACTCTCCTCACTCGGGCTCTCCTTGGTGGAAAAAATGGGCTAAGGGGTGGATGAAGACTCGGACCACACCCGGACTGGCTGGACTTGAAGGCCTCCGAATTCTCTATTGAAATGAGAAGGGGAGGGGGGTATTTATAGCAGCGAGGAGTGGCAGAACCTGTAATTTTGTCCGGGCGGCCTGCCATGGGCCGCCCGTACGGCCGCTCCTCGGTTTCCAGCGAGTACGGCCGTTCCCTCGGGGCTGCTGTTGGACTCGCTGGTCGACTCAGTGAGTCGACTCAGCGGGTCGACTCGGTGATTTGACTCGACGGGTTGACTCGACGGGTTGACTCGGTGTTTTGACTCGACGGGTTGACTCGACGGGTTGACTCAGCGGGTTAACTCAGCGAGTTGACTCAGTGAGTTTGACTTTTTTTGGGATTTTTTGACTGGATGTTTTTATGGGGGGTTTTTCAGGGTGGTGTTTAGGACTGGGTTGACTGGGTTCAGGCTTGATCTGGGCTATGGAATGGGGCTTACAAGGGTGAGTTTGGCTGAGTTTGGACTTGGGATTTGGGGGTATGGTCCTCCATTCAACCAGCTATCTCTACCAACAGTGTAGCCGAAGGTGGGGTGTCTACAGTTTCTCATTTGATCGCATATCTGTTGTATGTGTTGTTCGGCTTTTACTTCCGCTGCCTGCGTCATTATTCCCAACACACACACACACACACACACACACACACACACACACACTACTTACAGATTCGGATTAGTTCAGATTTGATTTAACTTAGTTAATGTATCCCATATATACAAATTTTGAGTGCTTGTTTATCAAGCATCATTTGAAGGGCAATAACCAAGCGTCGTTTGAAGGGCATTGATTAACACTCCATATTAAAGGCCATTGATCAATAAGTGTCATTTTTTTAAACAAGCCATTGGTGATCTCCCACTTTGTTCTAGGTATCTCTAAAGTGGGGTGTCTTATACACTTGTGCCAATGTACGCTCTCAACCATTCTCTATATCCTAGGAACATAGCATTTTATGTGCAATAAGAGCACAAATTGGCTACTTTCTGTGACATTCAACTGACAAATGAACTAGATCTTATGCATATGTGCCATATTCAAACATGTGTTGCAAGGCCTCTCTCTGTCTCACTGGCTTGTCCTAGCTACGAGCTCCTTCCAACACATGCATGACACGTATAAATTGAAACAGTGTCATATAATCTCACCCCAAGTAATTTATATATAACTTAGTGCAGCACTTGTATAAGTGAGCTGATTCACATGGTTAACCTTATTCCGTTCATTATATAATTCAGCTGATTCACGTATATAATCTTGTTCCCTGCAGTTTTATATAAGTCCGCTGCATGCAGTAATCTTATTTCTTTCTAACCGCCTATCTTTTAGATGATTTCTTTAAAAACACCTACTTTTAAAATATTTAAAGCAAACTGCTTAAGTTTTCTACAGTTAGACATTCAAACGCCTGACGTGAAATCCCATTTGGTTATATAGGGTTCTAAAAACGTATTCAATAGAAAAGCTAAACTACCCTCCATTGAGCAAAGAACATGGTTATCATTCTAGAGGCGTCTGCAAGTGTCCAGATCCGAAGCTAAGTGAGACCAACCATGGTGTTATGAGAAATTCACCCCCTTCATATGTTTTTCCATATCATTTTAGGGTACGGACCCAAAAATGAGGCAGATCCAAAGCTCAAGTGGACCACACAATAGAAAAGAATGAAGATTGTATGCCTATTGTGGGAACATCCGTGGCCGCAGAAGTTTTGTATCAAGTTAATAATTTTTGTTTTTTTTGGGTTCATCCTAGTTAGAATGACCTTATCATCGGTTGGGCCGCTTTATGAATAGTTTGGATTGTATATAAACTTCATGGTACGTGGAGCCCAAAAAGTTTTGAATGGTAATCTGCTCCCCGAGAGGGAGATGGATGTGCATAGGTTGGAAGCTAGGGACCACCATTGAAAACTTCCTAAGGCCCAACTTGATATTTATCAGGGTCATCCAACCTGTTTATAAGGTCATACGGACATGGATGAAGGGAAAATACAAATATCAGCTTGATCCGAAACTTTTGTGGTCCCAACATTCTTTCAAGGGTAGCAGTTCAATCACCACTATTTCCTTTGGTGTGGTTCACCGGCAATTTGGATCTGCTTCATTTGTCGGCTCGTGGCCTCAAATGAGATGGCAAAACAAGTGGATGCATTGATTACATAGACAGCATCGGCAGGCCCATTGTATCTTACACACGCCCAACCTCTTCAAATGGGGTATAATTGTAAAAATGAAAGGACAGAGGGGTAATTTAAACCTTTTGACACACTAACGGATGTTTTTCATCCCCAATCGGTAGTCAGAATCAATGGAGCGGTTTTTTCTCGGTATTTTCAAAGGTTGAGCGCTTCTCTTTATATATTTTAAAAGTAGGCGTTTTCTTGCTCAATAGCTCTAAACATAAGTTTTAAAATTTTAAAAGTAGGACCCAACTTGTATCAAGTTAATAAATTTTGTTTTTTTTTTTTTTTGTTGTTCATCCTAGTAAGAATGACCTTATTAACGGTTGGGCCACTTTATGAATGGTTTGGATTGCATATAAACCTCATGGTGGAGCCCAGAAAGGTTTGAACCGTAAGCAACCCCTTTCCACTGTTTCCAGTCACGCAGCCCACTTGAGTTTCAAATCTAAATAATTTTTTGTATCATATCTTAGCATGAGCTGCCAAAACAGATGGACAAGATGGATTTCTCACAAACATCACAGTGAGCCCCACCAATGGTAGGTGAGCAACGGTTGGGTCATGAGCCTGAAATTGTGTATGAGAAGGGAGTGGACTTGGTGTGGCATTGACCAGTGACCACACTCAACACGGTGTGCCCATCACGGTATTGCCCAACTTGATATATGTATTGTATATCTTTTGTAGATCATTTTATGGCATTGTTCCAAAACCTGAAGTTTTGTAGATCATTTTATGGCATTGTTCCAAAACTGAAGTAGATCCAAGCCTTGGATCAAAATACAAACAAAAAAAAAATCCAAGTCTGTATGACCTTATCAACAGGCTAGATTGAAAATAAATATTAAGATTGGCCCTAGGTAGTTTTTAATTGTGGGCGTTCAATTACCCATTGCTTCTTATGACGTGGCTCTCCTTAGATATGTACCTACTTTTTTTTTTGCAAATATGCTGCAGAACGATATGGAAAAACAGATGAACGGCATGCATATACAATATATAGATCAAGATGGCCCCACTGTGAGGGTTGCATCTTGTACGGCGAGTTTGGGTCGCACCTAATCCGCTACCAGAGAGGGAGATAGATGTGCCTAGGTTGGAAGCTACGGACCACCGTTGAAACTTCCTAATGCCTAACCTGATATTTATCAGGGCCAACCAACCTGTTTATAAGGTCACACGGACATGGATGAAGGAAAAATACAAATATCAGCTTTAATCTGAAACTTTTGTGGCCTAACATTCTTTCAATGTTAGCAGTACTCAATAACCACTATTTCCTTTGGTGTGGTCCACCAGCTATTTGGATCTGCCTCTTTTTTCAGCTCCTGGCCTCAAATGAGATGGCAAAACAAGTGGATAGCATTGATTACATAGACAGGATCGGTGGGCCCCATTGTATATTACACACGCCCAACCCCTTCAAATGGGGTATAATTGTAGAAATGAAAGGGCAGAGAGGCAATTTAAACCTTTTGACACGCTAGAGGTTGTTTTTCATCTCCAATCGGTGGTCAGAATCAATAGAGCGGTTTTTTCTCCATATTTTCGAAGGTTGAGCGGTTTTCTTTAAATATTTTAAAAGTTGGAGTTTTTTCTCAATAGCTCTAAACATAGGCGGTTGTATGAAAAAAAAAAAACCCTTTCTTTAATAATTCAAGATCTCATCCTTGCAAACAATGGTTACAACAGTTTGCCCAAAAAAAAAAAATTGCTAAAAACACTTATTCAAACCAGTACAGTGGGTCCCGCATTGGGCTCCCGCACAAGTTTGTGTGCCCCACCTAGTCACGTGAATCAAGATACCTAGTACAGCTGTCTAATAAGACACGCCGTACATGGTTATGCTAAAGAAATTCCAGATTTGAAGGATCTTTTATATATATAAAAAAAAAATACAAATGGCCTTCCACGCAAGTTTGTGTGCCCCACTTGACCCCACACCTGCTCGGACAAGGACCCAAAAACTAACCAATAGATTACTCAAGTGGGCTCCATCAGTGGAGCAGTTGGAAATGGGGAGTCCTTCCATTAGAATCTTCCCGATTGCCTATGGGGTCCACCGTGTTGCATATATGTTATCCACTGCACTCATCTGATCCATCAAACACAGGCTGAGGGATGCCTCGTGAATCAGGATATGTATGGCATGACTCATGTTTATAAGGTTCAAAATTGATGAGCTACTTCTTTCAACAATGGCATTCTACATCCCCTCCCATTTTCCATGGTTTTCTTTCACTGTAATTATACTTCTTTTTCTCCTTTTCTTGCTCCTCATTCAGAGAAGCAAGAGAAGAAGAGCCTTGAGGCTCCCTCCTGCTCCCTTCTCCCTTCCCATCCTTGGCAACCTACTACATATCAACCGTATCTTGCCTCACCAATCTCTATGGCTACTCTCCACAAAACATGGACCTCTCATGCAACTACAACTGGGCCTTAAACCGACTGTAGTCAGTTTCATCCGCTAGAATCGCAAGCGAGCTGTTCAAATCTCACGATCATGTATTCTCTCGGAGGCCCACTCTCATCTCCAATAAGACTCTCACTTACAATTTCTTGGACGTGGCTTTCTCACCTGATCATGGCGATTATTGGAAAGAGATGCGCAAGCTCTTGGTTTCTGAGCTCTTGAGTGCAAAAACTGTGCGATCATTCCAGTCCATTAGGGAGGGAGAGGTCGCCCGAATGATAACGACAATTCATTGTTCTTCTTCTTCTTCTCCTCTTCTTCAACCTGTCAATCTGAAAGAGATGCTGATTACTCTCACCAACAACATAGCCTGCATTGCTGCTTTCGGTAAGAGTTATGAAGGAGGAAGTGAGCATGACAAGGCCAAAATGCATAGAATTCTTGCAGAAGGGGCATATGTGTTGAGCCGTTTCTTCATTGAAGATTTCTTGCCGTGGATGTGGTGGATCGATGTCATTAGTGGATTGTATGCCAAGCTCAAAAAGAGTTTCTTGGACTTAGATGACTTATACGAGCGGATCATTGAGGACCACCTTGATCCCAAGAGGCCAAAGCCAGAGCGTGAAGATTATATAGATGTCTTGCTTGGAGCCCGAAAAGATTCCAATCTCACCAGAGATCACATCAAGGGAGTCATGATGGTCATCTTCACTTCTCCCTTTCTATTTTACTCTTTTTCATTTTGTTTTTCCTGTCCCCTGACCTGCAGCACAAAATGTTGATGACGTGGTAAGGTGATCTCAACTGTCCATTTTCTCAATGCTATGCTATATGGACAGCTGTAGGAGACTCTAAGGACTGCTTTTTCCATTTTTTGAACCTTGATTGGATGGCCATGAGGAAATAGTAGCATGCTTTTACAATGTAAAATGTGAATTTTGAATTTCCAGCCTTGATTCCATGGGACATCATGACTTCACAATTGAAACCAGGATCTTTTGTTAGGAAAATTTTACTTAAAACTAGGATTTACTGAAATCGTTGATTTTGGAGGGATTTCACCACAAAATGTAAACCTTTCGTTGCTGATAATCTAATTCATATCCTTTGATATCAGAATATCTTATTTGGTGCAACTGATACGAGCGCTGCGGTGGTGGCATGGGCAATGGCAGAGTTGATGAGGAATCCAGGGGCAATGAAGAAATGCCAGGAGGAAGTTAGAACGATTGTTGGAAGGAAAGGCAAAGTGGAAGAAGACGACCTCAACCAACTGGAATACATCAAGTCAGTGGTAAAGGAGACAATGAGACTCCATCCACCAGTTCCACTGTTGATTCCACGTGAAAGTTCACAGCACTGCAAGATCAATGGATATGATATTCTCCCCGGCACTAGTGTCATCATCAATGCATGGGCCATTGGGAGGGACCTGGAATCATGGGACAGCCCAAATGAATTCTTGCCAGAGCGATTCATGAATAGCTCAATAGATTACAAAGGGCAACATTTCGAGCTCATACCCTTTGGAGCAGGCCGGAGGGGCTGCCCCGGGCTTCATTTTTCAGCTCCGACCATTGAGCTTGCCTTGGCAACACTTCTCTACTGTTTTGATTGGAAAATGCCTGCTGGAATGAGCAAAGAGGATATAGATATGACCGAGGCATCCGGTCTTATATCACTCCCAAAATCCAATCTTATCCTTGTACCTACCAAACATGACTATTCTTCTATTGGCTAAACCGTTCGACTCATATTCTTACATTCAAGATTGGACCGTCTAGATTGACGTGCAAGTTGGATGTTTGAGCTGCCACAGTCTATCAAATTGTGTCAAAAGCCATAAAATAATTCTTGTGTGTGATGTCGAATGCTTCTATATATATTGTGTTTCATGGTATTAATGTGTTAATTGAGATTTTGGATCCAACATAAATATTAAATAAATATTGTAGTAGGAATCGAATTCATTGCTATTAATCCATAAGGCATTGATAAAATATTCGTATTACATTGCCATGTCCAAACAACAGAGATAAGAGTGCATATAATTAGAAATTCTTTATTATTATTATTATCTAATTTCTTATCGAATTTTAGGTTATGATTTACCACAAACTCTTAGTTACATCTTTTAAGATAATCCTTAATTCTAAGGTATAATATGGTGACAAAACAATAACAAATATAAATATGGTGACGAAACGGTGATATGTAATAGAATGCAAGAGATGGTGATATATAGAGATGAATGCAAGATTGATTGTCTTTGGACAATCCATGAATCGTCTATGCAATCATCAATCTAGGCTCTACGGCCTCTTCACATGGTGAGATATCATAGTATACACCCTTTTGGGTGTTCTCCTTTTCAGCAAGAAATTATGATGATATAACAAATTTGAGATAAAAGAATGTACACTTAATAGTATGTAAACCTCCTATACAGGGAATGAAGTATTGTGTCTATGGAGAATTAATGATCGAGCGCGGTATTGGATATGTGTGTATGGAGGATGCCTACATATCCATATTGGATTAGAGAATTGAGAATATCTCCCGTGGTAGTGTATTTGATCACCATGTGGGTGGTAATAGAGATGAGACTGATAATTCTCATATAATGAAAGGAAATGAAGACATTAGATAAGAAAATATGGGTTGGTTTTGAGGCTCTTTGTGGGTTAGCGCGGCCACAGCAAGTGGTCTAGTAGCATCTTATCTCAATAAGATGATAATGGAACTTAGTGAGGCCTTGACTAGACCTGGCACCACCATTCCTTGGTTGGAAAAATTGATGAGGTCATGCTAATTTCAAAGTTATCCCCAAGTTTCACTTGAAGATGGTTGCAATAGCCTAAAGGACGAGCTGAGAAAAAACGAGGAAAGAAAGATGAAAAGATGCATTCTTAGCACAATTGGATCAAAGAAGCCCAAACGAAAGTGGAAGTAGTCTGTCAAAACTGAACCCAATCCTACATAGGGCATGACATGACTGAGTCTTGGGCATTGTCCGGTTCGAAGAAGTTCATTTCGAGTATCGAGAAATTGTCATTTGAAGTTTTGACTATAAAAAAGCCACAACTTTTTATCCAAGCATTGTCACGAAACATATGACCTATCAATGTTTATGCAGCGTGCATCCGAGGTCAACCGACTTGTTATACCTAACAGTCGCGAATAATCATTTTGTAAGAAACCACGTAGCTTAAAGGTCAAAATTGATATATATAAAAAAATTACTATTTTTAGTAATTTTGTCATCTCCTCATTTTGGGAGTATATTATTTTCATTTTCTTAGAAGTTACTTTTAATAAAGCTAAGAATGTTCCGATAAAATCTTATTGATGTTTCTATTTCTGGCAAAATTAGCTTTTGGAGAGATTTTACGTTTTGGATAATTTTTATTCAAATTAGGGTTTTGATCATCTTTACAAGTGATGTGAAAGAGAAATCTAAGAATCATCATTCAATAAAATATTCGAGGTTTTTTTCTCTTATTTCTCTTGGACTCAATAATTTGCTTTTTAGATTCAAGGTCTTGGCTATTTGAAAAAGATAGTGATCTTCTTCTTCATTGTCTCACGCTCTTTCCTGCAACAGATAGATGGTGATTTTTTGGGCCCTACCATGGATGGACAATGGCAATTCTAAGAGAACAAATGGGTGATAACTGTCGATGGTGTGTAACATTGAATGGTGGGGCCTGAAAAGATCACCACCTATTAAACCGGCTAAAATATGAACCTGTTGTCTTCAAGCTCCACTCCCAAAATCAGCTTTAATGCAATTTCCCAACCTTTGATTTGTAGACACTTCTTTGTTAAAATCAGACCAATGAATAATTTTTCATTTTGAAATGTCCATTAGATGTCTACTAATCTTACAGTCATATAATCCAATAAGCTTAGGTGGCTCATGATACATCTAAATGGATATAAATAATTTTTAAAGTTTAATTTAAATTACTCATATGCTGGATAACCAATTTCTCAATAATCTATAAAGAGGCCGGTCTCATCTAGAGGATCCGGTCTCATCTATAAATGCCGATAAAGGATACGAATAGTTAGAACAGTCAAGATAATGCACCACACTCCCACCGTATCAAAGCTTTTCTCCTTAGAAGCTGTTTACATGAGGTGTAGTCATGCAAACGGGGTGATTTTCGATGATATTCATGTAATGATTATGTAAGAGATCGAAGCCGTCCATCAGGTGCGTAATTGGACAAGGGCCCAAAAACTGGCGGATACATAACTCAAGAGGGCTCCATCAGGGGAAAAGATGAGATGGGGAGTCCCACCTTTAGAATCTTCCAGATTGTGTGTGGGGTCCACTATATGCCATCCAGTGCACTCATCTGCTGACGCATCAAACTAGGATGAGAGATGCCCCAAAAATCAGGACATTCCATGAGGACCATGACTCATGTGCACCACATCTTGTAAATTTAGAGGGTTTAGGCATGATTTTACACCATTCCCTATGGTGTGGCCCTCCTCAGCCTTAGATTGGACTGAAATTTAGGATCCGTTGTGAAAATTTGATAGTGTACCTGATGTACGGGAAATTCATTGGACGGTTAAATCCGAAAAAAAAAAAAAAACATCCAATGACCCTATTAACAAAAACAAGTGTACTTTCCAACCGTCCTCAATCCACATTGAGGATGCTCTAGATGGATAGTCAATGTCCAACCCAGTGTGGGCCCTACTAGCCCTCATATTATTTAGAAGAGCTCAATCTCTCTCCAGCACACCACTGTACATCCCCTCCCATTTTCCATGGTTTTCTTTCCCTGTAACTACACTTCCTTTCTTCCTTTTACTGCTCCTCATGCAGAGAAGTCAGACAGGAAGAGCCTTGAAGTTCCCTCCTGACCCCTTCCACCTTCCCATCCTTGGCCACCTACAACATATCAACCTTAGCTTGCCTCACCAATCGCTATGGCTACTCTCCACAAAAACATGGACCTCTCATGCATCTACAGCTGGGCGTTAAACCGACTGTAGTCGTTTCATCTGCTAGAATGGCCAGCGAGCTGATTAAATCTCACGATCATGCACTCTCAAAGGCCAGCTCTCATCTCCAACAGAACGCTCAGTTACAATTTCATGGATGTGGCTGTTTCACTTGACAAGAGCAATCATTGGAAAGACATGCAAGATCATGGTCCGTGAGCTCTTGAATGCGAAGACTGTGTGGTCATTCTGGTCCACTAGGGAGGAAGAAATCACCCAAACGATCACATCAATTCACCGTTCTTCTTCTCCTCTGCAACCTATCAATCTGAAAGAGATGCTAATTACTCTCACCAACAAATAACCTGCATTGCAGCATTTTGTAAAAGTTATGGAGGAGGAAGTGAGCATGAGAAGGCCAAAATGCGTGGAGTTCTTGCAGAAGGGGCATACTTGTTGAGCCATTTCTTCATTGCAGACTTCTTGCCATGGATGTGGTGGATTGACGCCGTAGATGGGTTGTATGCCAAGCTCAAAAAGAGTTTCTTAGAATTGGATGACTTTTATGAGCGGATCATTGAGGACCACCTTGATACCAAGAGGCCAAAGCCAGAGAGGGAAGATTTTGTAGATATCTTGCTTCGACTCCAGAAAGACTAACGTCTCACCAGAGATCACTTGAAGGGAGTCATGATGGTCATCTCCACTTTCCTTTCTTTCCATTTTCCTTCATTTTGTTTCATTTTCCTATGTCCCGACTTGGCAGCAGGCATCACCCCATTGGCCTAAAATGTTGATATGGTCAGGTGATCGCAACCATCCATGTTCTTGATGTTATGCTATATGGACAGCAAATAGAGACTTGAACTAAAGACCGGGCTTGGACTAGGGAAAAGAAACGAAAAATTGTTTTCTATTGTTTGGACCTTTTTTCTTGTTTGGATGGCAAAGGAAATAGTCAGATTTGAAAGACTATTTTTAATTAAATTCTCACGCACAAGATAGAAAGTGAAAATTGTAAGAGGAATATAAGATTTCCACATGTTATCCAAACAAGACAAAAAAGTGACATCCATGGGAACTCATGTTTTGATAGTGCTTATGATTCTATACGAATCCATTGTTGAATAATTATTACACTTTTCTTTTCCCAAAGTCCAAACAGGCCCTCCAAGGAAAGATGATTCTAGGCATTAATATGCACAGATGAGATTAGAACATTTAGGGAAAAAAATCAATGGAATGCATTCAACGCCATAAATCAAAGTCTAAGATCATCAATGGGGGGTGTGATTTTAAGACAGCTTATTCATGGCAATACCGAGAAAATCGATATTTCAAATCAGTGCGCTATCTCAGCACGTGTACACTGATGGGGTGATACATGAAAGTGCTTTGCAAGCACATAGGCAAAAGAAAAGGAAAAAAAAAAAAAAACTCTTCTTTTTCCATCCCTCATGCATGCATTTAAAATGGAAAATGTAGATTTGCAATTTCCACAATCTTGAATCCACGGGACGTCATGCCTTCATCGTTGAAATGTAAACCTTTTGTTGGTAATAATCTAATCCATGCCTTTGATATCAGAAGATTTTATTTGGTGCAACCGATACAAGCTGCTACAGTGGTGGCATGGGGAATGGTAGAGCTGATGAGGAGTCCACAGGCGATGAAGAAATGCCAGGAAGAGGTTAGAAGGATTGTTGGAAGGAAAGGCAGAGTAGAAGAAGATGACCTTAACCAACTTCAATACATCAAATCAGTGATAAAGGAGACAATGAGACTCTACCCACCACTTCCGCTGTTGCTTCCACATGAAAGTACACAACACTGCAAGATCGACGGATACGATATTCTCCCCGGCACTGTTGTCATCATCAATACATGGGCCACAGGGAGGGACCCCAAATCGTGGGAGAGCCCAGATGACTTCTTGCCAGAGAGATTCATGAATAGCTCAATAGACTACAAAGGGCAAGATTTCAAGCTCATACCCTTAGGAGCAGGCCGGATGGGCTGCCTCGGGCTTCATTTTGCAGCTCCGACCATGGAGCTTGCTTTGGCAACCCTTCTTTACTGTTTTGATTGGAAAATGCCTGCTAGGATGAGCAAGGAGGACATAGACATGACCGAGGCACCTGGTATTACAGTACTCCCAAAATCCAATGTTCTCCTCATGCCTACCAAATATGAATATGCTTCTATGGGCTAAACTGTGGCGTGGCAACTCGTTGACTGTAATGGGCCTCATTCTTGATGGTGAAATGGATGGCTGGAATCACCATAGTTCTCCATTTCGGAAAATGTTCAACCCATATTCTGGGGCTCAAGACTGGACAGTCTAGGTTGACAGTGCAAGTTGGATGTTTGATCTACCATAGTCTTGCAGATTGTGTCAAAAGACATAATAATTCTTCTTTTCTATCCATGTGCACACCATGACTCCCTAATAAAGCAAACGGCAGTGCGTGACTATCAAACGCTTTTAGATTGTGTTTCGTTGTAGTACTGTAAAAAGTGGAGCTTGTAGGGAGTGGTATTCTGATTTTATGTATTTCGTCTAGTTGATATTTCTACATCATGGTTCCAGAACTCTTTGAGTGGGTCAAACTCCATCTCGACTCATGAAGACTTATCGACTTGACTCGATCACTCACTCAACTCGACGCAACTCACAGTTACTCAAACTGAGTCACTCAGTTTGTCAATATTATTAATAATAGAAGTGAAAGTGGATGTATTCAAACCCACAACCTCACCCACATGAAGCTCTTACTTTATATGAAGCTTCAACTATTTTTTTACATCTATTACCATGCTAATTCCAGAAACCCGATCCAGTGCAGTAGACTTGATCACAAAAAGCTTGAGATAAATGGTTCCGGAATGCCCAAATCTTACCTAAAACCTAACCAAAACCATACCTAAAATCTAACCCAAAACTACGCCCAATTCAAGCCCAATAGGAACTGTTGCAAACCTGAACCCGAGGATCCAGAGTTGCAGCTACAACCGATGAAGCACCCACCGAAAGCTGAAGTTTTGCCACAGTGATAGGCGGCACTCTGAGTGCCACCCACCAGCTGGCACAACTGGAGATTTTGGAAGGGAAGTTGGTGAGAGGTTGGAGAGAGAATTCTTCTCTCGAAACAAGAGTCCAGCTTGTGAACTTCACAAAATACCCTCACCTCCTTTCACTTATTATATCCTCCACTATCTCATAAGCCAACGAGAGGATGCCATGTGGCACTCAACCCCTCTCATCCAATCACAAGCATCCACCTAGCATATTTGCCCCTCATTTCAATCCAAATCACCCTTTTGCAACTCCCTCACCTATAAAAGGGGTCTCCCCCTCTCATTTCTACACATATTCTACACCACCAATGAGAGAGAGAGAGAGAGAGAGGAGGGAGAGAGAATGCTCTCTCATCCTTTAGCTTTCAGCCCATTCCAGCCCAAGCCAAGCCTCCAGCCCTCAGCCCCCTAGTCCCTTAGCCTTAAACCCTAGCCTCTCTCTACACCAACGGAGAGATGGTCACATGCATGACCGAGCAGCTCCTCACACCGCGAGTAATCACATTTAATGATGAGGAGCTCCTCTCCGAAGGTCGCGACCATGGGCGTTCACAGAATATGGTCGTTCGTCACAGAAATCTCAAGATCCCACTCATGCTTATTGACAATAGATCAAACTTGAACGTCTACCCATTAAGGATTGCCGCCATTCTATGGATAGAACTATCCTCTTTTAAGACTAGTAATATCGACACAAGAGTCTTTAACAACTTTAGGAGATAAGCCAAAGAAGAGATTGACATTGAATTTCAAATGGTCCAGACAAATTAGCAACTACTTTCCAGGTCTTAGACATCTTGGCGTCATTTAAACTACTCCTTAGTGGGCCCTTGCTCCACAAAGTCAAGATCATCTCTTCAACCCTTCACCAAAGGGTCAAAGTATGTTTCCAAAGACAGAGTCATCTCCATTCCATGTAAACTTGAGCTAATCATCCCTGCTGAGGCCATAAATCCTTAAGAGCTTGGCATCCCAATCATTGACATAAAGTACGAGGGCATTCCATACCACAGTTTGAAGTTTGAAACTATGAATTACATCCCTGCATAATGTCTTCTCAGACTCTCCTGAGTCCAGTATTAGGACGCAGTCAAGATAGTCAAGGCTCGATAGAACCTAGGAAAGGAGAGATTAAGATATCAGGTCCCTCCATGAGAAAAACCAAAGTGGTTGGGTCATTAGACGAGGATGCGACCCTTGGGATGAAGATGACATCTTCAATATGCACATCCATTAAGTTCATTAATGCAAGAATCATCAATCTAGACAGTGAGCCAAGGCCCATCATGGAGAAACAACTATAAGGGCTAAGGCTAACTAAATCACCCGATGATGACCCAAGCAAGGGGAAAAAATTACCCTTGATCGACTAGACTAAGATACTAGAGAACAATCTAGGTGGAGCCTTTTCCAAGTCAAAATTTAATCCCAGTCCCGCAAACATCATGATGATTGCGCATAATGGTGAGGATCCTACTGTTTTTTCAGGCCCTGTATCCCGAGGGGAGGGAAGCCAGCACAATGGCTGGTTCGCAATCCCCATGATGGCAGGATCAGCCGATGAGTCTTCCAAGGACGGCAGTCTCAAAAAAGAAAAATACCAATGTAAATAGCTTTCTGCTCCTCAGACCAAACTAGGACTCTTCCCAGTTCGCAGTGTTGTCCTGCTCGAGGCCTTTAAAAATAAAAAGCCCTAAAAATTAAATATATATAAAACCCAAAAACATCAAAAATATTGAAACACCATAATAATAAAAAGCGTGCAAAACCCTAATAAAATAAAATAAAATAAAAAAAACTTCTCGAAATTCTAAGCAATAAAAAGCTTGGCCTGCCTGTGGAAGGGTATAGACTTGAAGTTAACCTCTTCAATTTTGATCTAGAACTTTATTTCAAACTCATGGGTTTGGATGAAGCCAGGTATATGAAAAATGATGATCTAACTCTCAAACTAGAGGGATCTCCTCAGAATGTTCAAAATAAAAGCAAATTTTAATCTTGACAATTTTAAAGTCTTAAGACTTCGGGTCATCCAAAACTCCTTAGGAAGTGTGCATTTGAAGGTCCCTCTCCTTGAGAATAAGCAGAGAATGATTGAGTACCTGAGACCGTGGTTGTCAAACTTCTTCTCCTACGAAGACATGCTTGAACTCAATACAGCTTTGGTCATATATCATCTGCTTACAAAGCCCGATCAAGTCTGTCAAGCAGAAGCTAAGAAGAATGAGACCCAGAGTAGATCTTGAAGATCCAGAAAGAAGTTATCAATAGAAGAATTGATATTGAAGCAGAAAGTGGTAGTGATTCATTGTGACTGTCAGAGCATATTACACTTGGCTAAAAACTCAGTATTTTATGTTTGAACCAAACATATGAATGTTCAATATCACTTTGTTCATGACGTTGTGAAAGACGATTAGATCTCATTGTAGAAGATTCACACCGACAACAACGTAGCAAATATGCTGACAAAGGCTATATTGCAAGGGAGAAGATTGCTTAGTGCAGGACTTCTCTTGGGCTTCTTGTACCTAGTAATTGGTGACATTTAGGGAGCTGTATTGGGAGTGTTTTTCATGCTACTAGAGAAACTAATCTTCAAGTGGGAGAATGTTGTGATGGTGGAGTGGAAACGTTGAGATGTCTCCTACTAAGAAACAAACTCTCTCTCATCTTGTGTTTTGTGTTGGTGAATCCTGGTTTCCTCTAGGATTTTGCCACCTACTCTCTCTCCCTCTTGTGTTTTCTAAATAAGGGAACGTGTGTGAAGAGAGGTGTTATATTCCATAATTCATCTTCTGAGGTATTCCATGGTGTAGGATTCCTTGTACAGGGTGAAAGAGAGGAAAGCCTTGTTTTTGTTTCTCTTGTTTCTAGTCAGTGTTTTCGGTAGCACTCGTAACGTAGCACATAGCATACGCTACGTAGAGTAGTGTAGCTAAAATGCTACACAGCGTATGCAGGTAGCGTAACTCCCTGGTAATGTAAGCTACAGGGCATGTAGCGTAAGCTACATATCATGTAGCATAGGCTACATGTAGCATAGTGTACAATGTAGCGCAGATAGCGTATGCTACCTAAAATCTCCCCTTTTTTTTAGTTTTTCTTCTATGCTAGTTCAACACTTGTTTTAAAATGGTGGTGACTCATCCCCATCACACGTTTGGATCAATCTGGACCATCTAAATTGTGGTCCATATCGTGGATAGAGCACTTAGATCAATCCGGACCATCCAAATTGTGGTCCATATTGTGAATTTGTGATGTTTCAATAAATAAATAAATTAATAGGTCACACCTAGAGATGTTTGAAGGCAAAGAGACAGATTTTGCATGGAAATATATGGTTGACAATCCAGATACAGAGTAAAAAAAACTCATAGAAATTATGTTTGTAAATTTTATCATATTTTTCTATTATTTTAATTAAAAAAATATTAAGTATCGTGTAGCTTACGCTATACGCTATGTAGCTTACACTATACGCTATAGAGGGCCAAAGGCTACGCTATACGCTACGCGCTATTTAAAACATTATTTCTAGTGAAGAAGAAAGCTCTGTGTTGCTACCCCGTGAAGTAGGCAGATTGTCAAACCATGTAAATCCATGTGCCTCTTGTCTCTTGCTTTGGTTTGGCCATTTTATTTTGTGTTTTGGCCTTGCTTACATTGATCATGTGCGGGTCTTTTCCGCAACATAGGCATCCACCCCATTGGAGTCCAAAATGTGAGGTGGTCAGGTGAATGCAACTATACATGTTCTCAATTCCACGCTATATGGATGGCTATAAAGACTTACACTAAGATCTACTTTGGACTATGAGAAAAGAAAAGAAAACGAGAATGCTTTCCATTTTTTACCTTGTTTGATGGAACGGGAAATCGTGAGATTTGAAGTGGCAATCATTAGCCTTTTTATAATTAAATTCTCGTGCGCAAGATAGGAGGTGAAAATTGTAAGAGGAATTTGATATTTCCACCTGTTATCCAAACAAGACTTGACAAATGAAATCCATGGGAACCATGTTTTAATAGTGCTCATGAATCCATGGGAATCAATAAATCATCATTACACTTTCTTTTCTTTTGCCAAAATCTAAACAAGCCCTAAAGGGAAGGATAATTTTGAGCATTAATATGTGCAAATGAGCTTAGAACAATTAAAAGAAAATTTTCGATGGAATATATTCAACCCATAAATCAAAGTTTAAGATCATCATTGGAGTGTGATTATTGGAACATAGCTTATTCATGGCAATCCTAAGAAAATGAACAGCTCAATCTAGCATGTGCACAGTAATGGGGCGATACATGAAAGCGCTTTGTGAGCACATAGGAAAAACGAACTCTTTTTTTTTCCATCCCTTGGTGACACAAGACGATGGGCCTATCAATATGATGCGGAATGAAACTAAAGCAGAAATGTATAACAATGAATAATTAAATTAAATCAATAAATAATTAAATTAAATCTACTCAAAGAAATCCAAATAAGCAATAAACCATACACCACGACAATAAACTACAAGCAAATAGTAAAGGAACTATAAAATTTCAAAGGTCAGGACTTATGGAAGGTAGAAATTCCATGTCCAAGCATATGGTTAATTTTAAAATCCAAGGATGGGGCTCTAGGGTTCCCAGGGTAATGGCTAAAATTAGGGATTGTTAGGAATTAGGGTTTGGATGATTTGGGAATTGAGGATTTAGGGCCATGGGAAGATTGAAATTTGAATTTGGATGAAGGGGGATGTCAGAATTTGAAAGTGGATTAGGCTAGGTTTGAATCATTCGGATGGGAAAAGTTGGCTTTTAGAGGAAAAACGAATCTTAAGGTCTCGTGGGCCTATGCCGAATGAAAAACAGTTCAAGAATTGAGGGTTTTGAACTTGGAACCAAGAAAAATCAAAAGATCTATCAACCGGATGAAAGTAATCAATCAAAATACATTTATTCGTAGAGAAGATGAGAAGAAAGATAGAAGAGGGATAGGCGGCATCACACCAAAAAGGGCTCCAATCACTGAAGGGTTCAAGCTCATCTCAAGCAAGAAAGAGTTTTTCTCTAATATTCATAAAACGTATCATAATAATTAGGTTTTCTCACAAAGTATATTTAACTCATGTCTGGAAATAGTGCACTAAAGTGCCTGAAATATTAAAATAAAAATGACAAAACGACGCCTAAAGAAGTCCGTCCGCACGTCAAGTTGGTCCATCCGACAGCACTGTCAGACTGCCCAACTGTGCTTTGTCGAACAATCCGACAGAAACAAGAATCCGATTTGTCTGCTGGCCGGTCATGCTCCTTGCTCCTTTGTTATGCTTATGCTGCTCAAGTGCTCCTCAAATATCGTCGAACCACAACGAGATGGGCACGACACATCTCCTACAGTGGTACTCTCTGGAAAAGGAACGTGATGGTCTGATGTCCGTATCACTTAGTATGCTTTTACAATGGAAAACATCGATTTGTGATTTTCACCAGTCTTAGTTTCATGGGATGTCATGCCTTCATTGTCCAAATCAGGTTGTTTTGTGTAGGAAACATTTACTTAAAATAGGATTTCCGGAAATCATTGATTTTGGTTGGCTTTCTTCCCAAAATGTAAACGTTTTGTTGGTGATGATCTAATTCATGCCCTTTGATATCAGAATATTTTATTTGGTGGAGCCGATACAATCTCTGTGGTGTTGACATGGGGAATGGCAGAGCTGATGAGGAGTCCACAGGCAGTGAAGTAATGCCATGGGGAATGGCAGAGATGATGGGGAGTCCACGGGCAATGAAGAAATGCCATGGGACATGGCAGAGCTGATGAGGAGTCCATGGGCAGTGAAAAAACGCTAGGAGAGGTTACAAGGATAGTTGGAAGGAAAGGCAAGGTGGAAGCAGACGACCTTAACCAACTTCAATACATCAAGTCAGTGGTAAAGGAGACAATGAGACTCCACCCTTCAGCTCCACTGTTGATTCCATGTGGAAGTACACAGCACAGCAAGATCGACGGATGTGATATTCTCCTAGGCAATATTATCATCATCAATGCATGGGCCATAGGGAGGGACCTCGAATCATGGGAGAGACCAGATGAATTCTTGCTAGAGAGATTCGTGAATAGCTCAATAGATTACAAAGCACAAGCTTTCAAGCTCATACCCTTTGAAGCAAGCCGAAAGGGCTGCCCTTGGGCTTCATTTTGCAACTTCGACCATTGTGCTTACTTTGGCAACTCTTCTCTACTGTTTTGACTGGAAAATGCCTACTGGAATGAACAAGGAGGACATGGGCATGACCGAGGCATCCTGTCTTATAACATTCCCAAAATCCAGTCTTCTCCTAGTGCTTGCAAAACATGACTATGCTTCTATAGGTTAAACTGTTCAACCCATATTTTTGGACTGAAGATTGGACGGTCAAGATTGAGGTGCAAGTTGGATGTTTGAGCTACCATAGTCTAGTAAATTGTGGGGGGTGAGCGGTGGTTTTGCTAAAGCTCTCTTGAATAGCTAGCCATACCCCAAGTTTGTCGGCACAAGGGACTAAGTCCCAGGATACTGCCCCCTCCTAAGGTACAACGATAACACTACCTACTTATCTTTCCCAACCATCAGTAGGCCTCCATTCCCCGTAGGGTGGATTCCCCTGATGAGCCATTAAAGTAGCTGGGAGAGATACCTCATAGGTTCTCTCATCGATTCCCAAGTATCCCCCCAGCATCCCATTCAAGGGGAAGGAATACCTTCTTTTTTCCGTTTGTGTGCACACCATGACTCCCCAGTGAGGCAAATGGTGTAGTGTGATGTCAGATCGAGTTTCGTTCTGTTAATGTAAAATGTGGAACCTGTAGAAAGTGGTATTCCAGTATTTATGTGTTTCATCTAGTTGATATCTCTACGACATGGTTCTAAAACTCTTTGACTCGAATCAAAACTCAGCCAACTCAATTAGAATCGGCGAGATTTCAAGCATTCTGTTGGAACCTTAGTTCTAGGTCTGACTCGATCGTCATAAAAAGTAAGTGAAAGTGGATGTACTTGAACCCACAACCTCACCCACGATAATGCTATTATTTATACCAAGTTTTAACTATTTTTTACATCTATTAGTGTCACATCTACCTTTCGGGCTGCAATGATTGCAGGGTTCTTTAGCTCTCTCAGATGAACGGATTCAAAGCGTTTCTTTTATTTTCTCTTCCCCTTTTCTTTGGCGAAAGAGATTGGATACAATTAGCATATACTAATATTCTTAATTTTAACTACTAGATAAGAGGCTGAATGTCAATCTCCCTGCCTAGCTTCTCCGAAGTTAATTGAAATAATTAAAATCTTCATAAAGTGAGACGGATTTGCCTTGTCCTGATTGAGGCTGAAATTGTCTGGACTCTTATCCCCAAAGGTTCTATATCCTTTAGTTCGGCAATTCAAGCATATCAGCCTCTTGGAGCTCATGTCACTTGGGCTAATCTAATTTGGTTAAGGGAAAATATTCCTAAGTACTCCATCACTGCTTGAATAATTTAAATAGGCTTGAGACTAAAGATGTGTTGACTAAATTTAATATCATCAAAGTGCCTCCTCTTTGTCAACTAAAGACAATTGAGCATATCTTTTCAACTACCCGTAGACCAGTTGCGTTTGGGAGAGATTCACCAAAAGTTGTCTATCCATCCCTTTCCCTCCATTACTCAAGTAGTCAATCATCTCATATAAAATCCGGCTGCACCTGTTAATAACTCGCTGAGAACGCTTTGTTTCTCTGCCCTTGCTGGCATATCTAAATTGTAATGATCATCTCTTTAATAATAAGTTCCTTCTTAAGGAGAGTATCCTCAAAAGAATTCCAAAGGAGGTAAGATCCTGAACCATATTTATCTTAGGCCCTTCCATAGCGATGGTTATTCTTAGGCATATTTCAATGGCCTAGAGCCTCCCTGTACCTTCTTACCATCTTTGCAGACAACCCACATATGGTGGGCCTAATCCTTCAAGTGATCCCGACCCTTGTTGGACCCTTTTCTACGTTGAATTTACCTCCATCAAGGTTGGGCTTCTATGCTTCACCTTGACCTCCACCTCTAAAATCGTCTAGGGAGATATCTCTAAGGTTAATAGACAAGGGTCCGTTGACAAAAGCCTTCATGTTTTACTATACGACCTAAACAAACTTATTTCCGCTATGGTTTCAGGTCTTGTGCTCCAAGTGCATAATGAAAATCATCGTGCAACGGTAAAAAGTCCTAATAACTCCTCTTGGTGCATACAGCTATTTGCTCGTACCTTGCAAATTTGTCTCACCTCTTTAAAAAGGAATGTAGTGGTTATTGCTAGGCGTAAGAGAGCCCGTCATCACAAATCTAACATATGCCCTCGCCAACAATACACCTCGCATCATAGCTTCGGCAGTATTCTTTCCCCAGGCTCGGGGTGCGAGCTTTTTTTCCTAACCTGGGGTGAGGGGTGTGGGTATTTTTCTCTTTTTGTTCTTCTTCCCCAGCCTGAGGTGTTGGCCCCTGTGTATTTTTTTAGCTATGTTTCTTTTGGTAGGAAATAAGAGTTCTTTTGCTTGCCTTCCAAAGGAAAAAAAATACAAAAAAGGAAGAAATCAATCATCCCATTAATTAAAAGAAATCAAACATCCCATTGATTAAGTGGGTCTAACATGTTTCTATGGTGTGGCCACCTGATGAGTAGATGGGGGAAGATTTTTGCACTAGGTGATCCTCATGTTGGAGCCTGCCTATCGGAAAGGCTGGATGTCGTATTCGATGCACAGGTTGGAGGTTATCCATTAGGTGGACCACAACTTGTGGTCCAACCAGTTGGACTCGAGAGTTTGTGTGTGGATGCATGTCCGCACGTGTATATGGTTTTGATGGGACACTAACAACATCCCCAAAGCTTTTAAATGGCACATGGAGGGACCTATAGTCGATATAAACCGTTCATGAACATACAAATAGGAGCAAGCCATGTTGAAAAATAATGACAATCAAATGATCCTAAGCATTCCATCAATAAAATGGAAAATATACAGGCAAGATTAAGTAGAGAAACAAAATAAGTCGAACCATCATCTTGAAACATCTATTAGATAGATCCCACTTTGAACCTATGATTCCAAAGTAGCACTTCGGTTACAAGATTTTGACAATGTGATATATGGCTCCTAAACAAAGGACATTTGTAACAAATTGACTCATTCTAAGGGTTAGGATCATCCAATCCGAGTAATGTTTGCAGCATGGCTTGCTCCCAATAGTACTCTTGAATGAACTATCCTTATGGATGATTGGGTGTCCCCACCTTCATGAGGCATTAATAACATACCCAAACCTTCTAAATTTCACATGGGAGGCCCATAGTCAATTGAACCGTCCATCCATTCACACAACTTGGGGGGCAAGCAATAGTGGAAAAATCACACCAATTGGATGACCCAAACATTCAATCAATGGCATGAAAAATGGACAGACAATATTTAGCAGAGAAACAGGTTAGTCCAATCATCATCTTGAAACATCTATTCAGCCCAAACCTTCTAAATGTCATGTGGGATACCCATCATCAATTTGGACCATCCATCCATTCACACAACTTGGGGGCAAGCAATAGTGCAAAAATGACACCAATTGGATGACCCCAAACATCCAATCAATGGCATAGAAAATGGACAGCAAATATTTAGCAGAGAAACAAATAAACCCAATCATCATCTTGAAACATCTTTTCAATATATCTAACCTTATATTGCTTATAATTCCAAACTAGAACCTTAATTTGATGATTCTAACCATGTGGCAGTCGTAAGAAATTGGCCCCATTCAAAAAGGTTAAGGTCATCCTATCAGCGTGATTCTTGCGTCATAGCTTACTCCCAATGATACTATTGAATGAACTGTCCCAATTTAGGGTAGGACATCTCACAGGTCATTCAATTGGACTGGGGACGTTGCTAACAATGTCGTTAGCTAAAACCAGGCATGCTCTAATAGCACTATTAAGTTATAGTGCTCCTAGTTTCATTGGTTCACTTCAACAGAATTGATCAATTTGAACCGTTTGTTAATTCCAAACAGATTACCTGGGCTACAAAATAACACTAATCGAATGGTTGATCACCCTTGGCATGGCCTTATCTTCTATAGCGGTCCCTTTTCCAAGCCATGGATGGGATGGCTATGGTTGTCTAACAGAAATGTTTCTTTGGAATCATAAGCAATCCATGATTCTCGCTAACAAATAGATGTATCGAATCGCCAATTGGCCCTATTTTTGTGTAAACAATCTCTCCAGATCGAAGTTCATTGATCAGAATGGCGTGATGTTTAGATGGTTGGCCATGAAATGTGTGCCAGACATAATGAACAGTCTGGATCAATGGATTGGACTGTGCGCCTAAACGTAGCAAAGATCACAGTAACTTAATAGTGCTTTGAGAGCACTGCAGCACACGCACACATGCACGAGCACATATCTAATTGTTTGGACCGTTTCACACAGCAGTTGACTTGGTATGACCTGAACCGCTTAGGAACAGGTCAGGCCCCATTCTGGCTACTAAAACATTGAGCCAGACCCAATCAAAGGCAAAACATGGTATGATTCAATACGTACTTTGGAAAGACTTTGGCAGGTTAAAACTTCAGTGAGGTTCTCTTTTTCCTTCATTTCGCTGAGACCAAAATGGCAAGAGCATAAAAGATCCATGCAAAATGGATCACTCACCCCACGAGTAACAAACATGGCACCCACTTACACATCAACCCTCTTGTTCCCCACCTTCCCATAGCAACTGCACCATTAAGACAACATCAGCATCAAGTGTTGACAAACTTGTTTGTCGTGACCCTCTTTTTCTTGTTCTTCCACAACTCGTCTTTTTTGCCTCTCTTGGGTTTTAACAGCCCCATATTACTGTTAATTATGCCCAGTATGGCACTCCTATCTCTACTGTTCTTTGTTTTAGCTTTCACCTCCAGAATAGCCCTAAGCTTCTCATAGGATTTGGCATCGGGCACTTGCCTGCTCTTCACCATCTGTTTGTGATAGTAGAATGCCCTCCTAAAATCACGGACACGGACATAAGCATAAATCATGGTGGAGTAAGTAACAGAGTCGGGCTTCAGATCCAAAGCTGCCATCTCCTTCAGTAGCTGCGGCAATTTGGAGTGCTGTCCACCCCTCGCATATGCATTCATCAACATATTATATGTCATCACTGTTGGCTGCAGACCAATCCTCCCAAATTCAGAGATCACATCTCTTGCTTCAACATAGTGACCCTGTTTCGCAAACCCATCGACTAGAATGTTGAATGTCACTCGTGTACCTTCAATTTTATTGCTGATCATTGATTTCCAGATATCCATCAGCGTTCGGGTGTCGCCGGCTCGCCTAAATGCATCAAGCAAAGCAGTGTATGTTTCTATGGAGGGTTTTATGCCTTCCCTTTTCATATTACCAAATGCAATATAAGCTTTCTCATGCCAACCATCTACTGAATATGCATGGATAAGGGCAGTATAAGAATGAGAAGTCGGCTTTATCCCCACCTTCTTCATTCTCAAGAAGGCATCCGCAGCCATGTCACTCATTTTCCTCTTCCTCCCGTATGCACTTATCAGGCAGGTATATGATTTGACATTTGGTTCCAAACCCAAACCCTGCATCTCCCAGAGCAGATCTTCAACAATCTCGGGCTGCATCCTTCTGCTGTACGCATCCATTAAAATGTTATAGGTGGCAGCTGTTGGCTTCTGCCCCTTCTTCTTCATCTCAATGAAGAGGGCTTCTGCTTCTTCAATCTGGTTTGATTTACTGTGAGCATCCATCAAGGTGTTGTATATGATTGCATTCGACAAGATGCCCCTCTTCTCCATTTCCGACTGAATGATGAGGGCTTCCTTCCTCAGCCCCTCCTCACAAAAAGATTTTATAAGAGCACCTAAGACCTCCAAACTCCATTTGACTCCTTTCCGGTTCATTTTCTCAAAGAACTGCCATGCATCTTTTGCACTGCTACCACTTCTCCTCATGACAGTAATCAAGATAGAACATGTCACGTGATCTGGCTGAGTATTATTAGTCTCCATTACATCGTACACCTTCCAGGCATCACCGTACCTGAAATGAGAAGCTACCCATTAAAACTGAAATCTGTTTCGAAGTGAACGAGCTCTGGAAAGGTGACTTGAGTACGTAAACTGGTTAATTTTCAACAACAATATTTCCAGACTTGAAATATTAGAAGAGACTAATGTGGACACGATACAGTAAAAATAAAATGGATAGTCAATAGAGAATGAGAAGGGATGGCAGGAATTAGTTAGGATAAAAACTAGAAATACCTGCCAACTGTTATCTCTACATTAAACAAGAACATAGTAACCAAAACCAATCCATGAAATGACCATTGCAAACTTGCAGATTGTTAACTGATTGAAAGGAAAAGGAAGAAACATGCCATTAGCTGGTATTTTAACAAATCAGAGAGGCTTCAACTATACGTTAACCAATATAGAAAGAAACTTTTCTTGCTAATTTTCTACTCAAAATGACTTCAATGACACTGTGAGAACCAAGTTTCTGTGTCTACATTATCTCCCACCACAACAAGATGGTTAGTAGGAATCTTGCAAGCATCAAAATACCAAATTTTGACACCTATTTTGCCCATTCAGAAATGTCTTTAACATTCCCGCCCACCATAATTGGATGGAGGGATACGTATGTGCACTGACTCTTGGTGTACACAATGTGCATACAATCCCTTCCCTTTTATAATAAGTATTGATGGTTCAAATAACGTCTACAACTCCACCAGGTAGCAACATGCAAGCCAGTCCCTAGCCTGGGTAAAGAGGGTTCGTGTCATGGAGCAATAGGTCATTCACAATTCGCCCATGACATGGTATACTACAATAAACCCCACAAACTTTGTGATGCGGATATCACGCCTTTCAAAGTCTATCAACGTCGAAGGCAAGCATTGCCTATCTCATTATGGTTCGACGACGAGTTCGGGTTGAGTACTTGATGTAGAAGACCTTATATGCGTGTTTGGAGTATTATTAGAAGACCCCAATATGGGAAGTTGCATTGGAGTGAAGATGGAGCAGAAAACAGGCCGGAAAGCAAACCAACAGCATTGCGCATGATTTTTTTTATTTTTTTATACTAGGGGTATTTTTGGTAAATTTTTATACTAGGGTTATTTTGGTAAATTGTCTCAATTCCGAATTATTAAAGGGGTTGCCCTAGACTACTCTCATAATGATGGATATTATGAAATAAGAAAAAATCTCTTTGAAGGTCTAGATTGTAGAGTGATTTCACAACCCTTCTTTCTCTACCTTCTGAAATCTTCTTCTCCTCTTCCTGTGGATCTCTCTCCCTTCTTCTCTCATCTCCTCTTCTTGTTCTTATTCTCAGGTAATCCTCTAACTCTTTTTCCTTCTTCTACACCTTTTCTCGCCTCTCTTCTTTAGCCTAATTCCATAGACTCCATAACTACACCCTGTTTTCATATCTGAAATCTTCAAATCCAAACATACAGTTTCCAGATCATCTGAAAACAGAATTTTCCCCTTTCCTAATCAACAAACCCTGGAATTTCAAGCCCTAATTCTTTCCTAGATTTGCAATTCCCTAATCCAGAAAATTCTCAATTTCCTAGACTAGTGAATTCCCATGAAAGATTGGACGGAACCATTCAAGATCAAGGGTTCTATTCCTCGCCAGATCCAATCCAAGCATGAATCTGAACCCAATATTGTATGAAGGTGATGATGGCCCTAACTATTACATGTTCCCTCATGTGATTCATGGTCATGATGAGGTTTGTTGAATGGTGGATTGATTTGCTTATATGATTCCATTTCTTTTATAAGTTCCGCGTGCATATGTGTTAGGATTAGGCCATCCTGCATCAAAATTTGGTATCAGAGCATAGGCTCTTGAATGAGTTTATCATAGATTGAGTTATCCAAAATCTAGGGTTTTATATTTTCTAACTTGCATTCAGTCCAGGATAATCTGGAAATTTTCAGATTTATATCCAGCAGGGATTCTAAATCTGAATTTTCAGATTTGCAATCCGTGTGGTATTTAATCCTGAAAATTTTTTCAGATCTGAGTCTCATTAGAATGGAAGTCTGATTTTTCAGATTTGCATCTTCTTTAGACCTAAATTTGAAATTTGAGATTCATCTTGCATTTAGAAACCAAATCTTATTTCAGATTTCCATATCCTTTTTGGTTTACGTCTGAAATTTCCCAGATTTGCGTTCCTTTTGAGTTTTGACCCAAATCTGATTTTTTTTCAGATTCGTGTTCTAGTTGTCATACAGATCTGAATTTTCAAGATTTGTGCAGCATTGTAGACTTAGGTTCATCTCATTCATGTTTTGAGTCACCCGGTCCATCGAGTCGTGTTTAGGTAAACCTAGGACAAGTCCCACCTTGTATGCCCACGAGATCCAGTAGAGGTTTCGGATTATAACCAGTCATGAATAACGAACAATTATCCGAAATATTGAACCAAGTCCTCCAATGATTAACTGCCCTTGAGACGGCAAACCATAGTCTTGAGACGTCAAACAAGAATGCCATCGCTCAACTGGGCACACAGTTATCACCACCATGAACCATCTAGAGCGTCTAGAAGCATCTCAGAGAGAGAACCCCGACACTGGGGGCAATGAACAATCTCAAGTAGGAGGAGCCATTGAGGAACCGATTCCTATGCGTGGTCGAGGACGAGGAGTGCGAGGCCGAGGGATAGGCCATGGAGGAACGCGTGATCTCCAACCCATATATGATTTCCTAGACCGATATGATCTTGATGATCGAGTGTTGAAGAGCGTGAAAGTAGAGGCTCCAAGTTTTAATGGATGCCTTGACCCCAACGTATTCCTTGACTGGTTAGTTGACATAAATCACTACTTTGAGCGATATGATATGTTGGAAAATCGACAAGTGCGTTTTGCTAAAATGAAGCTTGTGGGTCAAGCTAAGTTGTTTTGGACTAATACGGAGCAAAAGATTGAGAGGGCTAGAGGAGTCTCAATCGCATATTGAGTGGAGATGGAGTTGTTAAAGGAGAAGTACATTCCTCTCTCCTACCGACGAAAGCTCTTTGATCAGTGGCAGTCTTTACGCCAAGGATCAATGTCAGTTGTTGAATACATCGTCAAATTTGAAGAGTACATAATGCGATATGATATCCAGGAGGATCCTTTGATGACGCTATCGCATTTCAAAACGGGTCTTCGCATGGACTTGTAGCGTGAGCTTTTGACCCGTGCGATTACTGATTTGGATCATGCATATCACGTTGTACAGGAGTTAGAGATGTACCTGAAGTCTCCTGTTACATGGCACTTTGAGTCCCGAGACTCGAAGGTTAGAGCTGGTTTCCAGGGAAACAAACCTAACGTTGGTAGTCAGCCTAGGGTGCAGGAAAATGTGCCGCCTAAATCCAATGACAATAAGGGCAAAGGTGTCCTTAGTGCTGGTCCGAATAGTGGGAACCAATTGCATTGTTTCGAGTATGGAGGAGTCCGTCATTTTACACATTAGTGTACACAAAGAACACGAGGAAAAGCCTTAGTAATAGGCAAGTCCAATGAGAGTGCAGATGACGCGAGTGTTTACGAAGTGGAAGAATATCACCCTGAAATTAGTACTAGCAACTATGAAGAAGAAGAAGTTGAAACCACTCCACTGGCTGTAGTTAGATGTGCCCTAGAGCAAGCCAAGGAAAATGATGATTGGCGCAGGATCACCATCTTTTACACCTTCATCAAAAGCCGTGACAAGAATTGTAAAGTCATCGTGGATAGTGGAAGTTGTACCAATGTGGATTCATCTAGCACGGTCACCCGGTTGGGAATAAAGCCAGTCCCACATCCCCAACCCTACAAAGTGTCACGAGTTGACACATCTTCTATGTCGGTGTCCCAGCAGTGCCTAATTCCTATTCAGATTGGTTCATACAAAGACATGTTGTGGTGTGATGTTTTGCCTATGGATGTAGGTCACATCATCCTGGGTAGGCCATGGTTGTATGACAGAGACGTCACGATTTTCAAACGCTCGAATGTGTGCACGTTCATGCATGAGGGCAAGAAAATTAAGATTAACCCGTTGCCGCCCAAGAGCACCTTGGACAAAAATAGAAATGTGAAAGCAAGTGATTCTCGAAGAGGAGAGAAAATCCAACCCAAAGTCTCTTCACATTATAAATGTGAAGGAATTTGAGAAAGAGACTAATGAGGATTCGACGATGTACGCCCTTATGGCTAGAGAAATTACACCTGAGGTTTCCGTAGAGATAACCCACTAGGGTAGCGTCGATTTTAGAGAAGTACAGAAATGTATGCCCCGAGGATTTACCGGATGAGTTACCACCTATGTAGGACATCCAGCATGCCATTGATCTCGTCCCAAAGTCTACTCTACCAAACCTTCCCCACTACAGAATGAACCTTGCAAAGCATGCAGAATTGAAGAGGCAGGTAGATGAGCTTCTGCATAAGGATTTCATTCAAAAGAGTATGAGTCTGTGTGCCGCACCAGCATTGTTAATGCCAAAAAATGATGGTACGTGGCGGATGTGTGTGGACAGTAGAACCATAAACAAGATCACGGTCAAGTATAGGTTCTCGATACCTAAACTTGATGATATGCTAGACATGATGGCCAGGTCCATCATCTTCTCGAAAATATATCTCAAAAGTGGCTATCACCAGATTCGCATATGCCCAGGTGATGAATAGAAGACAGGCCTTCAAGACGAACAATGGCTTGTATGAGTGGTTGGTCATGCCTTTTGGCTTGACTAATGCACCCAGTACCTTCATGCGGGTGATGACACAAGTTTTGAGACCTTTCATGGGCAAGTTCTTAGTTGTATACTTTGATGACATTTTGATCTATAGCACCATTAAAGAACTACACAATGATCATCTGAAACAAGTCTGTAACGTTCTTAGCATAGAGAAGTTATACGCCAACCTTAAGAAGTGTTCCTTTATATCAGATCGAGTCATGTTCTTAGGGTTTATTGTGTCGTCGTTAGGATGCGTGCAAACCCAAAAAAAGTTAGGGCGTTGTTAATTGGCCTGAACCAAAAAATATTCATGATGTGCAAAACTTTCACAGCTTAGCAACCTTTTACCGTCGGTTCATCAAAGGGTTTAGCACGATCATGGCTACCATCACCGATTGCATAAAAAGGGAGAGTTCGTAGTGGTCCAAAGCCGTAGCTAAGGCTTTTAAAGAGATAAGAGACAAAATGATAGAAGTTCATGTCATGCGTCTTCCTAACTTCTCAAAAGTCTTCGAAGTAGTGTGTGATGCGTCAGGTGTAGGCATAGGAGGAGTCTTGAGTCAAGAAAGTCATCCAGTAGCCTATTTTAGTGAGAAACTGAATGAGTCAAAGCAGAGATACTCCACCTATGACAGAGTTTTATGCAATAGTGTAGTCTTTGAAACATTGGCGTCATTACCTCCTACCGCGGAATTCGTCTTATTCTCATATCATAAGGCCTTGAGATATCTAAATTCCCAAAAGAAGCTCAACCCAAGGCATGCTAAGTGGGTAACGTTTCGTCAGAAAAATTCGTTTGTCCTGAAATATAAGGCCGGGATCGAGAACATACCAGCTGATGCCCTTAGTCGGAGAGTGGCCTTGCTCAATTCCTTGAGTGTAGAAGTCGTCGGGTTTGAGCAATTGAAAGATGAGTACCCCGTAGTCCGGATTTTGGAGATACATATATGTCACTCTCTAGTGACCAGCATAGTACGAGTGAATTTGTCCTTAAAGATGGTTTCCTTTTTAACGAAGATCGTCTTTATATTCCCCGCACTTCCTTCCGGGTTTTCCTTGTCTAAGAGCTTCATTCGGGAGGTATAGCTAGCCATTTTGGTCAAGATAAGACCATTGCCCTCGTAGAAGGCCGCTTTTATTAGCCAAGTCTCAAGCGAGATGTAGCCAAAATTTTAGGGCAGTGCCTGCACGTGTCAACTGACAAAGCAAAGGAAACAAAATACGGGTTTATACACACAATTGCTAGTGCCACACGCGTCATGGCAAAAACATCAACATGGACTTCGTGCTTGGGCTTCCCAAGACAATCAAAAAGCATGATTCCATCTTTGTAATTGTCAATCGCTTTTCCAAGATGGCGCACTTCCTTCCTTGTTCAAAAACCACAAATGCATCAAATATCGTTCATGTCTTCTTTGATAGTGTGGTTCGCTTGCATGGGTTGCCTAAGACCATAGTGTCTAATCAAGACATGAGATTTACCGGTTACTTTTGGAAGACATTGTGGCACATGATGAGCACCAGGTTGCAGGTTTTCTACTGCATACCACCCTCAGACAGATGGCCAGACTGAGGTGGTTAATCGGAGTCTTAGAAACTTATTACGATGTCTTGTGGGTGAACATGTCAAGACTTGGGACCAATGTTGTCATAATCATTCTCGTATCGTAAATTGTAAAGGGGTCTGAATCATAACGTATTGTAAATCGTAAGATTTTTTCAGATTTTCATAAAAAATGTCATCAAAAAATTTATAAAAATGTATATAATAATATAAATAAAAAAAACATATCAATCATCCATTTTGTCATGAATATGCAAAAAAAAACAAAAAGATGCATCATGTGTAGATCATCATGTCATAATCAAGTTCAAACAATAATCCCTTTCCCATCCCATATACATGTAAGTTTTCTATATGATTCAAAAAATAACATTTTCCCCATCCCCATTTACATGTATAATTCTCTATTCACTTATTTCTATAATTCAAAACGTAAATAAAATGGTCCAAACAAATCTAGTACTCATCATCATCCTCTTCATCACCCATTGGTCAACATTATCAACATCATCTTCATCTTCAGAATTTATTGTCGAAATAAACTCATCTTCCTCCTCCACTACTACCGCTTTTGCTTTTCCTTTCGCCTTGCTTCGAATAGCAAGTTTTCTAGGACCTACAAAATAGTTATTCCAACAAAATTCATTATTATAAATTAATAATTATAAGACTACACTATACGACTAAACAATAAAAATACGAGTCATATACCACGTCGTCCATCCGGTTTTGATGTGGATCCGCCTACACCTTACGCATCCTCCAAGCCTTCAACAAAACATTCACCTATGTCCATCCAGGTGTTATCTGAAGGAAGTATGGGATCCTCTTTCTCCGTGATCCATTCATCATCAGATTTCATATCTGATAAGCATATAGGATCAAGCTCTTGGTCCTTTCTCTCTTTGCATGATGGACTTCGAGCTGGAGATTATATTTTACAAAGACGAGCGCGTTCAATCTTTGTTGCTCAAGTCTATTCCTCTTCTTTGAATTTATCTACAAGCCCATGAACATAATAATATAAGGCTATTGGTCACTACAATCTACATGGTGAATTCATAAGTTGATTAATGAATTCTATAATGTTGACCTGCTCAAAAGTGCTCCAGCTGCGCTCACAACCAGTAGCACTACATGTCAAACTCAAAATATGAATAGCCAGCTTTTACAATTCTGGACACTCGACCATAGATCTAAAACACAATCATATATAATTTATAAAAACAATAGGCACACAATCAAACTCAAAGAAGCAAAATAATTGTAACTTTATTAGTAAAATTACCTTGTTGCTTTGTCGTTCTAGTTAACTTTGTTGTCTCTCTTCCAAATAAACTAGGGTTGTGCACGGTTCGATCAGTTCGATTTTGAGGGGCAATACCCAACCGAACCGACTCGGTCGGTTTTGAATATTTAACAATCGAACCAAACCGATGAAGCCTCACTAACCGAACTAAACCGGATAAATTAGGATCGGTTCGGTTTTGTCAATTTCATGACAACATTTAAAAAATTATGAAGATCCAAATCTCTGGTGGACCATAGCAATGTAAAAACTGGTGAATGACCATTAAAACTTTTTATAATTATAGGCCACAAGTTTTGGATCAAGCTGAAAGTGAAATTTGACTTTTCCCTTCATCCAGGTCTGTTTGACCTTATCAACGAGTTGGATGGCAAATACACATTGCAAATCGTCTTCAAGTGGGCCCAATGACATTTTTAATGGCAAGCGCTCAATCAACATTGTTTCCTGTAGTGTGGTCCACCTGAGATTTAGATCTAATTAATTTTTTAGAACACATCCTAAAATGGGTTGAGAAAGTGATTGGGCGATGTGGATATATAAGATATTATCAAGGTGGGCCATACGGTAGGGGTAACATTAATAAATATAATTCAAATATATATAGTCAGTTCGGTTTGGTTGAAAACGGTTTATAATTTTCACAAACCGACAACCGAACCGACATTCTCGGTTTTTAATATAAAAAAAAAAACCGAACCGACCCGAAATAGAATGGAAAACCAACCAAAACCAACCAATTCAGTCTGGTTCGGTCGGTTTTTTTAACAGCCCTAAAATAAACCTAGGCCTTTTTGAACTTATCCATCTGCTCATCAATGATGACCATTTGCCTTGAATCAAGGACCATTCTTTCAATACAATCATATAGGCCGGTTTTAATCTCTAAATCTAGATGAAAATTGTCATCATACTGAAATCTCGGATTTAAGAAATAAGTCGCTACATGTAAGGGCCTATGCAACTGAAGATTCCATTGTTGGTCTATTATGTCCCATATAGCTGAATACCCCTTCTTCATCTCTCCCAAGTTTTTTTGCTATAGCTTCTTTCGCCCGATCCATCGCTTCATAAATATATCCCATGGTCGGCCTCTCATCTGAATCAACTAGCCTTAACACCTTGACCAATGGGAGAGTGGGCTTCAAGCAAAACTTGATAGATGGCCAAAAATCTACATCAGCCAAAACAATATCTTGAACATGCTTTCCCTTTGCGGTCTTGGAGAAGTTGCTACCTTCTCATTCCTTCGAGGTAAACATCAACCTCATGCCAATTCTATTTTCATGAATGCTTTTTAAAATTAAGTAACACGTAGCAAACCGTGTTACGGCCGATCGAGTCAATTCTCCCTTCATATGTTTCCTCATCAAATTCAATACCCAATAATATTTGTAAATATAGACCGTTATAGCCATTGCTTTTGTCACGGTTTCTGAATGAACTTGCAGCTTTCCAATATCTGCAAGCATAAGTCTATGCAATGAGCTGCACATAGAGACAAAAACAATGTCTTCCTCTTCTCCATCAACATCTGACCTGCCATCACATAGGTGGATGCGGTATCTGTAACTACCTGCACAAAGTTCTCTTCACCCACCTCATCAATCACTGACTCGAACAACCCTAACAAATTGTCCGCATTTTTTGAAATATCGGACGTATCAACAGATCTTAAAAATACTGTACCACTTGGACTATTTACCAAAAAATTTGTAATTGATCGATTCACTCCATCGGTCCACCCATTTGTCATAATCGTACATCCAGTCTTCCCCAGTTCCTTCTTATATACATCAATAGATTTCTCTATCGACTCAACCTCCATCTTCAAAAATTTATTCTTCACTTCATCATACGAAGGAAGCTTCAATCCAAGCCCAAATGCGGTAACCGCTTCCATCATTGGTGCGAAGAATGAGCTCTTTACAAGGTTAAATGATAGAGCATTCACATATAGTAAACGCGAAATAGATAAACACACATTATCTCTATCTCCCCTCTTCCATATTTTGTTTAGAGTGGCTTGTTGTTTTTCTTTTGCCCCACTCTTTCCCATAAAATCATCCATTGTTCTCTTTCTTTTTTCACCACCCATTTCAACATCATGAATTATAAGAGCCCTTCCAACATCATACGCCATCTTCTCTTGTTGCTTCTTCTCGCTAACATTGTCATCCAATAAATTCTTGAATTTTTCAGCTACATCATCACCTACTTGGGGACATGCCGCAAAATTCTTCTTCGTTTGGGCTAGGTGATGTTTCATTCAAAACACACCACTCCAATACGCCTTCCCACGAAAATTGCATCTTAGGTGGAGATTATTATTCTCATCCATCTTAGAACAATACTCCCATGTAAGATCATTGTCCTTTGTCTTCGATTTCTTACCCATCTTCAATGCTCAAAACAAATCAACGATTCGACACGACAATTCGGCAACAGCACAAGTGACAAGCCAAGCCTACATATATATTAAGAAAAAAACTATTTAGGTTAGGCCCCACACAAACAAAGATTATAAATTAAATAAAAATGAGAAAACCATTTTAAATTTGGAATAAATGAAAAAACTACAGAAAAACAATTATTTATGCCCACATAAACACCAAATCTCACCACTATTTCTCCAAAGAAAGAAAATAAGCGATGTTATAATGTATGTGGGGCATAAATAACTTTTAAACACAAAAGTCCTAAAAAATGATGACTAAAAACTAAAAAAATAAAAAAAATCAAAATATTATATTTTTCTTCTACAAAAAATTCATATTTTCACAAATATATGAAAGAAATGAAATAGAAAAGAATAGTAGAATATGTTACCTCTATTCTTACCTATTTCAACGTGGAAATCAAATGCAATAAGCGGTGTTCGATTCCGTTGAGCGATGAAAGAGATATCTTGATTTCTTTTCTTTAGGTTTCCTATGGCCCACAAGCTCCAAAAGTCCCCAAAATATCTCAAAAGTTGCAAAAGAAAGGTTTTTTTACCTTGGGTGGGCCTAAATAGGTTTTAAAACAAAAGGAAAAAAACAAAAACAAAAAAAAATGCAAATTTACAATTTTTTGGACCGACTACTGTCGGTTTTTGCGTTGGCTGGTCAAATCGTACGATTCACGATTGAATCGTACGATTTGATGGTATTTACAATTTGGTGTACGATGTGAATCGTACGGCCATACAATATGGTTCGTATCGTGAATCGTACGATTTTAACAACATTGCTTGGGACTTAGTTTTGCCTATAACTGAATTTGCATATAACAATTCCGTCAATAGGTCTACAGGTATGAATCCTTTTGAGATAGTTAGCGAGTACAAGCCTAGAATGCCTATAGACTTATTATTGATGTCAGTTACATTACCGATGTCAATCACCCAAAGGTCGTCAAAGTCGGCTGATGCATTTTCTCGTCATATACATGAGTTGCATTCAGACATTAGGAGGCGGATAATGTAAGCAATGAAGATTATAAACATTCAGCTGACTTGCATCGTAAAGTTCAAGAGTTTCATGAGGGAGACTATGTAATGGTTCAGATGAGGCCAGAACGGTTTCCCCAGGGTGCCGTGAGAAAATTACAAGTGCGCAGTGCTGGACCATTCAAAGTCTTGAGAAGAATTGGGTCCAATGCGTACAAAGTAGACCTTCCACCTAGCATGGGAATTAATACAAGCATTCAACGTGGAAGATTTAGTCCCTTGTCCAAACCCTCACATAGATCATGCTCCCCGTACTAACCATATTCAGAGTTTTCTTCCCAGCATACACCACTTATCCCAACTTTATGTGAGAAACGAGAAGAAATTGAAGGGATTGTGGATGAGGAGATTGTATCCATAAGAGATAGAGGCTTCCAAAGGTACTTGGTTAAATGGAAGAACAGGCCACCGTCCAACTGTACGTGGCTCACGAAAGCAGAATTACAACAACTTGATCCAAACTTGTTAGAGAAGCACAAAAGCTTTATCTCGCCGAAGTCGAGCTCTTCTCAGCCGAGGGAAGTTGATGCGGACATCAGGCCTTTCAAAGTCTATCAACGTCGGAGGCGAGCATTGCCTATCTCATTATGGTTCAATGACGAGTTCAAGTCGACTACTTGATGTAGAAGACCTTATATGCATGTTCGGAGCGTTATTAGAAGACCCCAATATGGGAAGTTGCATTGGAGTGAAGATGGAGCAGAAACAGGCTAGGAAGCAGACCAGCAGCGTTGCGCACGATTTTTTTTTATATTAGGGGTATTTTTGGTAAATTTTTATATTAGGGTTATTTTGGTAAATTGTCTCAATTCCGAATTATTAAAGGGGTTGCCCTAGACTACTCTCATAATGATGGATATTATGGAATAAGAGAAAAGCTTTCTTTGGATCTCTAGATTGTGGAGTGATTCCGCAACCTTTCTTTCTCAACCTTTTGAAATCTTCTTCTCTTCTTCCTATGTATCTCTTTCTCTTCTTCTCTCATCTCCTCTTCTTCTTGTTCTTATTCTCAGGTAATCCTCTAACTCTTTTTCCTTCTTCTGCACCTTTTCTCTCCTCTCTTCTTTAGCCTAATTCCATAGACTCCATAACTACACCCTGTTTTCATATCTGAAATCTTCAGATCCGAACATACAGTTTCCAGCTTATCTGAAAACAGAATTTTCCCCATTCCCAATCAACAAACCCTGGAATTTCAAGCCCTAATTCAGATTTTCTAGATTTGAGATTCCCTAATCCAGAAAATTCTCAATTTCCTAGACTAGTGAATTCCTGTGAAAGATTGGACGGAATCATGCAAGATCGAGGGTTCTACTCCTCGCCGGATCCAATCCACGCATGAATCTAAACCCAATACTATATGGATGTGATGATGGCCGTGACTATTACACGTTCCCTCATGTGATTCATAGTCATGATGAGGTTTGTTGAATGGTGGATTGATTTGCTTATATGATTCCATTTCTTTTATAAGTTTCGCATGCATATAGGTTAGGATTAGGCCATCCTACATCACTTTGCACAGCACATGTATCAAACTGGAAACTGTGGGCCAGTGTGGAACGTTTTAGTGGTGTGCACGGTGGCACCCAGCATGAAAATGGCCATATACAAAATCAGGTGCTCCACTCAACCATTAGGCCACCTTCATACAAAAAGAGAGAATTGTTTTGATTAAATATCCAACAGTCCATATGCAACTTATATGCACAAATCACATGATGAGTGGACAAACCTGATTTTGTTGTATATGATCATTTTCACAAGGGAGCCAGCTTATGGACTGCTCAGATGTTACACCCACTTGTTAGGATGGTATGCATGTTGTGCATAAAGGTGAGTGTGGAGAGTGGTGGGTGGGCTAGCAAACCTCATGCAATAAGAACCCAAAACAATAAACTAAAATGGAAATAGCTACTGATAGATTGCCACTTCGAGAGGGCAAACCTCCATGCAAGATATTTGGATAAATTCTTCTTCCCCCCCTCTTATCTTACCCCAGTTCCCTTGTAATATTGCAGCAGTCCTAGCAAAGAAAACCTAACTGTGAACAATCCTAGTTCGGTCCTAGCATAGAAAACATAACTATGAACATTCCTAATTCCTATACTTATCTAATCAATTGCCAGGCTTTCTATATAAGTCCTCTGCAAATCTAATGCCTCACCTAAATAATCCCAACAAGATCTTTCCAAATTGGGATCATAATATTCTACTGCCCATGAAAACAAACTTGTCCTCAAGAGTCAAGATTGCTTCTGATATTCTCCTCGTTCCCATACAATATCGCTGTCATCCTATTGGTTCTCATTCTGTAGTAATCCCGACGTTTGTCTGTTTCCTCACCAACTGATACACCTTGTTATAAATTCTGGTCTTTTTTGGGATTTACTTATTTTAATGATTAAACTGACTGCCTCAAAGTTCGTGGTTTGGCTTCTTTTCATCTAGTATGAGCAGTATCTTCTACCACTTTAGTCACATAATTACAATGCGGGAAAGATGGAAACAAAAGCTGCTCCTCTTCTTGTTGGTTCTTGCTTCCATTTCTTTATCCAAACCACTTTCTTCCTCTATCCATGGCAGTTGAATATAGTGATTTGACTCACTTCAAGACATCCTCAACAAATTTTGCAGAAATTGAGGTAAATCAGGGGACACAATGCTCCTAGGATGATTCTACAGTGGAAATTTAAAACCTTACCAGATTTTTTTCATGAAAATAAGCATTGCTTTAACTCCTCCCATATGATATGAGTAATTGTTCCTCAGAGTTTCCACTATTCATTTCCACTCTCTCTCAAGCACTTCCATTGTCACTTTCATTGCCATGGAGTAACTGCATATGGAACGGAAAAGGATCACTATGGCTCAACAACAGATGATAAGAACCCAAATAGTGAAATAGAAATAGGATAACTTTGTGATAGATTGTCGCTTCAAGAAGGCATAGCTCCTTACAAGATACTCTGATAAATTCTTCCTCTACCCCTCTACCTTACCCTTGGTCCTTATACATAATTTTCTCATGGTACCTAAAAATGGAAACCCTAATTAAGAACAGTAATGATTCTCAAATATTGGACTTATCTCATAAATAACCCTTACAAGATCTATTCCAATTTTAGAGAGTAGCATAATTATAAGATACAAAAGGCACTTAACATTCCTCACCATTGCAAATATCCTTTTCAACCATCCATTTCAAGGTCATTATCTGAACATTTAAGCATGTCCTTTCCATGAAAGTTCGTAAAGTGTCCCTGGTTAAACTGCTCCAATCAAGGGATGTCATGACATGTGTCCAATTTGTGTAAAGTGAACAGGATTATAGAAGTGGTGTTTGGATGCTAGACTTTGTCGTAGGACTAAAAAAGCTGTCTATATCATCAGTTACCCAAGAATAGATCACTGAACAATAAGGACACAACAATCAGGGAAAATGGTAATAATGTTACTATAATGCATGCTTCACAGAGTCAGATAAAGTGAAAACTGAAACATCATCACTGTGCATGGGGAACTTGTTAACAGAGACCAGGGCCATCATCAGACTACAGCACCTGTCCAGTTAACCAGCTGGAAATGGAAGGCTAACAAGATGAGCAACCAATAAGCAACGGTGCACATTCAGCAAGAAGAATTTACTACAGTCAGATGGTAGGCGTTGTCCAACACAGCAAATCTTGGATTATAACCATCCACATGGTGGCCCACCTTATAGACAGTTTTGATTGAAAAATGTTTCCTGCATATCCGGTGGGGACCACACTTCCATGAAGCGTGCTCCCATAGTATTGTCAACGAAAAAGCTAGGATAGATACCATAACTCTCACCTCCCACAGCACGACAAGCCTGAAATAGCAGCATTATATACACGTACATCCCTGAATTCCTTGTTGGTCGGCAAATTCGCAAACAGAACCATAATATTCTCTCCCAATCCTGCCCGGCCCAATACCGGAAACAGAACCGAACAAGCCCTAGGCGTCAAGATCGATGGTTCCTGCAACCCCATCCATTCAAAGAAATACAAACAGCTCGAAACCAAGCCTTCCTCTCCCATCAAACCCAACACCTCGACGCACTCAGCCTCTCCAATTCTCCCCACAAAAGGACTCAATAACTCCCCCAGCGTCGAATTCACAGGAAGATTCCTCGCAATTCTCAGAATCTCCCCAGTCACGCTTCCCTCTTCTTCTCGTAGTCCATCACAATGGCTTAAATTTGAAAAGCTAGAAGAATCGGGTTCTTGTTCAGCAACATCAAAGTCGGTTTCTAGAGCTTTGGAGTCAGCAATGTGCCAGGAAGAGCGGCGGTTCTTTTGAAGATGGAGGCGGCCTTCGTGGTCGGGGTCGGGTGTTTGGGAAAGGGATTTGAAGAATTTGAGAATGGGATCTGTCTCTTCTTCTTCCTGTTGTTTTGATTCTTCTTCTTCTTCTTCTACCACTTCTTCTACTTCTTCAACTTCTTCTTCTTGCTCGTCGAGAAGAGGAAGGAAGATAGGGTTTGGAGTATGGGAGAGAGGGATTAGGGTTTTGGAAGGAGGGAGGACGATGTGGATAAAAGAGGGATTAGGGTTTTGGGAGAAGATGGGAAGGGATGGAATGAGTGGTGATGGCAATGACGAGAGGCGGAGCAGTTTGAGCGCCATCTCTCTTCCTGGGGATAGTATGGCCGTTGAGGATAAATGCGCGGGACTCGAATATGGATACTTCTGCTAACGTCCGCTCAGAGTGCAGAGCTGGCAATGGGATCTGGTTTAACCCAGCACCTCCAACTTGTGAAATCAGATTAAAATCGGATGCGGATATGTACATTGCCATAATCTAAAAAGGCACGTGGAGGTAAACGAGAAATCTATTTGAAGGTAAATAGCTTTGAATGGAAGTAAATGAGGTGCATTTAAAATCAAAATATTTTATTTGCAGGGAATGAAATGCATTTAAAATCAAAATATTTTATTTAGGAAGGAAGTAAATACGAGGAATTAGAATACATTTGAATTTTTTAATATATTTACAGAAATATATGTGACATTCCACATCAGTTTTAATATCCCAACTTATTGTACATATGTCATATTTGATAGAATGATTGTAACAAGTTCATTGAAATATATACTTTAGCAAAAAATAAGAAAGTTTTGAGCACAGGGTAGCCAAATATATAAGGATTACAAACAAGCAATCCACTTGCCAATGTTTTTTAACCATCCATTTAGATGGCCGTCCTTTGGATAGTTTGAATCATTTTTTTTGCATGATTTTAGTAGTGTAGCCAATATTTAGATTGTTTCGGAGTATCATTAGCATGACATGTGTACTAGAACATGTGCATAGTAGCACCTTTGTTTACACAAGCAGCCTCCCTTCTTAACTTCCAAATCCTCTCTATAAAGGGTTTCATGTACATGCACATTTACTCCTATTCCATTTCATTTACATGCATTTACTTCCATTCAAACACACTTCAAATGCCATTTATTCCAAATTACACCCATTTACTATCATTTCCTCCAACCCATTTGGATACTTATGTTAAGTAATTAAAGTTACTTTTTTTACTTTAGTTAATTTGTTAAGCATCAATGTAAAAGTAACTTATGTGCCAAAAGATACTTATCTTAATAAATAATTTTTTTAGCTTTTCTACTTCTTTCTCTCACAATCCATGTCAAAGGAGGCTCTCTCTCAAGATCCATATCAAAGGAGGCTCCACGTGGTGGATTGTCCACATTAAAGGTGAGGCTCACATGGTGGATGGTCCACATAAAAGGTGGGCCCCACGTGAACGATGACCCTATGTTAATGTAGACCCACATATGGATGGTCCACATCAAAGGTCGACCCATAATGATGAAAAGCCTACATCCAAAGCAGGTTGGTATGATGGACGAACCACTTCAAAGGTGGGGCCTATATGATGGATGATCCACATTAAAGGTGGGCTCCACAGGATGGGCAGTAGAAATTGAAGCTAGATGCACACAATGAATAGCCCATATTGAGGTAGCCCCAAATGATGGACGGTCCACATCAAAGGTTAGCCCCTAATGATGAATGACCCACATCCAAGGCGAGCCCTGCATGATGGGCAACCCACATTGAGGGTGGGGCTCATATGATGGATACTTCACATTAAAAGTAGGGTCAACATGATGGGCAATTAATGATGGTGGGCCCTACATGATGGACAGTCCACATCAAGGTGGCCCCACATAATGGACGATCCACATCAAAGGTCGGCCTTAACAATGAGTGGCCCATATCCAAGGCAGGCCCTGCATGATGGACAACCAGCATCAAAGGTGGGGGCCACATGATGGTCGATCTACATTAAAGGATGGGCTCCACATGATGGGCAGTGGATATTGAAGGTGGGTGTGAACGCTAGATCTTGGAATGTGGAGTCACGGTCACGAGCTTGTTTTGTTGTTGTATGTAAAAGAATAGTTATATTTAACTGGAGTTGCCACTAGCCAATTACTTTGTCCTCATAGTCACCTAATCCTTGTAGAAACGCTAGGAGAGAGGATGCGAAAATTCTTAGTCCCAAGTGATGGGTATTTCCTCCTCAGTGCAGAGGATAAAAGTGCGGTTTTTGGTCTCTCGACTAGTCGACTGGTCTTAAAATCTGCTGGGGGAGGCCCTGCACGCTGGACATAATTTGTCTTGTTCAGACTGGTCGTCGACTGGTCTGGAGCCATCTCCGACCGGTCAACAATGCGAGCGTACTGCTATACGTAGTTTCCTATTTGGGCTTTTATCTCTTACATGGGGCTATATATTGGCTTCCAATTCGAGATTAGCTATTCCAATTAGGTATTCTACACATCCAAGGTGAGAGAGAGAAAAAAAAAAGAGGAAGAGAGAGAGAGAGGAAGCTTGTTTGAAGAGGAGTTATTTGCTCGCAAAGGTGATTCACGGTACAATCGTCGTCTTGACTCTTCAACGTCCTCGTGCTTGATGAGATCTCTCGGTTTCTTATTCCTCTCTTTGTTATCCATCCCTGCGTGGGTGAAGAAGGTTGGATCCAATCGGGTTGTGTTTGAGATCGTGGTTGTAAACGGTTCTCTTCATGGTGAATTATTTGTCTGGACGAGGTCCCGTGGTTTTTACCTCTTTGAGGGTTTTTCACATAAAAATTTGTTGTGTCGTGTGGTTGATGATTTAGTTTTGTTTATTACATAATCATATCACATAATTCACGAAGTTTGGGGGGTTAGATCCTAAGGTTTTGTGCAACGCACCCAACAAAAGTAGTATCAGAGCATCCAGGTTTGATAATCGGACAGTGGGATCAGTGTGAATTATGAAAGGTGGCTTATCAAGGATTATCAGCCTTAATGGGTTTAACTAGTCCATATGGAAGGCAATGATGGAGGACTTGCTCTATTGCAAGGACTTGATGCTCCGATCTTAAGCATATCGCCCAAGACGAAAGATATGACTGATGATGATTGGAATAAGTTAGATCGGAAGGCAGTGGGGTTCATTTGACAATGGTTGGATGATTCGGCTTTCCACCATATGTCTACGGAGACCTCAATCGCTAGCGTATGACAGAAATTACAAGGGTTGTATGAGAGGAAGATGCTGATAATAAGATCTTCTTGATTAGAAAACTTGTGAATCTCAAGTTCAAGGAAAACGATTCCATAGCTGAGCACATGAATGAAGTCAGCAATATTGTGAACCAGCTCTCCATTATAAAGATGGTCCTGGACGACTAGATACAGGCCTTACTATTGCTTAACTCGTGGCCTGATAACTGGGAGACATTGGTTGTGTCTCTGAGTAACTCCGCGCTAAACGGAAAGGTATCCATGGAGCAGGTTACCAGTTGTCTCTTCAATGAAATGAATAGATAATGAGGAAGTCTCAGGGGTCTACACAACAAGAGGCCCTTGTGGCACAGGATCGAGGGAGAGGAAAGAACAAGAAGGGCGGGAAAGCCTAAAATAAATCCAGAGGCAAGTCTAGCGTCAGGAAAGATGTTGAGTGTTGGAACTGTGGCAAAAAGGGTCATTATAAAAATGAATGTCATGAGAATAAGGACGATAAAGGAAAATGGAAGGAAAAGATGATGAATTAGATTATACTGCGGTCACCTCCGATGGTGACGTTGTAGTTATTCTCTCAGCAGATCATGATGTTTGTCTCACAGCTACAAATCAGGACACCAATTGGGTAATTGATTGGGAGTGTCATTTCACACAACTTTACGAAGGGATTTCTTCACAAGCTATAAGCAAAACAGCCTTAGTACCGTGAAGATGTGGAACTCTAGAATATCCCAGATAGTAGGAGTTGGTGATATCTATGTGAAGACCGATGTGGGCTGCACGTTGGTTCTGAAAGATGTGAGGCATATTCCCGACCTTTGCCTCAACTTGATATCGACGGGAAGGTTGGATGTGGCCAGCTATGAACGTAAGTATGTTGGTGGGCACTGAAAGCTCATCAAGGGTTTGATGATCGCAACTAGAGGGAAGAAGTGTTACACCCTATACAAGACAAGTATCAGCGTATGCAAGGGTGAGTTAAACGGAGTGGAAGATTCAGTGACAGACATATGGCACAGGCGGCTCGGCCACATGAGCGAGAAAGGGCTTTAGCTACTTGCGAAGAAGCGCCTTCTTCCAGAGTTGGCAAACATATCTCTCAAAACCTGTATTACTTATTTATATGGGAAATAACATAGGGTTTTCTTTATTAAGATTACTTTTCATGTTAATAAAGTATATGCATTATATTGGTTTACTCTGATGTCTGTGGTTCGATGAGGACAAAATCCTTGGGTGAGGCATTGTATTTTGTCACTTTTATTGATGATACATTCAAGAGGGTTTGAGTTTATGCATTGAAATACAAGAATGAGGTCTTTGGTGTGTTCAAAATATTTCATGCTATGGTTGAGAGAAAGACAGGTATATCATTGAAGTGCATTCGCACTAACAATGGTGGTAAATACATTGGGGCTTTTCATGAATATTGTAAGTCCCTGGGTATATGACATGAACAGACAGTGCCTGAGACCCACCAACACAATGATATAGCTGAGTGCATGAATCGCACCATTGTAGAGAGAATCAGATGCATGTTATCTCATGCAAAGTTGCCCAAGATGTTTTGGGGAGATGCAATGCACACGGTAGTGTATTTGATAAACAGGTCTCTATTAACCCTATTGAATGGAGAAGTGCCTGAGAATGTGTGGACTGGACGTGATTCTTCGTATAGTCATCTCAAGGTGTTTGGATGCCGAACATCCGTTCATGTACTAAAGGACGAGAGGTCTAAGCTCGATACGAAGATTAGATAGTGTGTATTCTTAGGGTACAATGATGAGAAATTCGGTTGTAGATTGTGGGATCCGACCGAGAAAAAGCTCGCCGGGAGAAGAGATGTGGCTTTCTTTTAAGATCACTATATTTAAGACTTTGAAAAGCCAAAGAAGACCCATCCCAGTTCAGGTGAGCTAGAAGACATGGATCTGATCACTCCTCCCATGGTGCCTGATGACGGGGGAGTGCAACAAAGTGCAAAGGACGTGGGAGTTCCTGCAAAAGATGAACTGGGGGAGCAGCCCCCACACGATCCACTTGTTGAGCCGTAGGTAAGGAGGACATATAGGGACAGACACCCATCCAAGAGGTACTTGCCGCATGAGTACATTATACTTACCGATGGAGGAGAGCCAGAGGACTATTATGAGGCCTTATCCGACGTGCATAAGGGGGAATGGTTGAAAGCTATGCAAGAGAAGATGGAATCCTTGCATAAGAACCACACCTATGATCTGGTGAAATTGCCTAAGAGCAAAAGAGCTCTAAGCAACAAGCGGGTGTTCAAAAAGAAGTTAGAGCAGAAGAATTCACAGAAGAGGTTCAAAGCCAGACTTGTGGTGAAAGGGTTTAGTCAGAGGAAATGAATTGAATTCGAAGAGATACTCTCACCAGTGGTGAAGATGACGTCCATTCGGATGTTACTTGGGTTGGCGGCTAGTATGGATATGAAGATAAAGCAGTTAAACGTTAAAACTATCTTTCTCCATGGTGACCTGAAAGAAGATATCTATATGCACCAACCAGAGGGGTTCGAGGTCAAGGGTAAAGAGTACATGGTGTGTAGGCTTAGGAAAATCTTGTATGGGCTGAAACAAGCTTTGAGGTAATGATACAAGAAGTTTGACTCGTTCATGTTGAAACATGGGTATGACAGAACGGAGTCGGACCACTATGTGTTCACGCGCAGGTTCTTAGATGATGATTTCTTAGTTCTATTATTGTACGTTGACACATGCTTATCATGGGAAAAGACATCAAGACGATTGACATGTTGAAACAGGAGTTCGGTAAGTCATTTGGGATGAAAGACTTGGGCCCAGTCAGACAGATCCTAGGAATGGAAATAACTCGTGACAGAAGCAGGAGGAAGCTTTGGTTGTCACAAAAGCAATATATTGAGAAAGTCTTAAAGCGGTTCAATATGAATGCAGCGAAGCCGGTTAGTACTTCACTAGATGATGTGGACGCTCACCTTTCCTCGCTTTCACCCTCATTTCGAAAGGGTGCACGAATCGCCGTTGCTACTGACTCACCTCTTTCTCGTGGGATTTTTATTATCGTGTTTTTGTTGGGTTACACTGGATATGTTTGGAAGAATTTGTATAAGACCAGATTTGCCACTAGCCAGTTACTTCGAATCTAACCCCGTAGAAACGTTAGAGAAGGGAATCTGAAGATTCATTCATCTAAAATGACTCTTTTTTATCTGCGATCAGATATTCGAGGTAAGAGATCATGGTTACAGGGTAGGAAGGTATTAGGCACCCACTCTGCTCATACCGAAGTACGATCTTTACTTCACAGAATCTAACTAATACTTGAAAGTTTGAATTAATCCTCGTACATCCTCATGAATGATATAATGCATGAATATGGGTCTGACCAGTAAGAGTTTTTGATGGGCAGGTTCTGATTAGATAGGCAAGCCAAGAGCATACGCTCGAACTGATAGGTGCTTTATACGAGATGCATGATGTGTGTTTGACCGGTCAGAGTTTCTGATTGGCAAGTTCCGGACAAGCTGGCAAACCTCAGATTATACGCTAAAACTCGATCAAGTGCTTGTAGTGGCATGATGAGCAAGGGAGTTGGAAGAATAAAAAATGTTGCATTATGCTAGATGCGAATATGATGATGCTGGTATAAAAGTAGCTAGATGGACAGACGTATCGCAAGGATTAGCTTCAAGCGATTAAGATCTGAATTTAGTTAGCTTGAGAGGCTTGAACCAGGGTCAGGCTGGGCTGGATCAGGGCTAGAATCTTCTCACTCGGGCTCTCCTTGGTGGAGGAATGGGCTAAGGGGATGGAGATGGACTTGAAATTTCTGAATTTTCTAGGTTATTGAAGTATATTGAATACGAAGGGGAAACGGGTTATTTATAGCTGCAAGGGATGACAGTTCCAGTAAATAAGGGGCCGCCCGTACAAACACCTTGCTTCAGCTTCGAAGTGTATGGACTTCCGAACCTGAAGTAAAAAAGCTACAAGTTTGAGGTTCAGAGTTACTCCAAAGTTGTGGCTCGAAACTAGGTGAGTTGATTGGGTTTGAAAGATGGAATGACAAGGTGAGTTGACTGGGTTTAAGGGCTGGATTGCCCCAGTGAGTTGACTCGGTGATTTGACTCAACGGGTTGACTTACCAAGTTTGACTTTGTAAGAATTTTTGTACTGGTTTTTTTTATGAATGGTTTTTCAGGCTAATGCTTAAGGGTGAGTTGACTAGGTTTAGGCTTGAGTTGAGCTATGGACTGGGGTTTACAAGGGTGATTTTAACTGGTTTTGGATATAGGATTTGGGGATATGGACCTTCATTCATTCAGTTATCTCAACCTGCTTTGTAGCCAAAGGTGGGGTGTCTACAGATGCCCCTCTTTGGCAGAGGTTGCATGCGACCGAATGTCAAAGCAAGTGGACACCTCACTTTTGATCCAGTCATTCGTGGATTGTTGTTTAGAATATTTGCTTGCCTTTTTATTTGGGTCAGTTGATTGTCTGGAAATAGATAACTCTCATATACCGCGGGAGTTTGGAGAAAACGTTGCGATTGTCCCTGCATGAGCTATAACTTGGGTACCCATTTGCAACCCTTCTGTTCCCGATCAGTAGTAACATCGGAAAGGTACAGTAGAGCCTCTGCGTCCATGTAGTCTTACGAGATTATTGACCCTGTAATTGATTGCTCATTGCTTTCCTGGATCACTCCAGGAGTACTTGTTTCGCTTGACTATCAAAGCGGTTAGCTGCCCTACATCTTGGCGGCCTTACGGGTGATCCATTATGCCAACTTGGACTCAATCAAGGTACTTCACACATCCATGCCTAGGTATGTGCGGGTGAACTTTTTTCACCCAATCTTTTGGTTTTAATACTTGGGTTACAATTCATCATTCCCACCGTTCAAATGGTTTTTTTGACCGAGCCTTTTGGCTTTCATCTTTTTTGTATCTTGGCATTTAATACAACCGCCCTGACACTGGAGGTCAAGCTGACCGTACTTTGAGTGCATTGGATCTGATGGTATCCGAGAAAATCGCAAGATATCGAATCTTATTTGATTTTGCGTTTTCTCCTACTTAGAGATATGGAAGTTCTCTTAGTGTTTTGGAGGCCGAACGCTCTACTGGGAAAATATTTTTAGATTTTAAAAAGAGACCCACTTTGGGGAGTGATACTCCTTGGGATTTTTATTTGCAAATAGGAATATATATATATATATATATTGAAAAGGAAGTCCGGCTCACACGTGACTCCACTGGGATGTTTGTGGGGTCCTTGGCTAACCGACTTTTGTTTTGAAAGCAGGTAAACATGATGATTGATGCGATGGATGCTGATGCAATGGATGCGTATGCATATGGATGCATAGTTTGGCTCATTCTCTTCCCGTCCAATGATTTAGCTTTTATTGGAGATGTAGAGATTTTGAGCTTAGTGCTTGTAGGGTTTTGCTTCCCTGGAGATTTTCTTTTTAATGCGGATGTTCGGTCAGCGGGTTGGTCAAGATCCCGACCCATGGTCGATCAGGTCCATCGTTTCAATATGCCGTTGCATATCTGCTGGGAATGGATGAGGGAAGTGTTCTGGGTTGTGACTTTAAGATACTGTTTTGGGGAATGGTGTTTGGTCTCTAGTTTTGGTCAAGATTCCAATTTGCGGGTGATCGGGTTCGTCATCCCAATATTGTGAAGTGGGTGAGTGGAGTTTTGAGACTCTTAAAGTGCTTTGCTGGGGACAACGATGATATTTTTTTGTGATTTTTGCAAATATTTGATATGAGTCTTTACCTTAGTGGTCAGGATAGAGATAAGTTTTATTGAAAATAGTATAAATATTTTTGTGATTTTGCAAATATATAATCTGAGTCTCTTCCTGAGTGGTCAAGATGAAGATCGGTTTTATTGAAAGCAAGGAAAATATTTCGTGATTTTGAAAGATGATTATGCAATGTTTTTAATATTTTGCTGGATTTTCTGAAATACAGGGAAAGTATGGAATTTTCATACATTTCCAGCTTATATTGCTGATAAGGCACCCGATCCATTTTTCGTCAGCAAGTAAGACGAAACTCATACAGTTAAGTGCCGTAGTTTTACATTTTCGGATAAAGGGATTTAGGATTTTCAGCCAACACACCCACAAAGTTGCATGTTTTTCATGTCCAATGCACATAGACCACGTATCGTCCGACGGACTCCTTCAGCCGCAAAATGAGCCACATCCTCACATTTCTCTTTATCAATCCAGTTTGGGGTCTTATGCTGCCTACAATTCCGCCGCAAAATGAGCCACATCCTCACATTTCTCTTTATCAATCCAGTTTGGGGTCTTATGCTGCCTACAATTCCGTGAGGGTGTGCTTCACCTCCCAACTGCCTTAATCCCCTTTATGAGTTTTAGGAACAGGGAACATCCGTCAGATTCAACAGCGACTTTCAAATAAATGTCATCTATCACGATGCGTTCAACACGAACAGGATCTCGGGGTTCTGCCCGCCTCGGCCCTTACATGTTTAGAGAATTTTGGACACCCGTACGATCAAGTGTCAGCCATGTCCGAAATAGGTTGGGAAAGAAAGCCCCCGAGAAATTAATCCTAGTGCAGTTTAAGGTCTTCGGACCGTTGGGGATAGATTTGTGCAGTTAAAATCAGTGTTGAATCTTTTTGTTTGTTTTTGTTTTGAGAAAGTTTCAAACCTTGACTAGAATGGTCAAGACTGGTGCGAGCTTTTATGGAAAGCTTATAAAATATTTTTGATGTTTTTGAAATGATCCGGGTTATCAAACCTCGACTCGAAGGGCCAAGATTGAGGCCGATTTTTTGTTGAAAGTAGAAAAGTCCCCCGAGAAGTTAATCCCAGTGTAGTTTAAGGTCTTTGGACCATTGGTTTTATACATGCTAAAGGTACATTCTTTTGTATTTTTTAGAAAGGTCTGGGTCATCAGATCTTGATCCGAGCAGTCGAGATTGATGCCGATTTTTGTTTGAAAGCAGAAAAAGTCTCCTAAGAAGTTAATCCTAGTGTAGTTAAAGGTCTTCAGACCCTGGTCTTGTACAGATGATAGTGCATTCTTTTTTGTGTTTTTAGAAAGGTCCAGATCATCAAATTTCGCCCTAAGCGGTCGAGATCGATGTCGATTTTATTGAAATCTTTCAGAATTTGGATCCCGATGTAGTTTAAGGTCTTCGGACCAAAGTTTTGGGGGCAAAACTGAAAATATATTTTTTGTGATTTTGAAAAATGTCCTGAGTCATGGGATCTTGATTAGGACGATCAAGATCGATGCTAGTTTTTATTAAAAATCCCTTGGGATCTCGATCCCGACGTAGTTTAAGGTCTTCGGACTTAAAATTTATATATACATGTGGATAAGACTTTTTTTGTATTTTTCGAGAAAGATCCAGACCATCGGAGCTCGCTTTGAGTGGTCGAGATCGATGATGGTTTTTATTACAAAATCTCTCGGGATTTTGATCCCAACATAGTTTAAGGTCGTCGAACCAAACTCTGGGTTGCATGGTGAAAATCATGATTGGAAATTTTTTATGTTTTCTAAACACGATTTGGGTCATCGGATCATGACTTGGATGGTCGAGATTGATGTCCGAAAAATGATAATCCTTTTTTATTTTTCTAAAACTTTCATGTGGTTTTCTCTCTCCTCCACTAAAATCTTCCCAACTTCTCACAAGATGAGATTTTGGTGAGATTCTCTTTTCTTTTTCTCATTCTTCTCCTCCATCACTTCAATCTTACATGGAGGTATAAGATTCACTTGCAACTACTTTTCCCAAGGGTGAGTTCTTCCTAATAAGAGAGAGGGAGACGTCACTTCAACTTGAGGGAGGGATGACTGGCCCCCTGGGTGCCGCCCAAGCCTTCTTTGCCCAATAGTTTTTCCAGTGGGCTGGGTAATGGGGTGCCCTCCCCTTTTCTATATAACATGGGGCACCCCTTGCACTTCTAATGTGTAATCTCTCTCTCTTATTTCTCACTTTTCATCTTTCTTTAAAATTTTCTTTCCTTTTGGTGACTCTCTTGTTCCTTCAAGTGGTGGGGCTTTGGTGGAGCTTGGGACAGCAAGGTGGTCTCTCTTGGTGAGTGGTGAAGGTATGGACCACTCCCTTTCTTTCGTTCTATTGCTTTTCTTTTAACTTTCTCTTCTCATGATTTCTTTCTTCTCTTTATGTAGGTACTTCATGAGAGTTGTGGTGGGCCCTAAGCTTTGGCGTTTTCCACATTTCAATCTTAACCAAGCTGGTGCATGGAGAGGGACATTTCAAGCTTCATCTTTTTTCTCTTATTTTTCTTTCTTTCTTTCATACTCCTTTTAAGTGTATGTAAAGGGTAATTTTACCATGTCCATCAAGTATACATGGTAAGATATCATCTTTCCTTTCATGGGAGTTAGGCTTTGTATGTGTATCAAATGGGCTCAAAGTGAAGTTAGGGCCTTTGGTGCATTTGATGGGCCTAACACTTCATTTGGGCTCCTTCATGCCCTCTTTTCCTTTTCTTTTCTTTTTTCATACCTTTTTTACATGCTTTTTCTTCTTTTTCATCTTCTTCTTAAGGCTTGGGCCCATGAGATTGGTAGGGCCCACCTCAAGTTTTGGGCTCACCATGCTCACTTTGGATGGCCCCTTCTTTCTTCAAATGTGTATGGACAAAGGTGACTAGCTCATTCTTCACTTGGATCTCAAGTGGGCTAGATTCCATAGACAAATGGCCCAATTCTTCCACCATCTTTTAGTTTTGGTGCACATCCTTGGTCTTATTTCTTCATGCACAAGGTGTGGTGGGTTCTTTGGAATTTTTCAACATAGATGGGCTTTGGGCCCTCATTAAAACTCATGTACTTCTTTTAGTCAAGGGTGCACCACCACACTTTATATATGTAGGATTCTTTTCCTTTATGCCTTTTTCCTTGGATGGGTGGAGGATTTGGGTCACTTGGTCATCTACAAGGCCCATGAGTGAGCTATTTTCAACAATCTCACAAAGTTCAAGTGGTCTTTCATGTTGTAGGAAAGTGGTACTCAAAAGTTACCTCTAATGTCATCACCCTCAAATGGATTATCTTTCTTCAAGTGAGCTATCCATACAGTCTTAGCTCCTTGATTCTCTTTTACATGGCATTTGGTGGGCCATCCACCATCCTTCTCAAAGATGAGTGATGTTTCCTATTTGTGGGAAAGAATGATGCCTATAAGTTGCCCAAGTTTGTTCCATGCTTTGGACACTTTGGATTTTGGTTTTCAAGTGGGCTATGTGCATCATTCTTAACCATTTTCATGATGGTTGGGTGGCTCATCAAGCCATGCCCTCTTTGTGCTCAAGTGGTCTTCCTTTTGGTAAAGAAAGTGGTGCACATAAGTTGCCCAAACTTGTCCTTGCATGGACATTTCCAACTTTGATTCTTCAAGTGGGCTGTGTGCACCAGTTCTACTATTGACTTCCTTGGCTCATATGTGTGGGTAGACTACCCCATTGTGCTTTCTCATAGCCAAAACATTTATCAAGATGATGCACATAAGTTGCCCATGATTGACCCAAAAGTGGGTTCTCATGGTTCTTCAAATGGGCTTATGCACCTTTTAATCCATTGAGGTGGGGCATTAGAGTTACTCTTGGGGGACCAATTTCCTTCATACCCCCCCCCCACCTCTTTAGTCCATGTACATATGTAAAAAAGATGAAAACATCTCAAATGAAGCTAATTGCTTTATTGTGGAAAGTGAACTAAACCTTGGTCACACATGGACTTTGAAAATGGGTTTTTCATATGAAGCTTGATCCTTACCCTGCTTTGATTCTTTAGCATGGCACTTGAGTGCAGTTGGTGTAAAAAATGTGTCCTTGGATGGTGTATTTTCCTCATCTAGGCCATGACATGCAATCCTCTTTAAAGTAAGCCTTACTTGTTTTTCAATGGGCCCAATGTGTCTCCTAGGCAACACATGGAGTTGGACATTGGATTTGATATGTTTGCATTTTAATCATGTAAGTCCAAACCCATGGGTCTCCTGGATCAACATTTGGATTTTAATGGGTAAAGGATAAGAGGCTTACCTTGTCGAGCTTGTAGGATTTAATGGCAGATGGTATAAGGGGTCATAGAGTAGTTAATGAGGATGATCTTGTCTCCATTATTCATCGTGGAGATCATATGTGCTCCCTGGCAAAGGAACATCAACCCTCCCTAAAATAAAAGTTCGGGGCACCCGAGACCTTTGGGACAATTGGGTGGAGCAGCCACAACAATGCTTGAACATGTCCTCACCGACACTCCCTTTGCGGGTATTCTCGCGTTGCGTTTTCACAAAACAATGCCAATCGTATGCTACTCACGACCCTTTGTGAAAGGTGGAGCGATGAGACCCACACCTTTCAACTTCCTTGTGGTGAATGGGGGATAACTCCTCTGGACATTTATATGCAAATAGGGTTTCCCTTCCATGGGGTGGTTGTACCTCATGCGGATTCTCTTACTCTAGCTACTCCTAATGACTGGATGTGGCTTGTGGGAGCCATCCCCCCTGAGAGCGAATTCCAAAGTAACCAAGTGAAGCTACGATGGTTTTATAATACTTTCACTACTGTTGTACCCACCACTGAGTTGGAAGCTCTCCATATATAAAGCACGGGCAATGATTACTTATGCCTTCGGTTCGTTCCTTTTCTGCCATACGAATGAGAAGATCGATCCTAGATTTCTTCGTTTAACCGAGGATCTTCATCATTCATACAATTGGAGTGCGGCCATTCTGACTTGCATCTATTAGGGCTTGGACAAGACTTCCAGGGTTAGCAGGTCTTTCACGGGCTTCTGGCCTGCAATGGAGGTATACTCCTTACCTTTCTTCTTGTAAATCCATGTTCTCTCCGTCTAATCATTGTGTTTTCCCTTACCTAAACCTACTTCTATGATCATTTCGCTCACATATCCCTAAAAATACGAGATGACGTCGAGCGCCTCCTTGTATCAGTTTCATGCACTGGCGTCAGCAGAATCACCAACCAAATCCCCGAGTCTCTCGAGACAATTGGCTTGCTGATATAGATGGATTGACTATAGAGGACGTAAGTATCTTCTTTTCCTTATTCCCATGTGCTCTTCCGAAGCTAACCGTGAGCTGATTCTTCTTCTTTAGTTCACCCGGATGCCATACACATGCTTTTCCTCTCTAATTATACTCCTCAGTGAGTGGAGGCGTATGAGGCCTCATGTCTTCAGATCTTGCTTTCTGATGCCAAGTCATTTCAGTGATACTTGGGAGAGAGGTTGCTCCGACAAATCACTGGTGTCGCCAGGGTTCCTTATTCTACACCATCGCTGGCAGCTCAGATCCTAGTAGATGCTATGGCTAGGTGTGCTTGAGGGTCAGCTAGGATTTCACTTCATGATCCCAAATCGTGATTATGATAAGTGGTATGTGTTGTACGGACAGGGATTGCTTCTTCCTTTGCTATACGTTCCAGGGAGCCGACGCGGATATGCTGGAGGGTCGATGATAGCTCCTCTGATGGACCTTCATCATCGGGAGCGGGAAGAGGGGAGAGGCGATGATGATTATGTTAGTGATCTGTAGCTTCTTTCTTTGAGACATGTATTCAGTCTTTTTGATGTACGACCTACTAACGTTTAAGGCCTTCTTGCTTTTCTTTCTTCTGTATCAAACTTCCTTAATGAAATGTAACCTCTTTTTTACCTCAAAATTCTTCTTTGATGATGCTTGTATGCTTAAGGGGCAGCTTTTTTGTTGTCTTCTAGATTATTCTGATGGCTTCCAAGGTCCCAAAGCGTGTTCGCTGGTTCGAATCTAGGCAACACGACCTTCTGATGGCTCTGATTGCTTGATTTGGTTATGCAAGACTCTTCCATATTTCAGCTTTGCTTCGAAATATCTATCTTTGATGTTTTGTGGATCTAGGAGGGTTTTCCATGGTGCGTATGATGATTTAAACGGCTTCAGATTGCTTGATCTGGCCGTCTGAGCCTTCTTAAAGATCAGTTCTTGGATTTGGCCTTCTTTCATGATGATCAAACCTTTTATCTTGCTATTTGGTGGCTCATGTAAGCTCTTTCTTGGCTTGGATCATGATAATCTAGCCTTTGGATAGCTCAGATTGCTTGTAGACCCCTATTGATCCATTTTTCTTCTCTTTGACTTGGTCAGACCTAGTTTGGCCGTAGTTCTTCATAATTGGACATGTGGGGCAGCTTCTAAGCGGTTCAGATCAGATTTGGTCGAAATTCAGAGTCAATCGAAGCTTTGGGCGGCCCCTAGGGGGTCAGTTGCTGACGTGGACTGACAGTCTTACCTACCATGGGCTGCGAGGCCAATCTCGCTAAGAGAGAAGGAGACCGTCCAGCGGCCCAGACCTCTCCTCATGTGTGGCCTGGGCTGACTCTGGTTCAGACGTGATGTTCCCTGTCCTTGTCCCCACATTCCCTGCACTGTAGAGTTCGATTCCAGCCATGAATCCTTTTTTTCTTTTGTCCTTTTCTTGTCTTGTTCTCTCCCAAGCAATGGATGGTGGAGATTCAGAAGCTGTGGGGGCTGACCATGATGGGTCCCACACTTCAGATTTTCAATGGAGTTTTAATGGAAGGGGTTGATGGTGCATTAAGTGGGGTCATTGATGGGTGATTAAGAATGGTGGTTGGTGGAGTTTTTAATGGCTCCATTAATGGCAGCTATGCTGAAATTCCAGATTTGAATGGGGCCTTGGATGATGGGAATTTGGATGGTAGGGATGAGATGGGGAGAGTGGCCATTGGTGAGGCTATACATCCCTTGAATGTCAGCCTCATGGATGATGTGATCGGTGGTGAGGATGATGCCATGATGGACATTGATGGGCTGATCTCATACTTAGACAGTATGGATGGTTTAGATGATTCCTTTGACGGCTTGGATGCACTTGATAACGGTCGAGATGTGTGTTTCACTTGCTTGGGCGGACTTGATGTGATCATTGATGATGTCCCCTTGATGATGGACGGTGTGGATGTCCCAATGATCCCTTTGACTTGACCGAGTGATAGCTGGATTCCTGACTTTATGATGGAGAAGACTGCAGGTCCAGATTGGACCGTTGATTCTTCGATCGAGGCCATTAGGGCCTTTCTTGAGGGTTCAGATGCACTTCTTAGCGGTCAGATTGTTTAGGATACCATGATATGCGGTGTGAACTTTGCAGTTAGCCTTCTTAACGGGGATTATCGGCCTTCTCTTAATTATCGGTCCTTTGCGCATTATGTTCATGAGGTTAGCGAGTCTTCTTATGCTGCTGCAATTGTGACAGTTTCGGATAGCGATGCGACTATATCAGACATGGTTGCTACTGGGGATGTTTTAGGGACTGTCATTGATGATGTTGCAGAGGTTTTAGCTTTTCCTTCTCCTTCGCTAGTTGATCTTCCGATTCTTGAGGAGCTGTCAGCGATTTCTGGACCTTTTGTTCTTGAGGGGATCCCTATGAGGGCTTGTTAGTTGCTTCCTCGTCCTTCTTGTTCACCCTAACTCTTGGATGGCTTGACAGATTATCAGCTTACGAGATTTGAGAGCTGGAGTCCTATGGCTTTGGCAGTCTGATTCATATGGCCAAGATTGACATTGATTGAAGGATGCTTGACGCTATGCTGATTGACTGGGTCCCATCGTTAAACTTGTTTGCGTTCAATGATATGGAGATGGGGCCTTCCTTGGAGGAGCTTGCGCGTTTGATGGGTCTTCCTCTAGACTATTCTCAGTATCTTTCACCGAAGATTGCCACTTCACAGAATTGGTTCGGGATCCCATTCTTCGACTCACAGTTGACGGTAAGGATGCTATGTCTTTTCTTTGGACTCTCTTTATGATCTCTTTTAGGGGCTTTGGAGTACGGTGGCATCTACACTTTCTCTGAATGCACTGATGTTCTGCCTAGTAACTGAGGTTTATTCTCGGGATGACGCTAATCTTAAACTCCTCTGCTCTTTGAGGTGATGGGCCGAGCTGTTCATCAACAGGGGATTATTTTCCTTATCTTGGCCAAGCTTGTTCCACGGGATGACTGATTGTGCCCTTGGCCATACTCGTGTTCTTCGTGGATGTTGCGCATTTCTTCAGGTACTCTTCTTATTTCTCTTTCTTTTCTGCTCCTTTTGCTTTAAAAATGCGTGCTTAGCTGAGTCGCTTTTGCTTTCTTCTTATCAGGTTTGGTTGTGGTGACAGTCTTTCCATGAAAGTTCCTATGTTGTGTCTGGGCACTCGCCGCCCTGACGTTATGCGTCACATAATGGAGTTTCCCCCACGTACATCCAGGATGAGTGAGTCTCTGTATCGCAGGATGTTTGCCAGGCTACGTGACTGGAATGTTCGTTGGGAGTCGTCTTGGATTTTGCTTCTTCTAGTGCTTTGTGATGCTTATCGTCTTCCTCTGATGCTGGTAGGCTTTCGTTCCTATTTCTCATATCACCCTATCCGATTCTTGCGTCAGTTCGACTATGAGCAGGATGTTCCACATTTTGCTTTTTCAGGTATCGGGCGCTGACTTCTTCTGGCTAGATCATCCGACTTCAGAACTCGGGTTGATGGGTCTTGGGCAGGTCACTTGACTGCTGACTTGCTAGGCTTTGAGCTGTGGGCTTTTCCGATGGCGACTGCCCCATACTAGCGTTGGGTCGCTGAGCAGTTTTTATATCGGCGTATTCCTTGCTGGCACCTGACGGCTGATGAGGATGTGCTGGATGTCCTTGGGGATGCTGGTTCTTCATCTGGTTCATATGAACCTTTTGAGGAGCGCCCATTTATCGATCCCGGCTTTTTCGTGGCCACTCATGGTCACTTGCTGTTTGAGATTTTTGCACTTCAATATCATTATGAGATGATGTCGAGGAGATTGGCCGTTGATCAGAGATTGCCTGATGAGGAGATGGCGGTCCGGGGTCTTGAGAGAGATGAGGTGCATTACTTACGCATGGAGGTGAGCAGGCTGAGAGTGAGGCTATTTCATTATGAGTCAGAGGACTTACCTGACATGGCTTTTGAGGAGGAGGGCAGTAGATTAATTTTCTGCCTTTGTATCGGTTGTTTGTACGTCCCCTTTTTGCAAGGTGCATGATTGGCTATGATGCATTTTTTTTTGTATTTTGAAAAAAAAAATGATATGATACATGTAAAAGAAATATGATGCATTGATGGAAAGAGAAACTTTTTGAGAATTTATTGTGACATGAGTTGGCTTGTGAGTGTGTGTCTGGATTTTGTGCCGGGATGTAGGAATCAGAACTGAGGCTCAGTCAATGTTTTGATCGATATTTCGAAGTTGACTTCTAGGGGATTCCTCTGGTTCCCTGGAGGTGTAGGCAGTTTGAAACCGTTGTTCTTTGAGAATTTTGTGAGAGTTTGTAGAGCCCTTGCTCCTGATTGTACTTCTTCTTGTTTTTGAACTGGAGCTGCCTGTACTAACCTGGGTTGTCTTGCCTCCTAGTACCTACACTTTTTATTTATTTTTTTAGCCATTTTTGCCTGTAGCGCTCTTTCGAGTTTTCACCACAACCGGTTTTTTCCGTCATTTTTTCCCATTGCGCCCTTTCAGATTTTTACTATGTCCCGGGCATTTGATCTTGCTTGCCCCTTGGCAGCTATGCTGTTTTTACCCTTGGCGCCCTTTTGGGTTTTCACCAAGTCCGCAATGTGCCCACTGTTTTTACTCAGAGCGCCCTTTCGGGTTTTCACTCCGCCCTCTGTGTTTAGGCACACATTTCTTTTTTTTCTTTTTTCTTGATTTTTCTGGATAACTGCAGCAGCCCGAGGTTGGAAATCCATTGTTGCCGGCCGATGGTAGCTTTTCAGCCCTTATCTTGAGTTACAACGGTAGAGCTCTCAGTCTTAGCTATAGACCTTTCTGAGGTGTATGGATGGTGAATGTGTTTCCTTTTTATCAATTTTTCTGGGGCTGCGTGCCTTGTTTTGGCTTCCCTATTTTCTTTCTCTTTTTGTTCTTTTCTTTGTACTCTTTTTTTATTGTCTTTTTTCTTCTATTTTTTTTTTCTTTTGAAACCCTTTATTTGGAACACTTGTTGGTGGACTGGAAATGATTTCTTAGAGGCCTTAGCTTTGACCTCTTGACTTCAGCTCTACTAATGTAACTCTTAATAAAGTTAAAATGGCTTACCCGTAAAAGATCTTCACTTTGTTGGCACTGGTTAGCTCAGGAAGATCCACCCCTCTCATATTGGTGAGCCTGAGGGCGCCTCTTGGAAGTACTTCTCTGATGATCAGTAGTTCATCCTATAACGGTTTGAACTTTCTTCTAGGATCCCGGAGGTGCGATGGTAGAATCTTCTTCATAACCATGTCACCCACCTTGAAACTTCTTTTTCGGACTCTCTTGTTGTAAGCCTGAGCGATCCTTTTTTTTATAACACTAGGAATGACATAGCGCACGCATGCGCTTCTCGTTTGTTAGCTGTAACTAATCGAATCTGGCCCATTGCCATTCCCACTCTTCAACTCTGCTTTCTAGCAATACTTGTAGTGATGGTATTTCCACCTCGACTAGTAGAACTGCTTTCATTCCGTAAGAAAGTTCGAAAGGAGTAGCACCTGTAGCAGACCGTACAGACGTTCAATAGGCCAAAAGTACATATGAGAGCATATTTGACCAATCTCGATAGGTCCTGACCATCTTCTCAAATATATTGACGATCGTCTTGTTGGCGGCTTCTACCCCACCATTCATCTGAGGACGGTAAGAGATTGATCCATGACGTTGAATTTTGAACTTGCTGAGGAAATTATCCATTTTCCTGTTGACGAACGGGGTCCTGTTATCTATGATGACAACGTTTGGGATTCCATACCGGCATATAATGTTGTTCTTCATGAATTTGATAACCTGGGATGCTGCTATCATGGTGTAGGAGGCTGCCTCTACCCACTTGGTGAAGTAGTCGACTGCCACAAGTATATACTCATGACAGTTTGATGCTTTTGGATTCACCTTCCCAATGATGTCAAGTCCCCACATAGAGAAAGGCCTAAGGAGTTTTCGGGTTGTACAATTCTGATGAGGGGGCATGAATTTGATTTGCATGCTCCTAACACTTGAAGCATTTTCTGACGTACTGGCAGCAGTCTGTCTCCATGGTGAGCCAATTGTAGTCGAGTCGTAGAATCTTCTTCATCATCATGTGCCCGTTCCTGTGCGGCCCACAGATTCCTTCATGAATTTATTTCATGATCTTAGCAGCTTTTGCTTCATCGACGTATCGAAGGAGGACTTGATTATAGGATCACTTGTATAGATTTCACCACTGATAGTGAACTGACCTGCCAAACGTTGGATGGTTTGGTGATCTGTTGCTGTTACTGCTTCCGGATATTCTTAAGTTTCAAGATATTGCTTGATGTTGACACAACAGTGTTGGTCAGGGGCGTCTTTAGCCTCTTCTATCTCCAGGCAGAAGGCAGGTTCATCTTGAGTTTCGACGGTGAACTTCCATTCTGAAGCTCCTTTCGGGATCTCGAGCATTGATGCCAGGGTTGCGAGAGCATCTACAAACTAATTCTTGGCCCTGAGCATGTACAAGAAGGTGATTTCCTTGAACTCTTCGACCATATTTTCCAGGTACATATGATATGGTATCAACTTCTCGTCCTTGGTCTTCCATTCGCCATTGGTCTGATTGATGATAAGCTGGGAGTCTCCAAATACCCGTAGCTTCTTGACGCCTAAGATTATAGCTTCCCTTAGACCAGCAATGCATGCTTCATACTCTGCCATGTTGTTGGTCCACTTGAATGCTATACGCCTTGAGATAGGAATAAGGATATCATCTGGAGAGTAGAGGATTGCTCCGATACTACTTCCTTTGAAGCTGGCTACGCCGTCGAAGAATAATGTCCACTCGTCTTTCTTTTTCTTTTCTTCATTTTCAATGAGCAAGAGATCTTCGTCAGGGAAGAACGTCTCGAGCAGTTGATAGTCAAGGAGAGAGTGAGCGGCGAGATGATCGGCGGGGCCTGCCCCCTGATTGCCTTCTGAGTGACATAGGTGATGTCGAACTCAGACAGGAGTAGCTAGCCACTTAGCTATCATTCCAATGAGCGCTGGCTTCTTGAACTAGGTGTTTGATCGAAACCATGTGAGCGAGAAGGAGAATAGGGAACACAATCATGTATTGTCGGAGTCGTTGAGTTTCCCAGACTAGGGTGAGGCAAGTTTTCTCGATTGGGGAATACTTAGTATCATAGTCAGTGAACTTTCAGCTCAAATAGTATATTGCTTGTTCCTTCTTCCCGGTCTCGTTGTGCTGGCCGAGGACACAGCCAATGGCTTCTACTGCTACCGAGATGCACAACAATAACGGTCGTCCGTGAGTTGGCGACACTAGAAGTGGAGGATTCATGAGATACTTCTTGATGTGGTTGAAGGCGACTTGGCAATCGTCATTCCATTCTTTTGGTACAGTTCTTTCGAAGGAGCTTGAACATGGGCTCACAGATAGGTGTAAGCTGTGCGATGAAGTGACTGATGTACTGGATTCTGCTGAGGAAACCATGGATTTCTTTCTCAGTTCTTGGAGGGGGCATCTCGATGATTACTCTTGTTTTGGTCTCGTCAACCTTAATGCCACCCTCGCTTACCATAAAGCTAAGGAGTTTTCCTCCTAGTTGCCCCGAAGACACAATTCTGAGGGTTGAGACGGAGCTTGTACTTTTCTAACCTGTTGAACAACTTCTTTAGGTCTTCAAAGTGTCCTCCAATCTTGCGAAATTTGATGATCATGTCATCCAATAATACTTCGAGTTCCTTGTTCATCATGTCATGGAATAATGTTGTCATTGCTCGCTGATATGTTGCTCCAGCATTCTTCAGACCGAACAACATTACCCTATAACAGAAAGTTCCCCATGGAGTGATAAACGATGTTTTCTCAGCGATCTTTGATGGCCATTTTGATCTGATTATAACCCAAGAATCTATCCATGAATGAGAAGATCTTGTATCCTATAGTATTGTCGACCAGAGTGTCGATATGTGGCAGAGGGAAGTCATCCTTAGGACTGACTTTGTTGAGATCTAGGAAATCGATGCACATTCGAACCTTGCCATCCTTCTTGGGTACTGGTACGATGTTAGCGAGTCATTCAGGGTAGTTGGAGACTACCAAGAATCCTGCATTGTACTGCTTGATGATTTCATCGCGACCTTTCAGGGCCCATTCTGGCTTCATTCTTCATAGCTTTGCTTAACTGACTTCATATCCGGCTTGGTTGGTAGATGGTGTACAACGAGCTCTTTATTGAGCCCAGGCATGTATTAGTACACTTTTTTGTGGCATACTAGTGCACCTTGTTTGTCAATCACTTAAGTCAGTGAGTCTAGTGTCGGTTAAGCTTAATGAAGACAAAGACCGAAGACTCAAGACGGACCATCTGCATTAAGGATGAAGAAACGGGTAAAAGAGATGCCTTGGTATGCCTTGCCTTGAACCTACCCAAACCCATAACCTCTTAGATGACTTGGACCTACTAGGTATACCCTTAGTCGTCATCATTAGTCTTAGAACTCCATGGAAAATATGATAAGTTAGACTAATTAAAGAGGTGGAAGCTGTTGTAATCAATTAAGCTCAAACAGCAGTTTTTGATTGGATTGACAAGAATTCCGATTGGACTCAGATCGATCGGACAGAACTCCCGATCAATCGGAATTTGTTCCAGCAAGTTTGAAAATTCACTAGACAAATTTCCAATCAATCGAACAGATTTTCAATCCATCGGAAGGGGTTAGTCCGATCAATCGGACCATGATTCCGATCAATCAGAATATCTTCTAGAAAATTTTCTGGAGAGATTTCCGATCAATCGGACATGTCTCCGATTAATCGGATAGGTCTCCAATGAATCAGACCTTTTTTCGATCAATCGGAGATACACGAATTTGCCCATTTTTTTACTGTTGAAAGAAAATCTATAAAAGGTGGGGGATTCATTTTTTAAGCTAAGAGATGGGATTTTGAGGAGATAGAAGCCACCATTGTTGAAGATCATTAAGAGCTCTATTTCTAACCCAAATAAGTGATCTTCCTTATGATTCATCACAAGTATGGAGCATTCAAAGCTCAAGAAGAAGATGCACTTGTCCCTCTTTTAATCTCTAGAGATTGGATTGATCTTCATAGTTATATTCCTATCCAATACTCTATGATGAGATTTTTTTAGGTGAGACTCTTTAGGTAATCCATTCCCATAAGTTGTAGAGATCTCAAACCTACTCTCCTATCACCTTGGGCATATCAAAGGCATTATTTGCAAGGTGGTTGATCAAGTGTAGCTATAGTATTGGCGACGCAGGGCAACACGATCGGGGGAGCAAGGGAAGCTGATTGAAGCACGAGAGAGTGGACATTGTAGAGAGTCCTTCCACTCAATTCCCTGTAGGATTTGAGTGTAGAGTTTGTTTGTCAAACTTGAATTAGGGTCGTTGGCCGATCCTTGGCTTATTAGTTGAGCCTAAAACTCTAGGGACGTTGGCCGTTCCTTGATGCGTTTGTCGGCCTAAAGACTTAGGGGCTGTTTGGCGCTCATTGGCTCATTTGCCGAGACTAAACAAAGTCTCTAAGGGGGAGCCTCCAACACGGGAGTGAACGTGCGTTGTCCTTGAGTAGGACTTGAGGTGACCTTGAGTAGATCCCATGGGTTGGGAGGAACCTGTAAACTCCTCTGTTGGGTGGAGCCGATTTAAAACACCTTGGTTGGGAGGAACCAGATTTAAACTCCCCAATGAATGCCGGTGTGCTCAAAGGAGTTGAGTACTTGAACCGGGAGTGGAGTAAACAAGTAGTCAAACCACTATACATGCTTATGTTTGTGATTGTATTTGAGCACATTTCTTATTATGCATTGTGTTTAATTACTTAATTATGAATGCTTAATTAGAATATATGCTAGGCACTAAATAGTTACATCCACACACAAGATGTACTTTCACTTAGTTGTGTATACTTGAGCTCATTGATCCATTCTCATAAGTCTACATACATTGCATAGATTAGGAGCTTGTTTAGTTAAATCATTTGATTATCTATGCATGCTTAGACTAGTAAGGTTATTGCTTAAACCATATGTTACTCTTGTGATTGGACCCACTTAGGCTTAAAAGTCGAAGTGTTCTTACTTGGTTTAATTTGTTAAAACTGTTAAGTAAGCGAAAAGAATATAAAAAAGTCCTAATCCCCCCATAGGACTTAGCCATAATTCCAGTTGCTCTCAAAGCTTCTATACACATACGCCTTTACTACAAAAGGTGTAATTTCAGCATGTCTGTATACGAGAGCGCAAAGTTGGATAGTCTTGGAGCTAAGAATTCTATCATTCTCTATTTGAATTCTGGTGGTAATGATTTCCCAATGCGTACTTCCCTAAGGATCTCGAGTGTCCCCAAGTTTACTATGTTAAAATCATCGGCTACAACATTGGCTTTGGATTCAAACCTTTTGAGGAGATCCTCTAGTTCGGGAGCTGGGTCATCATCTTCTCCATCCCGAGCTTCGTCCAGACCCATGAGCTCGAAGTCTAATTCAATGTCAAAATCATATGATTCGACTTCAAACTCATGTGAATCTTCAGATGAACTTGGCACATAATTAAATGCAAGAAAAGAAATGTTTTTTGGTTTTTGAGAATTTTTTGCACTTGAAAAGCTAAATGTTTTTATTTTTTGAAAGTTTTTTTTTTATTTTTTTGGATTTTTGAACTCCAAGGACCCTGAACAAGTGGGCATTGCAAACCATGATTGATCCCAGCTTGCCTCAGGGTGTCGACCGTTACTTAAATCGACGCTTTTTTTGCAACCAGAGTCTTCGGATAATGAAATTGCGGTTTTACCGTATGAAGAGATACTCAGAAATTCAAAAAGTCCTATTCACCCCCCTCTAGGACATTAGGCATAACTCCGAGTATCTCTTCAAGCGGTAAAACCGCAATTTCAATTGGTATCAGAGCGGGTTCCTCCGCTCAGGTTTAAAAACCCGGAGTGAGATCCTAAGAGAACTTGAAAATATGTCTAGAGAGGACTCTTCATCCGTTACTAAGCCTCCCTTCTTTAATGGGTCAAACTATCCATACTGGAAAGCCCGAATGCGCATCTTTTTGGAATCTATTGATTCGGACGTTAGGGACATGATTGATATTGGATATAAACCCCTAATGGACACTATATGTAAGGAAGGTGAATCGGATGTCCTCAGGCCAAGAGATAAGGCGATGTGGACCGATTATGATAAAGCTCAACGTGTTCATAATGCCAAAGGCCTGAATGCCATTTTTTGTTCAGTGTCTAAAGATAAATTTGGCCGGATTCAAAATTGCACAACCAGTAAGCAGGCATGGGACATTCTTGAAGTTACTCATGAAGGAACAAGCATTGTTAAAAACTCAAAACTTCAGCGCCTCTCTACACAATTTGCAAACATTACTATGGAGGAGCACGATACATTTACTGATTTCTATACCAAACTGAACAAGATCACAAATGAAATGTGGGGCTTGGGGGATCCTGTTCCAGAGAATAGACTGTGTAGGAAAATTCTGAGATCCCTACCGGAACGGTTCTCTTCCAAAGTTACTACCATAGAAGAATGTAGGGACCTAAATACCATGAAAGTTGAAGAATTACTAGGGTCCCTTCAAACCTATGAGCTACGTTTCAAAACTCCCTCCAAATCCAAAAGTACAGCCCTGAAATCTTCTCACAAGAAACAAGATTCTGAATGCGGAAGTGAGGAAGATCCAGACTTAGAAGAAATGACACTTATGGCCAAGAAATTTAAAAAACTCTTCAAAACTAGGGGAAATACTTCTAGAAGGAAACCTTACCAGAAGGGTAAACCTTTTGACTCCAAGAACAACAAAGGAAAATTTGTTAAGTCAAAAGATCCTCAATACTACAAGTGTAAAGGATTTGGTCACATTGCATCTGAGTGCACCGATAATAAAGCCAAGAAAAAGGCAATGGCGGCTACATGGGATGAGACTGAAGAATTTGAATCAGAATCATACATATATCAAAGTGAGGAGGAGCAAGGTTCAATCAAAATTCTAATGGCCTCCATCACTGATATTGTCCCTCAAATTGAGCCCATTGCAAAGATCACCGTAGACATTGATGATCATGAATCCTCTAACACTGAAAATGATTCCTTGAGTGATGATGAGAATGAGGATGAAGGCCTTCAGGAGGTATATAACCAACTATACATTGAAAATATGAATATCATTAAAAAGTTGGGCCAAATGAAGGCTGAAAATGACAAATTGACAAAAAATCTTAACGGATTGAAAATTGAGAATCAAAAGATGGGTCAAGATCTAGAAGAACTGAAAAGGAAGAATGACGAGCTTGAACAAGAAAAGAAAAAGCTCATAAGTGGTGAATCTCTAGACAAGCATGCTAGACTTGAGAAAGAACTCAAAGAGGCGAAGACTGAAATTGATCGTCTTAAGTGTCAAGTCGTTGACTCCAGAAGACGGTTCGCCTAAGGAGAAGAAAACCTTGAAAAACTCCTAGGTGTGGTAAGATCACCAATGGACAGAAGAGGTTTGGGTTATGACAGTCACACTTCAAAAACTACCTCAGTCCATCCTATGGTACGAGAAGATCATAGTGCATCGGGAAGTAAAACTAAAGCATCTCCTGTTTGCCATGCTTGTGGAGACATTGGCCACTTAAAGTTTGAGTGCATGGTGTTAAAAATCTGGTCAGAAACTTGAAAGGTAAATTTGTACCGACCGAGGAAAAATGTGCAAGCTTATTAGAATCCTCCCATGCATACTTCACCAAAAGGAGGAAACATTTGAAAGAATTATCCTCCCATGCATACTTCACCAAAAGGAGGAAACATTCGAAAGAATTATCCTAGGAAGGACAAGAGGATGGTTGAACTATTGGAGCAAGTTAAAATGCTGAATTTGAAAACTGCTCTTCTCTTGCGTGAAAAAGGAAAATCTGATTCTCCCAAGAAAACTAGAGAATCTCACCATAAGAATACCCCTCATAAAAGGACAACAACTAAATGGGTTGTAAAGAATAAGTGTTTGGTCATTCATACTGCCTTAAAAGCTGGGAATACCCCTAGATGGTACTTGGATAGTGGTTGCTCTAGACACAATGACAGGTGATAGATCTCAATTTTGTGCATATGACGAATTTAATGGTGGGTCTGTCACATTTGGTGATGGGAGCATAGCTAAAATTATTAGTAAAGGAACCATCACGGGGCTAGGTTTGCCCGAAATTGAAAATGTGCTGTATGTTGATGGCCTTAAACACAACTTACTGAGTATCTCACAGATTTGTGATGAAGAGCACTCAGTAAGCTTCTCCAAAGATATGTGCAAGATCCTGAACTCCACAGGAAAATTAGTCATGAAAGGTCTACGCACAGGAGACAACTGCTATGTCATTGAAAATCACAACAATTTATAGTGGTTCGGTTTCCCTACTCCACTCCCGGTTCACAATCTCAACCTATGAGACCACCGGATTTCACTATAGTCTTGGTTTTAAATCAGGTTAACCATCAACCTTGATATCCTTTGATCTAGGACCGCGTTTACCATCCGCCGATGGCCCAATCCAGGGACTTGACGAGTTTGGATCTCAAACTCTCACCAATCCTAATCCAAGGACGGTCACGTACACTCCCGCTGGAGTTTTCCAATCCAGGGAATAGTGATTCAATAAATGGACTCTCAAATACTAGACATACCTAGACGATTGAGCCCCGATTCGATGCCTTTGATGAGTAGCTTCAGCTCCACGTGCTTCAGCTTCTCTTTGTGCTCCCAAGATTAACTACCAATGCAAATGATGAGGTTATGTTGATGCCGGGTAGTTGGGAGAGAGTTGGTCAAGTTCCTCTTGCCTATTCAATGCAATGGTAGTGAGGGAACTGCCAAACTTCAAGCATTCAATAGCTATAAACGACCTCATAAAGATATTCCGAAGGTAGGTCAGCCATGAATGAAGGTCTTGAGTTCATACTTCAAACCGAGCTTTGAATACTCATTGATAAGCCATTAATGGCTAGGTTTGAATGATGAACTCAAGGGAGTTAAGAGCAAAGAGGGTAGGAGGATGTGAGTAAAAGCTTTCTCTCTTAGCTCTTGAAGGGTGTTGAATGCATACCATGAAAGACCACAAGTCATGGCTATATAGAGCCCCAAATGATGGCCTCAACAGATCTAAAATGGTCACGTCCGACCTATCAGAGAGGGGTCTCAACCAGTCAGACGGACCGGTCGCAATTCAAAAAGGTTGGGCCACATCTGGGACTGACCGACCGGTCAAGACCGGTCGGTACACCTTGCTAGACTGAATGAAGTATGCAGGCGACCGGTCAAGACCGGTCGGTTGCGCTTGCTGGAATGATTTAAACATGCACGCCGACCAGTCAAGACCAGTCGGCTGCGCTTCTGGAAAATGCAGCACAGCTGCTGGATTGATTTGAATAACTGGATGACCGGTCAAGACCGGTCGGCAGTCCAGCTGAATTTCATCCAGCAGGTCTCTGAGCAATATTTGCTATTCCTGGCCTACCGGTCTTGACCGGTCGGCTGCCCAGCTGCATTCATCACAGTAAGTTGTGTCTTAAGTTTATGAGTCTGGCCGACCGGTTGGCTGTCTAGACAGTCTTAAACAGCAAGCTTGCTGGAGGATTCTTGAAGTTCTGGCCGACCGGTCAAGACCGGTCGGCTGTCTAGATATTCTTATCACAGCAGGTTTGCTGGGCCAAGTTCTTCAACACAGCAGCGGTTCACTTTCAAGTTATGAAGTGATTTGGTGCATGAAGTCCAATGTTTGGACATATATTCAATTACGATTTGCACCAGCCATGGACCACAAGTCGATTAACTTGTGCAAGGGTCGAGAGGGAATGGGATAAGATAGGTGAGTCATTACGCCACTCTTTGATGTTTTGGGTTTCCTATGGTCGATCTATATGCAACTTACCTGAGATCTTGTTTCAGCTTGAGCTTGAGCAATGGAAGAAGCATAGTCTTCAAGTCTTTGATCTTCAAATCTTCGACCGAGGCTCACACGACAAGACGCGACCAACCAACACGTCAATTGACAAAATAAAGTGTACTAACAGATAACCCTTTGGCTAATTCAGAAGTTAAGGGAATAGATGACCATTTAGGACCCCACACTCCTTGCCTTGGAGAGGTGGGGGTTGATGACTCCCTGATCACTTACCTCGCATTACAGTTCGTCTGGTTCCATTGTGAGATACTGGCTTGGAATTTGGACATCGGACCAATCCAGGGCTGGCCATTTCCCTTTTTGGTCCAATGGATGGGTTGCTTCTGCCCCTGGTTGGTGGTGTTAATTCTGCAGAAATGGGCAAGTTGTGCCCCTTGTTGATTGATGCTGAGACAAGTAAGTTGTGCCCTTGGTTGGCTGGAATTGAAGTGGGCAAGCTGTGCCCCTGGTTGATTGGTGGCGATGTGACGAGGGCAAGTATCAAAATATCCTAGTCCTAAAGCTACTATATTTGATCGTCTTTTTCATCTATATCCTCTTCTTCTTCTTTTGGAGGCTTGGATGGTTCGAGAATCCAGTCCCATCAAATGGGAGGCCACATGGCCCATGCCAGGCTCATCGGGAGGCCTTTATGTAGTGCGGTCGGTAGATTTCTTCTTGGATTTCTGCAAGGTTCTTCGGGCCTGATGAATTGAATGAGTAAGCACCGAAACTTCTTTTTTCTTTTATCTATGACGACTGACCTGTATTCGAGTCCCATTTGCGTTGATTATATATCAGTAGCATCTTTTTGAACTTGAAATGATTTTTCATGCAGTACTTGAAAGTCAGACGTTCTGGTGGAGAAAAAACACTGGTCCACACTCATCGGTTCTAGATTGGCGATAGTGTCCACAGTTTTAAATTCGAAACTATGATACGAGGCATCTTCTTCAAAGTGTTGGATGTCGATGACGGGGTATTTAGTTCAGTGGCAACAATATTGGAAGGAATGATGAGCTCCTTCTCTGCATGGACAGAGATCACTTGGTTCCGACAGATATACTTCACCCGTTGATGCAAAGTTGATGGTACAGCTCCAACCTTATGTAGCCAAGGTCGTCCGTAGCAACATGTTGCAAGAGGCTGATATGTCCAAGATCTGAAATGTGATAATGGAGACTTCTGGGCCTATTTGTACCTCTATGTCAACTTCTCCCTCCACTGATCGGCAGGGTATTGTCGAATGCTCTAACGTACATGGTGTTGGGTCGAAATGAGGAGGGACTGATTCCCAGGCGTTCTGCAGTCTTAAGCGGGTAGACATTTAAGCTTGAGCCGTTATTGATAAGGACCAGTGGGACACAGAGGTCTTTATATCGAAGGGCTATGTTGAGGGACCGCCCATAGTTGCTTCCTTCTGGTGGCAACTCGTTATCAGTGAAGGTGATGGCGAGCGGAGCCAGAAGTTGTTCGATCATCAATGCTATCATTTCAGGTGCCGTGTCAGAGGAGACGTAGGCATCGCTCAGTGTCTTGGTGAACATTTCTCGGTGTATGCAAGATATGTGAAGTAATTCCCATACCGAGATTTAGGCAGTGATTGACTTGAGGTGAGTTGCGACATGATACGCGACTTCATTTTTATTACCAAGGCCTGCGAGTGCACTCTTGGGATCTCATTTGTTCTGATTGTCTATTCAGATGCAATGTTGTTCAGCCCGACAATTATACATATTCTAACCCCAATTCATCACTCTTTATGCATAATTTATAATGTTAAAGACCTATCTTATGCATGTGTTTGTGTTTGTGGGAATGAGAGAGAGACCTTGTGAATTCAATGCTAAAAGACCGCTCTAGGACACCTTGAGGATCAAAGTAAGAAAAGCCAAGAATGGAAGAAAGAAGCCATGGAAGATGGAATAAAAAAAAAGAAAAATATTGAAGAAATCATGTTAAAAGACTTGGAAAGGCCAAAAAAACCAAAGTGCAGAAACTATAGAAAACAGCCCTGCTGTTTCACGTCCGACCGGTCGATGGCCAGAATCGACTAGTCGACCCTGGGGTCAAGATAGGTCAAGTTTCCATCATTTTTAGTAAAAAAACTCGTTGGACTGAAAAGATAGGTCGACGACCGGTCGCCCGACTAGTCGACCATGTAAAAAATCAGAAAACTTCTTCTTCAAGCTCCGATTTTTCCTACACAACTGCGTAACCTTTTGCCCGATTTTTGAACTTTCTGAGGCGGTGGAGCTTCCAATCTATAAAAGAACACCTAGTGGCTTGTCTAAACTCATCATAGAAGGCTAAAAAGTTCGTGGAAGGTGGAGAGGAGTGTCGTGGAGCGTTCCCAACTCCTCCAACTAGGGTTTTTATGGTTTTTCTATACTTTTACAGTAGTTTCTTTTTTATTTTTAGTTAAATCTGTTAATGATTGGCTAAACCTCTTAGCTAGGGCTAAGAGGTGAAGCTTATAGTTGTTTGCAATGCTTAATTCGAATTAGTTGAAGTACTTTTACGTTTAATGAAGAACACTTCTAGTTCAAGTTTGAAATAAAGTTAGTATTTTTAGTTAATCTTCTATCTCTTGTGATTTCTCTTACATGGGATGTATTGATTACTGAGATTGCTTAATGGGTTGTTGATTAATAGGATTTTGGGTTGTAGAGATCTTAGATCTATCATGATATGTTGGATGCTAGGAGATCTTACAAACCATGTTTCTAAGTGCTTATCTAGAACTAAACTACAAGAAGTTCTTATCTTTGAGATTGATTTGAGATAGATGTTTATGTATTGATATTGGTTTAATAGAAGTTCAATTCATGCTTCTAAATCAAGTCTAGTGACAAGACTTGAGGAAGAATCATGAATGTGATCTCGATTGTTTTGTGAAGGATTGGCCTGTGTGATTGGATATGCCCAATGCCTTAATTGTTATAAGAAAACCATATCAGTGGATGATCCTTCTATATTAGATATGTTATGATGATTTGGTTACTTTATATTTCGATTGGATAGGGATAGAACTCCGATTCTAATTGAGTTATTGGCTTGAATAGTTTGAATTGACATTGTGAATGATTATAAGTGCATTCTTGGTGCCCTAGTGCTTATTTCCCTAATTTAAGTTTAAAGTAGATAGTTTTATGTTATTAAATTTTATTCATCGATACAAATTCAAATTTAGTCCATCTTAATTACAAACTTTAGAATTGTTACGACAATCCCTGAGGATCGACCTCGGTCTTACCGAGAATTATTATTACATCGTAGCCTTGCACTTGAGGCGAGCGAATAAGTTTTTGGCGTCGTTGTCGGGGATTAGGTTAACAGTTCTAGTTTTGTAATTAGGGTATAGTTAGGTTAGATAGGTTAGGTTAGGACTTATTGTTTTATTAGGTTTTACTTATAATTTTTCTACTACTAACAATTTTTTGTCTATTTTGTAGGATTTTCTTCACTAACCTAGTTCTTCAAATTCGGTAACATCATTCTAACTTAAACTCTTTTGTTTCTTAGTTTTTACTTTTTATTTTCAGATTTTTAGATTTTAGGTTTAGTTTAGCTTTTGTGTCATTTATGCCCCATTAGGAGCGTGATCATACATTGCAACTTCTAAGTGAGGTAGGTTTCGTTGGAGGATTAATCAATCATAGACGAATTAGAAAACGTCTAGGAAATCCTGAAATGTTTGAAATCATGGCTGAAAATGAACCACACAATGTTGAAAATGTTGAGCATGATGCACCACTAAATAAGACAGGAATGTGTTGAGAATGAGGAACGTTATGTTCCTCCGGTTAAAATATTGCAAAGTTATCTACAACCGGAGTGAACAACCACGTCTTCCTGGATTATTTTTCCACTTAATGCAGGAAACATGGATCTTAAACTGGGAATTATCAAGTTACTTTCGAAATTCCATGGACTTAACTCTGAAAGTCCATATGTGCACCTAAGTGAATTTGAGGACATAGCCAACACCTTTCAATTTAATGATGTCTCCCAGGATGTAATCAAACTAAAATTGTTCCCTTTCTCTCTTAAGGACAAAGCCAAATCATGGTTTCAATCTCTTAAACCTAGAAGCATCGGGACATGGGCTGAAATGACCAAGGAGTTCCTTAAAAAGTACTTCGCGATTCATAAAACTAATGCACTAAGGTGGACTATCATGAAATATTTCTCCCAAAAAGGAGATGAAACATTTTTTCAATGTTGGGAGAGGTTCAAAGAACTTTTATTAGAGTGCCTACATCATGATTATAAAAAGTGGCGCTTGATTGACTTCTCCCATGATAGATTAAGTTCAAACATGCGCCAATTTATCCAAATGATGTGTAATGGTGAGTTTTTAAACAAAACGCCTGATGATGTTTGGGATTAATTTGACATGATAGCCGAGAATGCCCAATCTTGGGACATGTCCACTCTAACTAGTAATCCCAAATCAGCCCCAAAAGATACATGCATTAAATGGGGAGGATGATTTAAATTCAAAGGTGGCGGGTCTCACAAAGAAGGTTGAGGTCATAGAATTAAGGAGTGTTAACATGATAACCACCGGTGAGACCGTAAAAAGTGTATGTGGTATTTGTGAGAGTGATGTTCACTTAACAAAGGATTGCTTAACAATCCCTGCGTTTCAAGATATTTTGCAAACTCAATCGAATTCTATAAACGCTTACCAACGCCCCTTTAGTGGACCAAATTCTAACTTGAATAATCCTGATTGGCGGTGTAAACCAAATTTTAATGGGAAGAATGAACCCATGTTAAATATAAACAATGCTTCCCAAGGGCCTCCTCAAAAGAGCACTCTTGAGGATACATTGAACACATTCATGATTGGACAAACTCAGATAAATCAGTCCAACATGCAGGCCATGAATGAACTTAAAATCTCGATTGAAAGAATTGAGACACACCTAGGAGTTAGGGAGCAATGGACTGTTTTGACCCAATCTCATCCTAACCCCAAGGAACAATTGGAAGCAAATACCAATTCTTCAACCCATCCTCATGTGGAACATGTTCAAACCATCACCACTCTTAGAAGTGGTAAAACAATTGAAAAATCTGAATCGGTGAAGGCCACAAAGCCTAATGATCCTGGTTGATTCTAAGAGTGATGGTGAATTGAGCAATGCTCCACAAGATGAAGAGCCGGAAGCGTGTGTGTAAACCTGTGGCCTCATTCTCCCAATGTCTTGTCTCAACCAAAAGACCAAGTGAAAATCAGGACATCCTAGAAGTCTATCAACAAGTTAAAATCAACATTCCCTTATTGGACACAATTAAGCAAATTTCAAATTTCTAAAGGACCTATGTGCCATAAAGCGTAAGAAAAATGTGCATAAGAAGGCATTTTTGACAAAACAAGTGAGTGTTATCATACAACAAAACACTCCCTCCAAATTCAAAGATCCTGAAAACCTTACAATCTCTTGCATGATAGGTAACTTCCGTATCAATAGAACACTTCTCGATCTAGGGGCTATTGTTAACTTGATCCCCTACTTAGTCTATGAGCAAATTGGACTTGGTGAATTAAAACCCACCAAGATAAGTTTATAACTTATGGATTACTTCGTTAGAATACTAAGAGGTATAATTGAGGATGTGTAGGTCCAAATCGATAAGTTTTACTACCCGGTAGACTTTATTATTTTTGATACTGTAGACACCCCACCTTCGGCTACACTGTTGGTAGAGATAGCTGGATGAATGGAGGACCATACCCCCAAATCCCAAGTCCAAACTCAGCCAAACTCACCCTTGTAAGCCCCATTCCATAGCCCAGTTCAAGCCTGAACCCAGTCAACACAGTCCTAAATATCAGCCTGAAAAACCCCCCATAAGAAAAGCCAGTCAAAAAATCCCAAAAAAGTCAAACTCACTGAGTCAACCCACTGAGTCAACCCGCTGAGTCAACCCACTGAGTCAACTCGTCGAGCTCAAAACACCGAGTCAAACCGCTGAGTCAACCCGCTGAGTCAAACCACCGAGTCGACCCGCTGAGTCAACTCACTGAGTCGACCCAGCGAGTCAAACAGCAGCCCCGAGGGTGCGATCGTACCTCGCTGGAAATCGAGGAACAGCCGTACGGGCGGCCCATAGCAGGCCGCCCAAAATTATTTACGTAAACTACCACTCCTCGCTGCTATAAATACCCCCCTCCCCTTCTCATTTCAGCATCCCTTCAAGTCCAGCCAGTCCGGGTGCGGTCCGAGTCCTCCTTCACCCCTTAGCCCATTTTCCCACCAAGGAGAGCCCGAGTGAGGAGAGCCTAGCCCTGGTCCAGCCCAGCCTGACCACTGGTCCAAGCCTCCCAAGCCATCCAAGTCTTGATCCAGCCACTCGAAGTCAATCCTTGCGACACCTCCGTCCATCCAGCTACTCTTTTCCAGCATCATCTCATTTGCATCTAGCATAAGTGCAACATTTACTTTTCTTCCAACCCCCCTGCTTCACTGCAAGCACCTTGATTCTTCAAGCACACTGCATATGTCTTAAATTAAGCACCTGTCAGTTCGAGCGTATGCTCTGGGCTTGCCCGTTGTTGGAACTTGCCCATCAGAAACTCTTACTGTTCAGACCTGCATTCATGCTTCACCATAAAACACCTTGATCATTCAAGCACACTGCATACGTCTTACATTAAGCACCTGTCAGTTCGAGCGTACGCTCTGGGCTTGCCCGTTGTTGGAACCTGCCCATCAGAAACTCTTACTGTTCAGACCCGCATTCATGCATCTTGTCATCTATGAGAATATACGAGGATTAAACTAGACTTTCAAGTATTCGATCGATTCTGTGAAGTAGAGACCGTACTTCGGTACGGGCAGTGTGTGGGGTGCTTAACCTCTTCCCACCCTGTAACCGTGATCCCTTACCTTGAATCTTTGGCCGCAGATCAAAAGGAGTCATTTTAGAGGAAGGAATCTTCGAATCCCCTTCTCTAACGTTTCTACGGGGTCTAGCCGACTGTAGATTCGAAGTAATTGGCTAGTGGCGACTCTGGTCTTATACAAACTCATTTTAACACATCCGGCTTAACACGACAACTAAACAAAGCCCTCGAGAATGAGGCAAGCCAGTGGCACAAACGACAATTTCGCACTCACGCATCCTCCTCTCCTTCTTTTTCCGAAAGGGGAAGGGGCGAGAACGTCGTCGTGTGGGAGCGCGGAAACGGCGAGGGTCCACAGAATGGCGACTCTGCTGGGGATACGCTAGTCCCACTAGTCGTGATCCGACTTGAAAAACAGAATCCTTCATATACTTGAAAGTCATTAGTCCTCATACAATCTCATCTGCATAGCATTCTACCCAAAACCCAAAAAAAATAGAAAACCCTAAAACCCAAAAAAAAGTAGAGCATACTTCCCCACCATTACTCCTTCAAACCAAATCACCCTACCACGTCCAGTACAAAATCGACATGGCTCTCCCATTCCCTGCCCTCGAAATACTTGAGGCTTCCTCTCCACAGTTAAACTTGAGAGAATCCATGTCAATTCCTAGCATCCAAGAGCTACAGCAAAGCATGAAGGCTATGCAGGAAATGCTTCTTCGATTCACACAAGCCAAGGTTCCGGCAGCCAGCAATCAAGCTGGTCCAGTTCAACAACCTCAACAACCATCGAAGGTACTCCCGGCCTCCAGTTCATCCCAACCACAACCGCCAAGGATCACTCAGGACTTTCGATACCCTCCTAACAAGGGCCTTCAATCAGAACAACCCTCAACCTCAGCGCATTTCTTCCAGTATCCTCCTACAAACATAAGCCATTTTCAGGTTTCCTTACAGCCTCCATTCTCAGCTCCAGTCCAACAAAGTCCTTACAATGGGAGTAATTACCAGGCCCAACCTCCTTCAAGCAGGAATCATAGGAGCATCAATGACACCAATTATCATGAAAGGGGGCCATCTCAGTCCTGGCAAGGGGCAAGATCTCCCTCATCTGGTCCATCTAAAATCGAACAATTTCGAGAGCAGATGCAAGAGTTGAAGAGAAAGTTGCAGAAGCAGCAAGGGGTGGATCTTCCATCCACTAAGTTCAGGGACCTCTGTCCCTTTCCAGATACAATGGTACCTCAAGGCTTTCAGGTACCAAAATTTAAAAGATATGATGGGACGGGGTGTCCTGTAGACCACATACGAGCTTTCTGTGGAGAGCTTAATGTTGTGGCAAGCAACGACGGAGCGTTGATCCGTCTGTTTCAAAAGTCCCTGAAAGACGATGCTCTGGATTGGTACACATCATTGGACTATCATCGCATCAGGACTTGGGAGCAGCTCTCCCAGGCTTTCGTCAACAGGTTAGCATACAATCTTAACATGACACCTAGGAGAGCGGACCTCGCAGCTCTCAGGCAAAGAAGTGATGAAACATTGTCAGCCTACGTTGGACGGTGGCGGGCCATGGCCGCTAGAATGAAGACTCCCATCGACGACGAGGAGCAAATCTCCATGATCGTCCACTCGGCAAATCCAAGTATCTCTGGATACCTTGTCTCACATCCATATGCGAACTTCACCCAACTCATCTGCGCCGGGGAACAAGTCGAAGCCGGAATAAGGGCTGGGATGATCTCCCCTTAGGGGCCTTACCAAGCCTCTCTTATGCAACCGATAGTGGAAGGTGAGCCTACCGGATACGAAAGCGATAATGATAGTGTTCCCTTCTCCCATCCAATGGAAGAAGATGATCTTGTCGCCTCTACCGAAGATGCACTATTCCTCCCTCAGCATGGACAACTGCAACAACAGCAACAACCGAGATGGAACTCACAGTTTCCTAATCAAGATTGGCAAGGGGCACCTCTAACAAGTCCAGTTTCAGAACCCCTCATCCTGCAAGGGGCATCTTCAGTCGGTCCCGTCTCCGCAATGCAAGGGGCACCTCCTGCCTATCCATCTTTCATCAGCCAAGAAAAGCGTCATCTCCAGTTTATCCGTGCCATCGACTCTAGTTCAGAGTTCGAACCTCTCATCCTGCAAGGGGCACCCTCAACCATTTCGATCCCAGAGCCCATCATCATGCAAGGGGCACCTTCAGTCGATTCATTCTTCGCACCAATTTCTAACCATGGGCACAATCAGCCCATCTCAGTCAACCAAGGGGACGACCTCCCCGTTGCAGCATCACTCAGCCAGGGGCAAAGCCTGCCCGTTTCTCCAGCAAACAACCAGGGGCACAACTTGTCTACCGCACCTGTCTATTCGGCCTCTACTTCAGCCATCGTCCTCCAAGAAGAAGACCCTTCCTTGGACAGCATGCCACATGCCCTAGCAGAATTGGGGCCCAGCTTCAATTATGTGGCCACTATCTAGGAGGTCGAAGGGGAGATTGATGTCCAGGTTCTGATCGGTCCAAAAATATCAACTATCACTCTTCAGGTCTTGGACATCTCAGCTTCATTCCATCTCCTTCCCGATCGGACCTGGTTTCACAGAATTGGTGCCATCTCTTCAAATCTTCACCAAAAGGTTAAGCACATCTTCGGAGATAGGGCGATCAACATCATTACCAATCCTGAACAATTTCCCATAGTAGAAGCATCCAACCTTCGAGAGCCTACCATCCCAGCCACGAACGTACAACGCTTTAATGGGGAGGTCTCATACCATCACAATGCAAATTACTTCCCTCGTGCATGTCCCATCGGGTCGAACTACGTCTTCCTTCCTGCCGAGCGTCAAACCTTCTACTATAAGCTCGAATATCAAGACTCGACTCAAATCATGGGATTTCAAGAGAATGTGGATAGAGAAAGACTGCGATATCAGCCTACTCGGATTAGGAAACCAAAGCACAGAAGTATTAGAAGTAGACGGGGTCATCAAGAAGGCAATCTCTGCATCTGCACACCAATCCAGTTTATCAATGCAAGGATTATCTATCCTGATGATGGGCTGGATTCCACCTTCGATAATCAAGCGAGCAGATTGAGTCTGATAGAGGTGCCCAAAGAAGACTCAAGCAAGGGGCAGAAATTTCCCCCGATCGACTGGACTACCGTCCTGGTCCCACCTCAGCCGGATGAACCCGAAGAGCTACAACTCATCGGGGATGAACCAGGAGAAATCGCATCCGACACCGACTCGGAGCTCAATTCCATATCTGCCATGACGTTTGGGCACAACGATGAGGTTTGGCCTACTGATCCTTTTGGCCCTGCCTCCTGAGGGGAAGGAGTGCAGGGCAGTAACAGGTTTGTAGTCCCCATGACGGCACAATAAAAGTCGACAATGCTCGGCTCCCTGAGCCGAATCAGGCGACACCTGGTTCACATCGCCGTCTTGCTCGGGTTTTTTTACGAAAAATTTCAAAAAAAAATCAGAAGATTCAAAAACCCAAAAACACCAAATATTTCAAAATTTCAAAAAAAAAAAATCAAATTTTCACAATCCAAAAGTTCAAAAAAAATCCAGATATTCACAAAATTCCAAAAAACCAGAAAATCTTTGAAAAAAAAATCTTTTTCAATAAAGTGTCAAGTCTGTCTGTCAAAGTACTTGAGTATGAAGTTGACTCATAAGATTTCGATCTAGAGTTGGACTTCAAACTCAAGGGTCTAGACAAAGCCAAATGATGAGAAAAATGATGAGCTGACTCCCAAACTTAGAGGGTCTCCTCGAAAGTTCGAACCAAAAGCCGATGGCATCTCAAAAAGTTTCAAAGTTATAAACCTAGGATCTCCTGAGACCCATAAGAAAGTGTGCATTGAGAATCCTTGTCCCTGAAAAATAAGCAGAGAATGATCGAATTTTTGAAGTCATGACTTCCCAATCTTGCGTCCTATGAAGACTTATCCAGACTCGATCAAAAGCTCATCAAGCCTATCAAGAAGATGCTGCCAAGACAATGTTTGCATTCCATGCTGGAGTGTGTGACTTGATGAATGATCGAAGAAACCTCACGGCTCGATGAAGACAGATTGTTGCCAACATGTCAGAAAGCACTTCAAGTGTCAGCAACATGCACATCGGATCTATGTGTGTGCTTCAAAATTCTACAACATGATAATGCTCCAGCTATTCCCTGTACGAGGTATCTACATCAATAGAAAGATCGACTCGGCATCATCTAGTGGTCATGCGCATATACTTGTGGCAATTGATTACTTCACAAAAAGAAGGAGGTAACATTCTGATCTTGCGCAATAATTCTCATGAAGAATGACATCATCAATTGTTAAGGGTTCCCACATGCTATCAACATTGGCAATGGGACGTCCTTCGAAATCTAAGGATGGAGGAGTTCCTCAAGAAGCTTAAAATCAGAAGACAGACCTACGAGTTCGAGTCAAAATCATGTCACCATGAGTGCTGATGAAGAATGAAGCCGAAGAAAGGAAAGTCATATCGGGTTTACGACAAGCACCACTGCATTTATTAGACTTAAGGGGGACAAGGCCTAAGGATCAGAAAAGTTCTCCCAAGAAGCGCCCTCAGGCTCACCAACATGAGAGGGGTGGATCTTCCTGAGCTAATCAACGCCGATAACGTGAAAATCTTTCACAGGTAAGCCAATCCAACCTTATCAAGAGTTACATTAGTAGAGCTGAAGTCAAGAGGTCAAGGCTTAGACCTCTGAGAATCCCTTCCCGTCCACCAATAAGTGTTCCAAATAAAGAGTTCAAAAGCCAAAAAAAAGAAGAGAAAAAAAAGAAGAAGAATATTGTAAAAAAAAAAGAAAAAAGAGGGGGGTTAAAAAAAAAAAAAAAAAGAAGGGGAGGGGCACACAACCCACAAAAAAAAAAAGAGAAGAAGAAGAAGAAAGAAAGAAAGAAAGAAAGAAAGAAAGAGAAAAAAATCGACCCAAAAGAAACACATCCATCCATCCATCCACCTTAGAAGGGTCTGTAGCTAAGGCCGACAGCTCTGCCATTGTAACTTAAGATAAGGGCCGAAAGGTTACCATCGGCCGGCAACGACGGATTCCTGACCTTTGGACATCGCAGTTATAAAAAAAAAAAGAAAAAAAAAGAAAAGATATGTGTGCTTAAATAAAGAGGGCGGAGTGAAAACCCGAAAGGGTGCTCCGAGTAAAAACAGTGGGCACACAGCGGACTTGGTGAAAACCCGAAAGGGCGTTAAGGGTAAAAATAGCATAGCTGCCAAGGGGCAGGCAAGATCAAATACCCGGGACGTGGTGAAAACCCGAAAGGGCGCCACAGGCAAAAATGACGGGCAGGCCGGACGCAGCGAAAACCCGAAAGGGCGTTGCGGGTAATAATGGCTATGAAAAAAGAAGAAGAAGAAAAAAAAGCAGGTACATGAGAGATCCAAACGACATGAAGATTCAATGGAAGCTAGGATGGCGGCTATGAGTTGAGAATTCTTTCAGGATCTGCCCAAATTCTAGGGGCAGGATACCATTGCGCACTATCTTAAGGGGACCAAGACCCTTGGTGAATAATTAAGAAAATGAGTATGACATCAGGCTGAGTCAAATATTCTGATTCCTACGTCTAAAAGCACATGTCCAAATCAAGCACAAACAGATAAGCACTTGAAATAAATTTTTTACTTCATGATTTACATATATTTTCCAAAAAAAAAAAAAATTATTTTTCCTTATTCGTATATATGCAAAAAAAAAAAAAAAAAACTTACAGGGCTTTTAAAATAAACATCCCCCAACCAACTTATGGAGTGCCTCGTACAAGCGTCTTTCTCCCGATCATTCCTCCCAAAAGGTAAGTATCTCTCTTCCTGCTTTGATGCTTCAATCCTTTTATTAAAGTGTTTTCTCTCCTCACAGGTACTAAAAGGCAATCTAAGATCAGCCCATCTATGTCCATCATAGCCCCATCACCATCATTAATCACATCATCCATATGGCCCCCACTCAAGGGACACATAGCCTCACCTATGTCCCATCTCCTCATCTCATCCATACCATCCATTTCTCCCATAATCAATGGCCCATTCAAATCTAAAATTTCAGCATGGCTGCCATTAATGGGGCCATTCAAAGCTCCACCAACTACCATCTCTAGCCCCTCATCAATGCCCCTATTCAATGCCCCATCTCCACTATCCATTAAAGAAATTCCACCATCATTAAAGCCTGCACCACCTCCTGGAATGTGGGACCCATCATAAACAGTCCCTACAGCCCTTGAATCTCCACCATCCATTGTTTGAGAGAGGACAAAGTGAGAAGAAGACAAAAAGAGAAGAAAGGATGAGACAAAGAGAGGAAACATGGCTGGAATCGAATGATCCAATGCAGAGAATGTGGGGACAAGAGAAACAGACAGCAGGGAATGTCCAAGCACGAGCCAGCCCAGGCCGCTCAAGAGAGGAGCCCTGGGCGGCCTGCTTTGGGCCGCCCGTACGGACGCGGTTCCTCTCTCTCCGCGGGATTGGCTCCAAGGTTCTTGGTAGGTGAGGCTGACAGTCCACGTCAGCAGATGGCACTCCATGGGCCGCCCAAGGCTCCGGTCCACTCCAGATTTCGATTGAGGCTGATCAAGATCATATACAAGGTGCCCCATCGGTCCAATCATGAAGTAATGCGGCTAGAACATGGCTGATCAAGTCAAAGAGAGGGAAAGGTGATCAAGTGGGGGCCACAAGCAATCCAAGTCATTCAAAGACTAGATCATCATGATCTAAACCATTGAAGAACCTATATGAGCCATCAAACAACAAGATCAAAGGTCTGATCATCAAAAGAAGGCCAAAACCCAAGATCTAAATCATCAAGTGGGCCCACAAAGCCAAGTCAAGCGATCTGAGACGTTCAGGTCATCATCTGCACCATGAGAAGCCTTCTTAGCCTCACAATGTCATCAAAAGAGGTGCCCCAAAGTAAAGCTAAGGTCTCAAGTGGGCCCACAGGGCCGAGTCTATCAATCTGAACCGTTCAAGGGCTAAATCATCAAGATCCAAACCATTGGAAAGCTTACACAAGTCATGGAGCAGCAAGATCAAAGGTTCAATCATCAAAAGAAGGCCAGAGTCCTAGATCTGATCGTCAAGTAGGCCCACATGGCTAAAAAGAGCAATCTGAACCGTCCAAGTCATCATCTGCACCATGGAAAGCCTTCTTAACCTCACAAAACATCAAGGATAGGTGCTCCAAAGTCAAGCTGAAGTTGAGAAAGGGCCCACATGGCCCACTCAAGCAATCTAGACCATTCGAATCACAATCGGCCCTATCAAAAGCTAAACAAAGCAAGGTAAGTATGCCCAACCATGAAACCAGGGTCCGAAGACCTTAAACTACGTCGGGATCAAGATCCCAGGGACTTTTTAATAAAAACCGGTAGCAGTCTGGATCGTCGAATCAAGATCAGCTGATATCGGATGTTTTCCAAAAAAAAAATATATATATATAGGCTCTATTTGTACAGTTTCTGGTTCGAAGACCTTAAACTACGTCGGGATCATCGTCCTAAGAGATTTTTAATAAAAACCAGCATCGACCCTAGCCTTTCAGGCTAAGATCCGATGATCTGGATCATTTAAAAAAAATAAAAAAAAATGTGTTTGCCCCGTTTTGCGCAGTTTTGTGGTCCGAAGACCTTAAACTACGTCGGGATCAAGATCCCGAGGGACTTTTTAATAAAAACCTGATAGCAGTTTGGATCGTCGAAATAAGATCCGCTGATACCGGATATTTTCCAAAAAAAAGAACAAAAAATAGGTTTTCCCTGGCGTGTACAGTTTTTGGTCCGAAGACCTTAAACTACGTCGGGAACAAAATCCCGAGAGATTTTCAATAAAAACCAGTGTCAATCTTGACCGTTCAAAATTGAGATTTTATGACCTGGAACAGTTTTCGAAAAATCACAAAAAAGAATGTACTTTCAGCATGTACATAAAGTTTTTTTTATGGTCCGAAGACCTTAAACTACACTGGGATTAATTTCTCGGGGGACCTTTTCTTGCTTTCAACCAAAAACCGACATCAGCCTTGATCAAGGTTCGATAACCCGGATCATTTCAAAAATACCAAAAATATTTTAAAGCTTTCCACAAAAACCAGCATTAATCTCGATCATTCAAGCTGAAATCTGAAACTTTTTTCAAAAAAAAAAAAAATGATTCACCAAAAATTTCAACTGCACAAATTCATCTCTAGTGGTCTGAAGACCTAAAACTACACTGGGATTAACTTCTCGGGGGCTTTCTTTCCTAACCTGTTCCAGACATGGCTGACACTTGATCGTACGGGTGTCTGGAATCTTTTAAACAGGTAAGGGCTGAGGCGGGCAGAACTCCGCAATTCTTGTTCGTGTTGAACGCACCGTGATAGACAACCTTAATTTGGAAGTCGCTGTTGAATCTGACGGATGTTCCCTGTTCCTAAAACTCATGAAGGGGATTAAGGCTGTTGGGAGGTGGAGTGCACCCTCACGGAATTGTGAGCAACGTAAGGCCTCAAACTGGATTGACTTAGGGAAATGTGAGGATGTGGCTCATTTTGTGGCCGAAGGAGTCCGTCGGACGATACGTGGTCTATGTGCATTGCACATGAGGAACAGGCAACTTTGTAGGTGTGTTGACTGAAAACCCTCAAAATCTCCTCATCCGAAGATGTAAAACTACGGCACTTAACTGTGTGAGACTCGTCTTGCTCGCTGACGTAAAATGGATCGGGTGCCTTACTAGCAGTAGAAGCTGGAAGTGGATGAAAATTCCATACTTTTCCCTGCATTTCATAAAAATCACAAAAATACAAAACATTGCAAAATATTGTCAAAAAATCACAAAAAATATTTCCCTTGCTTTCAATCAAAATATTGTCAAAAATCAAAAAAATATTTCTCCTGCTTTCAATCAAAATATTGTCAAAAAATCACAAAAATATTTCCCTTGCTTTCAATCAAAATATTGTCAAAAATCACAAAAATATTTCCCTTGCTTTCAACAAAATATTGTCAAAAATCACAAAAAATATTTCCTTGCTTTCAAATCAAATATTTTCAAAAATCACAAAAATATTTCCCTTGCTTTCAACAAAATATTGTCAAAAATCACAAAAAATATTTCTCTTGCTCTCAACAAAATATTGTCAAAAATCACAAAAATATTTCTCTTGCTTTCAACAAAATATTGTCAAAAATCACAAAAAATATTTCCCTTGCTTTCAATCAAAATATTGTCAAAAATCACAAAAATATTTCTCTTGCTTTCAAAGAAAATATTTCGAAAATCACAAAAAATATTCCCTGTGTTTTCAATAAACCGATCTCTACCCTGACCACTCAGATAAAGATTCGGATCACATATTTACAAAAATCACAAAAATTATCACTGTCCCCCAGCTCTACACTTTAAGAGTCTTGAACTCCACTCTCTTCACAATTTGGGATGACGGATCCGATCACCCGCAAATTGGGATCTTGACCAAAACGGGCAACCAAACACCATCTCAATCACACGTATGCCCAGAAGAACATCTTGAAGTCGGATAGCATCCTCGTACATTCTCATTCGCAAAGAAACAGCATCTTGGGACGATGGACCTGATCGACCACGGGTCGGGATCTTGACCAACCCGCTGACCAAACATCCGCATAAAAAAGGAAAAACCCCAGGAAAGCACAATCCTGGAAGCAATAAGCTCAAAATTCTCTGCATCTCCAGCAAAACCAAAATCATCAAACTGAAAGAGAATGAGCCAAGCCATGCATTCATCGTGCATCTCCATGCATCAGCATCCATCGCATCAATCATCATGTTTACCTGCTTTCAAAATAAAAGTCCCCACAGGCAAAGACCCCACAGGCATCCCTAGTGGAGACGCATGCAAGCCAGATTTCCATTTCAAAAAAAAAAGAAAAAAAAGACAAAAAATATTCCCATTTGCAAATAAAAACCCCACGGAGTATCACTCCCCAAAGTGGGTATCTTTTCAAAAAACCAAAAAATATTTTCTCAGTAGAGCATTCTACCTCCAACACGCCGGGAGATCTTCCATATCTCTGGGTAGGAGCCAACACAAAAATCAAATAAGATCCGATGTCTCGCGGTTTCCCCGGAGACCATCGGATCCAATGCACTCAAAGTACGATCGAACTGAACTCCAGTGTCAGTACGGTCGTACCACATGCCAAGATACGAAAAGATGAAAAGCCAAAAGGCTCGGTCATAGAAACCATTTGAACAGGTGGAAACGATGAATTGTAACCCAAGTATCAAAATCAGCAGATTGGGTGGAAAGAGTTCACCCGCACATACCTAGGCGTGGATGCCTGAAGTACCTTGACCGAGTCCAAGTCGGCGTAGTAGAATCCCGTAAGACTATCGGATGCAGGGCGTCTAACCACTTTGACAGTCAAGCGAAACAAGTACTCCTGGAGTGATCTGGGAAAACATCAAACATCACACAAACAGTCTCAGGGTCAGCAACCTCGTAAGACTGGCGACGCAGAGGCTCTGCTGTACCTTTCCGATGTTAGTACCGATCGGAAATGGAAGGGTTGCGATTGGGTACCTAGGTTGCAGCAAACTGCAGGGACAATCGCAACGTTTTCTCCAAACTCACAGTATGTGCGAGTTATCAATTTCCAAATAATCAACTGACTCAGATACAAAGGATAACAAAGATTCCAGACCACAATCAAGGAAAGAATGAATTGCAAGCTAAGCATCGAAACCAGCAGATCGGGTGGAAAGAGTCCACCCGCACATACCTAGGCGTGGATGCCTGAAGTACCTTGACTGAGTCCAAGTCGGCGTAGTAGAATCCCGTAAGACTATTGGACGCAGGGCGTCTAACCACTTTGACAGTCAAGCGAAACAAGTACTCCTGGAGTGATCTGGGAGAACATCGAACATACAATCAATCACAGGGTCAGTAACCTCGTAAGACTAGCGACGCAGAGGCTCTGCTGTACCTTTTCGATGTTAGTACCGATCGGGAATGGAAGGGTTGCGATTGGGTACCCAGGTTGTAGCAAACTGCAGGGACAATCGCAACGTTTTCTCCAAACTCCCGCGGTATGTGCGAGTGATCGAGTTTGGCACAGATGCAAAAACAAGCAAAGATTTCAGACCATGATCTATGAATGACCGGGTCAGAAGTGGGGTGTCCACTCGCTTTGGCATTCGGTTGCAAGCAACCTCTGCCAAAGAGGGGCATCTGTAGACACCCCACCTTCGGCTACACTGTTGGTAGAGATAGCTGGATGAATGGAGGACCATACCCCCAAATCCCAAGTCCAAACTCAGCCAAACTCACCCTTGTAAGCCCCACTCCATAGCCCAGTTCAAGCCTGAACCCAGTCAACCCAGTCCTAAATATCAGCCTGAAAAAACCCCCATAAGAAAAGCCAGTCAAAAAATCCCAGAAAAGTCAAACTCATTGAGTCAACCCGCTAAGTCAACCTGCTGAGTCAACCCACTGAGTCAACTCGTCGAGTCAAAACACCGAGTCAAACCGCTGAGTCAACCCGTTGAGTCAAACCACTGAGTAGACCCGCTGAGTCAACTCACTGAGTCGACCCAGCGAGTCAAACAGCAGCCCCGAGGGTGCGATCGTACCTCGCTGGAAATCGAGGAACAGCCGTACGGGCGGCCCATAGCAGGCCGCCCAAAATTATTTACGTAAACTGCCACTCCTCGCTGCTATAAATACCCCCCTCCCCTTCTCATTTCAGCATCCCTTCAAGTCCAGCCAGTCCGGGTGCGGTCCGAGTCCTCCTTCACCCCTTAGCCCATTTTCCCACCAAGGAGAGCCTGAGTGAGGAGAGCCTAGCCCTGGTCCAGCCCAGCCTGACCACTGGTCCAAGCCTCCCAAGCCATCCAAGTCTTGATCCAGCCACTCGAAGTCAATCCTTGCGACACCTCCGTCCATCCAGCTACTCTTTTCCAGCATCATCTCATTTGCATCTAGCATAAGTGCAACATTTACTTTTCTTCCAACCCCCCTGCTTCACTGCAAGCACCTTGATTCTTCAAGCACACTGCATATGTCTTAAATTAAGCACCTGTCAGTTCGAGCGTATGCTCTGGGCTTGCCCGTTGTTGGAACCTTCCCATCAGAAACTCTTACTGTTCAGACCTGCATTCATGCTTCACCATAAAACACCTTGATCATTCAAGCATACTGCATACGTCTTACATTAAGCACCTGTCAGTTCGAGCGTACGCTCTGAGCTTGCCCGTTGTTGGAACCTACCCATCAGAAACTCTTACTGTTCAGACCCACATTCATGCATCATGTCATCCATGAGAATATACGAGGATTAAACTAGACTTTCAAGTATTCGATCGATTCTGTGAAGTAGAGACCTGTACTTCGGTACGGGCAGTGTGTGGGGTGCTTAACCTCTTTCCACCCTGTAACCGTGATCCCTTACCTTGAATCTTTGGCCGCAGATCAAAAGGAGTCATTTTAGAGGAAGGAATCTTCGGATCCCCTTCTCTAACGTTTCTACGGGGTCTAGCCTGACTGTAGATTCGAAGTAATTGGCTAGTGGCGACTCTGGTCTTATACAAACTCATTTTAACACATTCGGCTTAACACGACAACTAAACAAAGCCCTCGAGAACGAGGCAAGCCAGTAGCACAAACGACGATTTCGCACTCACGCATCCTCCTCTCCTTCTTTTCCCGAAAGGGGAAGGGGCGAGAACGTCGTAGTGGGAGCGCGGAAACTGGCGAGGGTCCACAGATACACAAACAATTACAAATTTATGCACTAAAGTTATCATCTAGGCCGACCATCCCTAGCAACCGCCAATGCTATAATCAATTGTAGGAATGGAGTGATGAAAATATCTTTTAAAAATGTGACAATGAAGGTGAATGTGTTTCATTTGCATAAACAACAAGAGGATGATGATGAAGATGATATCTATATGATTAACTTCATATATACAATTGTGGATGATGATGAGCCACCCTCGGCTAAATTTTTCAAAACCTGAGAAGTTTTCTTGGCTCATTCCAAGGAAGAAATAATTTTAGATATTGATGAGGCCTTGGAAGAGATAAATTATGAAATTTTGATTGACAAGACACCAATCGCTGACTTGAACAATTTTTTTATGTAGGAAATTGATGGATCAGTGCTTGATTTGCTTAAGAAGAGACTAATCTCTGAAAGTGTAGCGGTTGAGGACTCATTCCAACCTACACAAGTGACCGAGAAAGTCGAAGTTTCCTACACTCTAGAAAAGTGTTTGGTATACTTTGAGGATTGGGATGATCTTATGATCCGTGACATTATCAATGCCTTGAGGAAAACTTCACCAGTGCCCAAAAAGACTCATTCCACAGAGTGTAATACCGATTTATTAATTGTGGAAGTGCCGGTAGAATTTGATTATGTGGAGACCTTACTGACTTGTGAACAAGAAATTCAAGTCTCCACATCTCTTTGGTTTGTTCAAACCAAAGTGGACCATCTCTGGGATGATCCTTACTTGATTAATGTTTTACCAGACAAGCTAGAAATGAGATTTATATTTGATGATCTCAAACCAAAGTGATTCTCCTTTCCTAACACAGTGGGGTGATAACTTTAAGAAACCCGTTGAACTTTTTCAGCAGGATTTTCAATGGATTAGAATGACAAACATCACCCATGTGCATTATGAAGTAGGATGGTGGATGGTATTACTGAAAAACCTTTTACTCCACCTACTAATCCTACTAGATTCCATTCCTTTGGATGATCATATATCAAGATTGACCTCCTAGTCTGACGGAGGTATAGAGTAGTTTCTAGTTTGATTTATTTTAATTGTTTAATTGTCGGAAGTTGTAGACTCTCATATTCGACTCTCTCAGGTACTCTTGTTCTCACTCTCCTTTATTTTTATCATTGCTCTCATGTCATTACTTATTGCATGTCTTTTTACATTGAGGACAATGTAATATTTTGGTTGGGGGTGAGACTCCTAGATGAATATAGTATTTTGTGAAATTTTGAGCAATTTTTGTATGAAAAATTTTAATTTTTCTGAAATTTCTAGACTCTTTTGGAAAACTGTGCTTTTATGCACTTGGGATGTTACGAGTATGAGAAAAAGAGGGATGAAGTGATTGATTTTGAAAGCCTTTAATTACCTATAATATAATAGTTTTCTATATGAATTCCCTTATTTATATGATCAATAGAATATTTGAATACTTTTGAGTCTAGTTCACATTACATGATTCTCATGGTTTGAATGGATTATGTAGATTTGTAGATTGGCTATACTAAGATTTAAAGTGTTGAGGAACCAAGCTGAAGAACTTTGTCCATCCTTGTTCATGAGAAATGAAAGAAAAAAAATGGAAGATATGAATTTCTAAAAATCCTATCTCATATATATGAAAAGAGAAAAATGATTATTGTTGAAAATTTGTGACAATTCCGAAAAGGGCTACCTATTACCAACCAGGGGAAGGTCTACCCGTAACCTAATCTAGAAATGGGAAGTAGTGTGAAAGCTATCAAATGAACGATAAGACAAATTCTTGTCATATGTATTTGGTTGATTTGTACACTTTTAGATCTTTAGTTTCGTTGATTTATGAAGAAGGTAATCCTGAAAATTCATGAGATGAACATTTACTATGCACACTAGACCGTACGTGTTTAGATTCTTTTATTTGTCAATCAATCGGTGGGGATTCCATGTGAACACTTATTATGTTTGGAGAGTTTAAGATTTCATCTTCTTATCACTAATTCTCTCTGAATTTTATGCTTATTTGTCTTTAAGTTTATAGAAGTATAGTTTTCAAGAAAGAGTTGGGTTTTGGAAAGTTGGATTTGTTTCACGATTGTTTTGCTCGGAACTAGCAAAATGCTGGTTGGAGGGTGTGTTAAGCCCTCAATTATACATATTCTAACCCCAATTCATCACTCTTTATGCATGATTTATAATTTTAAAGACCTATTTTATATATGTGTTTGTGTTTGTAGGAATGAGATAGAGACCTTATGAATTCAATGCCAAAAGAACGCTCTAGGACACCTTGATGATCAAAGGAAGAAAGGCCAAGAATGAAAGAAGTAAGTCATGGAAGATAGAATCGAAAAATAAAGAAAAATATTGAAGAAATTATGTTAAAAGACTTGGAAGGGCCAGAAAAACCAAAGTACAGAAACTACAGAAAATAGTCATGCTGGTTCACATCTGACCGTTCGCCCTGAGGTCGACATAGGTCAAATTTCCATCATTTTTAGCAAAAAACTCACTGGAATGAAAAGACAGTTCGACTGACCGATCAGCCACGTAAAAAATCCAAAAACTTCTTCAAGCTCTGATTTTTCCTGCGCAACTGTGTAACCTATAGACACCCCACCTTCGGCTACCATGTTGGTAGAGGTAGCTGAATGAATGGAGGACCGTACCCCCAAACCCCATGTCCAAACCCAGCCAAACTCACTCTTGTAAGCCCCAATCCATAGCCCAGCTCAAGCCTGAACCCAGTCAACTCACCCCTAAACATCAACCCAAAAAACCCCCATAAGAAAAACCAGTCAAAAAATCGTAAAAAGTCAAACCCACTGAGTCAACCCGCTAACTTAAATCCGAGTCAACCGCTGAGTCAACCCACTGAGTCAACTCATCGTGTCAACCATCTTTTAAACCCAGTCAACTCACCGAGTTCTAAACTACAGTCCTCGGAGCAGGTCTGTACTACCAAACCAAGGGGTTTTCTGCTTCAGGTTCGGAGGTCGTACACTCCGAACCCGAAGCAAAACGGCTGTACGAGCAGCCCATAGGGGGCCGCCCAAAAAATTTACAGGCTCTGCCAGTGCTGGCTGCTATAAATACCCCATCTCCCCTTCACAAAAAAACACACCTCCCCTCTCTTCAGTCTGAGAGCTCTGAGTCCTCCTTCACCCCTTTTAGCCCATTTTTCCACCAAGGAGAGCCCGAGTGAGAAGAGCCTAGCCCTGGTCCAGCCTAGCCTGACCCTGGTCTAAGTCTCCCAAGCCACCCAAGTCATGATCTAGCCACTTGAAGCAAACCCTTGCGACACCTCCATCCATCCAGCTACCCTTTACCAGCATCACTCATTCACATCTAGCATAAGTGCAACATTTACTTTTCTTTCAACCCCCTGCTTCACTACAAGCACTTTGATTATTCAAACACACAACATGCATCCCGCATAATGCACCTGTCAGTTCGAGCATATGCTCTGGGCTTTCCTATTAATGGAAACCTGCCCATCAGAAACTCTTACTGTTCAGACCTGCATTCATGCATCAGTCACTACCAACACTTTGACCATTCAAACACACAGCATGCATCCCGCACTAAAGCACCTGTCGGTTCGAGCGTATGCTCTGGGCTTGCCTGTTAATGGAAACCTGCCCATCAGAATCTCTTACTGTTCAGACCTGCATTCATGCATTATGTCATCGATGAGAATGTACGAGGATTAAATCAGACTTTAGGTATTAGTTCGATTATGTGAAGTAGAGACCGTACTTCGGTACGGACAGAGTGTGGGGTGCTTAACCTCTTCCCACCTCTGTAACCGTGATCCCTTACCTCGAATCTCTGGCCGCAGATCAAAAGGAGTCATTTTAGAGAAAGGAATCTTCGGATCCCCTTCTCTAACGTATCTACGGGGTCTAGCCGACTGTAGATTCGAAGTAACTGGCTAGTGGCGACTCTGGTCTTATACGAACTCATCCAAATACATCCAGCTTAACACGACAACCGAACAAAGCCCTCAAGAACGAGGCAAGCCAGTGGCACAAACGGCGATTCGCGCACACGCACCTCTTCTTTTCCAAAAGGAAGGGAGAACTTCCGGCAGCACGAAACTACGAGCGTCCACAGAATGGCGACTCTGCTCGGGATATGCTAGTCCCACTAGTCGTGATCGAACTTGAAAAACGGAATCCCTCCTATACTTGAAAGTCATTAGTCCTCATACAATCTCATCTGCATAGCATTCTACCCAAAACAAAAATAAAATAGTAAATCCCAAAAAAAAAGAGAGTAGAGTATAGTCCTCACCATTGCCCCTCCTCGAGCTCAACGTCTTCGGAAACAACTTCCCTTCCGCAGCATAATCCGCACTCGGGCTCAGCAAGCAATGTCCTGACCACGAAGAGGAAGCTCACCTCTTCCCCGCCATCGAAATGGCCGAAGCGTAACCTCCAGCGCAACAATCAATTGAGAATACGCCAATCATGCAAGAATTGGCGCAAGGAATGAGAGCAATGCAAGAGATGCTCTTGCAATTCATGCAAGCACAAGCTACCGCAATAGCCAACAATCAAGTTGGTCCAATTCAGCAATCTCAACAGCCATGCCAGGTCCTTCCGGCCTCCAGTTCAAATCAAGCACAACAATCGGAGCCTGCTCAGGACTACCGACAACAGTCATCTCAGCCCTTTGCTATAGGGCATCCTCATCAGTACCTTCCCGCGACGACAAGGCCGTCTCAGAGCACTCCCGTCGCAGGAACTTCCAGTCAGCTTCTAGTCAATCTTGCAAACAACAATCTCAGTAGATTTCAGCATGTCCCCGCCGAGGGGACCCCTTTCCTTTCTCAGCACATTCCTCGCCGATGGGATTTCAATTCAATTTCCAGCAACAGGGACAGCACTGGCGAATGCCCACAATGGGGGTCAGTGTCAAGCCCACATCAATCAGCGGACAGTGACGAATACCCAACAAGGGGGTCACTTCCCAGCATCTCAGCCTCCTACAAACAGGAGCACTTTTCAATTCTAGCACATCCCCGCCTGATGGGATTCCAATTAATTTTTAGCAATCTTCAATTCAGCAAACTCCAGTTAATTTTCAGTAATCTTCAATTCAGCAATCTCCAGTTAATTTCCAGCAAGTTCCAGTTCAACCTTCAGAACAGTCTCCAGTTCAATTACAGTCATTTCAATCACAAGTTCATCAGAATCCAGTTCAATCATCAAATCAATTTAGCAACCCACGGTTGCCTTCCAGCAAGCCCATAGGATCGGAGACATCGACCACTATGCCGAAGAAGAACGTGCCTTACTCCGAGAGGCACCAGTCGCTCTAACAGATCATGCAAGATTGGACAAGTTGTGGGAGCAGTTCCAGACATTGCAAAATCAATTTCAGCGACAATAAGAAATCGATCTACCTTCGACCAAGTTCAGAGACTTGTGTCATTTCCCAGATGCTCAGATACCTTAAAACTTTGAGGTACCAAAATTCAAAAGATACGACGGCAGCGGTTGTCCCACAGCACATCTTAAGGCTTTCTATGGAGAGCTGAGCACAATCTCAGGAAATGAAGGGGCCCTTATTCGCTTGTTCCAAAAATCTCTGAAGGGCGATGCCCTAGATTGGTACACATCATTGGACTGCCACCGTATCAGGACTTGGGAACAACTTTCCCAGGTTTTCATTGACAGATTCGCGTACAATCTCAACATGGCACCCAGAAGAGCCGACCTCGCGGCTCTTAGGCAAAGGAGTGACGAAACGCTATCAGCTAATGTGGGACGTTGGCAAGCTATGGTAGCCAAAATGCGGACACCTATCGACGACGAAGAACAAATTTCCATGATTGTTCATTCAACATATCCTGGCATATCTGGATATCTCATCTCGTATCCATATGCGAATTTCTCACAGTTAATCTGTGCTGGAGAGCAAGTCGAAGCAGGAATCCGCTCCGGGACAATCTCCCCATGGCCTCATCAAGCCACTCCAGTCAAAAGGAACTAGAGTGGAAGGAAGACCCATCGGATATGGGAATGGAAACCGCAGCGGTTCTCCTCCTCGCCTGACAGAGGTAAACAATATCAGCACCACTACTCAAGGCAACCAATATACTCCCCCACAGGGATGTCAACAGTATCAGGAGAATCAGGTTCAACATTAACCTCCGAGGTATCAGCAACCACAACCACAACCACCTCGACAGCAGCAGCAGTTCAGGGGGAACGACCAATATTCATACCAGAATGGAAGAATTACAGGGAGCTCAGGAAATTCACTCCTCTCACTCAACCACTCAATCAAGTCATGGCCATGCTGGTACAGAAGCAGTTACTCACTCTGATGGCACCAAGGCCTCCTCCATATCCTCTGCTTCCAACCTACCGAGAAAATGAGTATTATGCTTACCATCAAGGGCGTGGCCACACCACTGATCGATGCCTGACTCTGAAGAATGCCATACAAGATCTGATTGATGACCGCAAGATCGTCATCTCGGTCCCTGGGACTCCTCCAGAAGCTTCCACCAATATCCTTCAAAATCCTCTGCCTCAGCATCCGACCGACCCCAGTTCATCTCGTGACCCTGTCGTTAACAGTATAGAAGAAGGAGAGCGTCTCGATCGCTTCTTCTCCCCTATCTAATCCATTCATGCTTACACTTATGGGCCAACAAATCCTCCTTCGATCCTGCAAGGGGCAAACCTCTTTCCTCCTTCAGTCTCTGAGCCTATTAGTACTCGAAGGAGCGCCTCCATATGATGCACTAGTTGTTCAAGGGGAACCTTACAGCCATTCATGTTGGGAGCCAGTCATCTTGGAAGGAGTACAGTCATATATCGAGCCCACATATGAACCTGTCGTTCTGCAAGGGGCAATCTCAGTTCAGGAACAATCCAATCCGCAATGGAGGGATCATACTCATCAGCAGCAAGAACCCATTGTCTTGGAAGGAGCTCCTCCAATCAAGCCATTCATATTGCAAGGGACAAGTCCCGGAGGCATGTCAATCACACTATGACAGCTGGGACAAACAGAGAAACCCCTTGCCATATCAAGAGGACCAGTGTTCATCCCATGGGAACCTCCTACTCCAGGAACGGTCAAGCCAGGACCACAACCTTATGTGATATATGAAGACAAGCCTCGACATAATCCCTTCAGCATAGGCAACAATGTAGTCCTCAAGGCAAAAGCTCCATATGAGGAAGATCTGATATCCACACTAGCACCGTTGCAAGAACCAGTGGTCCTAAAAGGCAAGAGAGAGGAAAATTATAAAGAAGTCCTGTGGCACTATCTGGAATGTGCAGAAGTGGGAAACATGAATCCCAATGGGCAGTGCATCCGAAGAGATAATCAGAACATAGGAGATCCCAAAAGCGCTCTCTCGGGCCTTAGCAACAAAAACGAAGCTTGCATATGACTGTGATAACTCAGCTCAAGTTAATCCCTGTTCAAATCTCAGTATGGGAGTTACTCTGCACATCTCGCATACACCGAGAAATATTTGCCAAAACCTTGAGCGATGCTCATGTCTCCTCTGATACGTCACCTGAAATGATAGCATTGATGATCGGACAACTCCTGGCTCCGCACGCCATCACCTTCACCGATAATGAGTTGCCACCAGAAGGACGCAATCATCGGCGATCTCTCAACATAGCCTTACGATACAAAGACCTCTGTGTCCCGCTGGTCCTTATATCGATAACGGCTCAAGCGTAAACGTCTGCCCACTCAAGACTGCAGAACGTCTGGGAATCAGTACCTCTTCATTTCGACCCAGCACCATATGCGTCAGAGCATTCGACAACACCCGTCGATTAGTAGAGGGGGAGGTGACATAGAGGTATAGGTAGGTCCGAAAATCTCCACCATCACATTTCAAATCCTGGATATATCAGCCTCTTTCAACATGTTGCTCAGACGGCCTTGGCTGCACAAGGTTGGAGTTGTGCCATCAACCCTGCATTAACGGGTGAAATACATCTGTGGAAATCAAGTGATCTCTATCCATGCAGAGAAGGAGCTTATCATTCCTTCCAATGCTGCTAGCCACTGAACCAGATATCCCTGTCATCGATATCAAACACTCTGAGGAAGACGTCCCGTTCCATAGTTTCGAGTTCGAGACCGTGAACGCTATCGCTAACCCGAAACCAATAAGGGTGGACTATGTCTTTTCACTAGCAGAACGTCTGAGCCTCAAGTATCGAATGAAGAATCATTTCAAGTCCAGAAAAATACCGCTAGTATATAATTAACGCAAATGGGGACTCAGGTACAAGGTAATCTTCACAGACAAAAGAAAGAAGAAATTCCGTTGCTCCCCCCATTCATTCATCAAACCAGGAGAACCTTGCAAAGATTCCAAGAGGGAATCAACCGACTGCACTACACAAAGGCCTCCCGATGAGCCTAGCTTGGGCCACGTGGCCCCCCATTCGATGGGACCAGATTCTCGAACCATCTAAGCCTCCGGAAGAAGAAGAAGAGGATGAAGACAAAGAAGAAAGTCAAATACAACAGCTTCAGGACCAAGGTACTCTGACACCTGCTCTCAACCAGGGGCACAACATGCCCACTTCAGCATCAGTCAACCAGGGGCACAACCTGCCCACTTTAATTTCAGTCAACCAGGGGCACAACTTGCCCATCTCAACATCAATTAGCAAGGGGCACGACCCACCCACCTTTACAGAATCAAGATCATCAATCATCGGCTAGGGGCAAAAGCAACCCATCCATTGGACCAAAAAAGGGAAATTGCCAGCCCTGGATTGGTCTGATGTCCAGATTCTGAACCCATGTCTATCTGTGGAACCAGACGAACTGCAATGCGAGGTAAGTGATCCGGGAGGGACTGAGTATGACTTAGATCTCGAACCCAATTAGCGAGAAATCATGGTCATTGGGCCAGACTGTGATTCTTCGCCCTAAATCATCAACCCCCACCTCTCCAGGGGAAGAAGTGTGGGGTCCGGAATGGTCATTTGTTCCCTAACTTTTGAATCAACCAGAAAGTCATCTGAGAGCCCTGGCTTCCAAAAAAAAAAAAACGTCGGTTTAAGCAGTGAGCGGAACCTTGGGACAAGCTGGGATCAATCATGGTCTGCAATGCCCGCTTGTTCAAGGTCCCATGAATTTCAAAAATCCAAAAAAATAAAAAACTTGCAAAAGTGTTCGCTTCCCCAAGTGTAGGGTTGCGATGTAGTAATAATTTCGGTAAGACTGAGGTCGATCCACAGGGACTTATGTAGGAATTCACAAACACATCCAATAGTTTCTATTAAGAAGCTAACAACCAGATTTGTAGTAGATTGATGTAAGTAGCAATTTTGAACTTAAACTGAAGTAATCAATTAATAAAAAGCACTAGGGGTTCAAGGATCCACTTGTAGCAATCCTTGATGCTCAATTCGCCGTGGTTTCTCACTTTCTCAACTAGAATCGAAATTAAGATCTATCTAATCGGATGATAGAGCTGTTAAAACCGACAATCTGCCATATGTAAGAACAATGTACATGATTCACTCAATGCAAGCTAGGACGAGCATACTCAATTGCATAGGTCAGTCCCAATTCCAATAGACTAAGTTTACAATTATAACCATCATTAAGTCCTGTCACAAGACAAAGCTAGATCATGATTTGAACTTGATTCAAATCACATACACAGTCTCAAACATACTTCAGAATTCCAGAAAAAGTAGAACTTTGGTAGGAAATTCCCACATGAAGATCATAGTACTAGAGCGTACTCCAATTACTCGGATCATACAGGTCTAGACTAACACATAACAATTAAGAACTCAAGTACTTCCTCTAAACATCCATGAGTCATCATAAGACTAAGAAGAACTACTTAGAACTTGAATTAAACTTCAAACCATTGTTCACAAACATGAAATCCAATCTTAAAACCAACTTAAACGAATTGAAACATCTTAGATTCACTACAAGCTTCACCTCTTAGCCCTAGCTAAGAGGTTTAGCCATTCATGATCCAAGGAAACATGAAACAACTAAGAAAAACATAAAAACAGTAAACAAACTAGGAGTTGTGGAACTCCGAAATCCACTTCCGCCGCCTCCCACCTTGCTCAAACTCTTCTAAGATACCCTAGGAACGATCCCTAGGTGTACTTTTATAGTAGGGAGGCTCCGCAGCATCAGAATCTTCCAGAAATTGCGTAAGCTTACGTAATGCGCAGAGAAAATCGGAGCTTGTAGAATACACTTCATTACGCAGATGACCGGTTTAAGCTACTGGACGACCGGTCGCACGACCGGTCTCAAAAGTGAAAAATCTGTCCAGAGAGTTTTGCGATTTTTTCACCCAAAAAATAAATTCAAGGATCGGTCACAACAGTGGACGACCGGTCCCGGTCTTAGACAGTCCAGTGAGTTGTGGCCTCTGGGCCCCTCTGTTGAGTGATCGGACCGGTCGGACGACCGGTCCTGGGCCTTGGACGACCGGTCAGACGACCGGTCTTGGGTGTCTTTTCTTTCTTCTTTTCTTTTCTTCTTTGCTTCTTTCTTCCACCCTTTCACACTTGGTCCTTTAATCTTCTTTGCTTCTAAATGGCATCTTTAAGTCTTCAACTGATGCTTCCTCTCTCTCATCCCTACAATCACAATTCCATGCATTAGATTGATCTATAACTCATGAAAACCTTGCAAAATGAGTGATGAATTGGGGTTGGAATATGCACAATTAAGAGCTCAACACACCCCCCAACAAGCATTTTGCTAGTCCCGAGCAAAACATGCGTGAAACCAATTCCATTCTCCAAACCCAACTCTCCTTTAGAAACCATTCTTCTATACATCCCAAGTTACACAAGTGTAAGAGTTAGAGAAATTAGGTGATAGAGATTGAAACCGTAAACTCTCAAAACATAATACGTATCCATATGAAATTCCCGCTGAATATTTGATAAATAGAAGAACTTGAACAGTTTCAACCTAGTGTGCATAGTGAAAAATTCATCTTATGAGTTTTCAGGATTATTTTTTTCATAGATCAACTAGACCATAGATCTCAAGGTGTATAGAGCAAAACAAGCCAATGACAGGAATTTGCCTTACTGTTCTTCCAACGGCTTTCACACTACATCCCACTTTCGGCTTTGGTTACGGGTAGACCATCACCTGGTTGGTAATAGGTAGCCATAATCGAAATTTTCCACTGTTTTTCCATCATTCCCAATTTCATCCTTCCTTTTTCTTTTTCTTTAAATATGATTTTTAGAAATCCATATCTTTCATTATTTTCCCGTGGACAAGGATGGATAAAGTACCCCGGCTTGGTTTCTCAACACCTTAAATCAAAGTCTCGCTAATCCACAAATCGCATAATCCTTTTAACTCATGAAAATCGTGTAATGTGAACTAGGTGTAAAAGTGTTCAAATTTTCTATCAATCATAAAAATAGGGGAATTCACATATAAAACCATTATGTTGAGAGAAGTTTAAGACTTACAACATCATACACTTCGTATCTCCTCTTCTTATACTCATATCATCTCGAATGCATAGTAGTAAGGTTTTCTAAAAGAGGTTTGAAATTTAGAGAAATAAAAAATTTTCTGCATAATTGCTCGAGATGTGTACAAAACGCTGGATTCATCCAAGTGATCCTACACCCCCAACCAAATCTTACATTGTCCTTAATGTAAAAGCTGTGCAATGAGCGAAACATGAGAGCAATTCTAAAATAAAAGGGAGTGGGGAATGATAGTACCTGAGAGAGTGAAAAGTGGAATTCTTCCTCCTTCTAACAAACCTATGAAGAAGTAAACAAAAGCAACAAACTCCTAATCCTAACTACTCTATACCTCCATCAGACTAGGAGATCAATCATCCTGATACACAGGATCAGTCAGAGGTATGGACATACCTTCTGAAGGAAACTTCTCAAAGAAAGGCTTTAATCGCTAACCATTCGCTTTAAATATGTTGCCGTTTCGTGGATTTAACAACTCGATAGTCCCAAATGGGTAGACAATTTGCACAATGTAGGGACCGGTCCATCGAGATCTCAATTTTTCCAGAAATAAATGGAGGCGAGAATTGTACAAAAGGACTTTTTGATTGATCGTGAATGTCTTACGAAGAATGTTCTTATCATAGAATATCTTCATCTTGTCCTTGTAAATTCTCGCATTCTCATAAGCTTCGTTCCGGATTTCTGCAAGTTCATTCAATTGAAGTTTGCGCAACGAGCTCGCCTTGTCAGAATCAAAATTCATCTTCTTAATTGCCCAATATGCCCATGTTCCAACTCCACAGGCAAGTGACAAGCCTTCCCATAGACAAGTCTATAGGGAGATATTTCAATAGGGGTTTTAAAAGCAGTACGGTAGGCCCAAAGCACATCGGTAAGTCGAAGTGACCAATCCTTGCGATCGGGGTTCACCGTTTTCTCTAAAATGTGTTTAATCTCCCTATTGGATATCTCAGCTTGTCCACTAGTTTGCGGGTGATAGGGAGTGATCACTTTGTGTATTACGCCATATTTCTTCATTAAGGTTTCAAATGGGCGATTACAAAAGTGAGACCCTCCATCACTGATGATGACTCGGGGTGTTCCAAACCGGGAAAGAATATTCTCTTTTAAGAAGCGAATGACCATTTTATGGTCATTATTCTGGCAAGGGATGGCCTCGACCCATTTGGATACATAGTCAACAGCAAGCAAGATGTATGCGTTTCTAAAAGAAGATGGGAATGGATCCATGAAATCGATGACCCAACAATAAAGAATTTCAATTATTAAGATGGGATTGAGTGGCATCATATTTCTACGGAAAATTCCTCCCAATGTCTGACAAGGTTTACATGTTTTGCAAAACTCATGTGTGTCTTTGAACATAGTGGGCCAATAAAACCCACATTGCAGAATTTTTGCTATGGTCTTTTTAGCCGAAAAGTGGCCACCACATGCCTGAGAATGACAGAAGGAGATGATACTTTGTTGTTCATTATCTGGCACACATCTCCTTATGATTTGATCGGGACAATACTTGAATAAGTAGGGGTCGTCCCATAGGAATTTTCGCACCTCAGTGAAGAATTTATCCTTATCTTTCTTTTTCCAATGTGTAGGAATTGTACCTGTAGTAAGATAGTCCGCATACCATGACAATTAGGAAACAGCAAAAAGTTGTTCATCAGGGAACATGTCATTGATCACGGTCGTTTCAGAGGAATCGGTGAGAACAAGTTGAGAGAGATGGTCAACCACTACATTTTCTACTCCTTTCTTATCACGTATCCCTATGTCAAATTCCTGGAGTAGAAGGATCCATCTAATAACCGTAGTTTAGCATCCTTCTTAGAGAGAAGGTACTTAAGCGCGGCATGGTCAGTGAATATGATGATCTTGGATCAATAAAGTAGGACCTAAACTTGTCCAAGGCAAAAATTACGGGTAAAAGTTCTTTTTCTGTAGTAGTGTAGTTTGCTTGGGATGAGTTTAAGGTTCTACTTGCATAGTAGATAACACATGGCTTCTTCTCTTTTCTTTGGCCTAGCACGGCCCCAATAGCATAGTCGCTTGCATCGCACATAATTTCAAAAGGAAGGCTCCAATCAGGTGGTTGCATGCACATGTCAACATACCTTTAAGTGTGGTAAAGGCCTTTTGACATTCTTCATTCCACTCGAATGAGTTTTCCTTTTGAAGTAGGTTACATAAAGGACGAGAGAGTGAACTGAAGTCCTTTATGAACCTTCTATAAAATCCTGTGTGTCCCAAAAAGGACCGCACATCTCGTATGCTCTTGGGTGGTGGAAGGTTAGAGATAAGATCGATTTTCACTTTGTCCACCTCAATTCCATTTTGTGAAACTATGTAACCAAGTACAATTCTCTTTTGAATCATAAAGTGACACTTTTCCCAATTCAGCATAAGGTTCTTCTCTTCACATCTTTTCAACACAGATTTCAAGTGCACAAGGCACTCATCAAAGCTACAACCAAATACTGAAAAGTCATCCATGAAGACTTCGACAATTATCCCCACCACATCAGAAAAGATACTCATCATACATCGCTGAAAAGTGGTAGGGGCATTGCATAGCCCAAACGGCATCCGTTGATAGGCGAAGGTGCCGAATGGACATGTGAATGTAGTCTTTTCTTGGTCTTCACGGGCGATCTCTATTTGGTTGTACCCTGAATAGCCATCAAGGAAGCAAAAATGGGAATGACCTGCCAACCTTTCTAGAATTTGATCAACAAACGGTAGGGGGAAGTGGTCTTTTCTCGTGACAGTGTTTAGCTTCCTGTAGTCAATGCACATTCTCCAACCGGTAGTGACTCTAGTTGGTACAAGTTCATTATTGGCATTGGCTACGATGGTTATTCCGGATTTCTTTGGCACCACTTGAGTTGGACTCACCCATTGACTATCGGATATTGGGTAGATAATACCCACATCCAATAGTTTTACCACTTCGGCCTTAACCACTTCCTTCATGTTTGGATTGAGTCGTCTTTGTGGTTTCCTAAATGTCTTCGCATTCTTCTCAAGGTGTATGTGATAAGTACAAATCAGTGGGTCTATGCCTTTGAGATCCGCAATCGACCACCCAATGGCACTCTTATGCTCTAATAGAGTGGCCATTAGCCTACTATCTTGTTCCTCATCCAAGTGGGAAGAAATCACCACCGTATATGTCTCATCTCGACCTAAATAGACATATTTCAGCTCACTCGGTAATGGTTTTAAGTCGAGTGTTGGTGCCTTGATATTGGATGGGAGGACTTTGTTCTCGTTTACGGGCAAAGGCTCAAATAGGGCCCTCCATCTTTTGTTATCAAGCACCGGCATCGCATCTAACATGGCATCCATCTCTCGTATTGTGTTATCATTTATCTCATGAGAGTGGGCCACACATGCCTCCAAAGGATCGGAATATAATGACAAGGGGAATGTTTCTTCCACAAATGATTCAATCATATTTATCTCGTGGATCTCATCATCAACCTCTCGTGGTTGTTTGCATAAATCAAATATATTAAGCTCAAGAGTCATATTTCCAAAGGACATTTGTACAAGCCCGTTTCTACAATTGATAATTGCATTGGAAGTAGCTAGAAAAGGGCGGCCAAGTATGACGGGAATTTGAGCACCGGTACCTATCACGAGATGTGTATCCAAGATAATAAAGTCTACTGGGTAGTAGAATTTATCAACTTGGACTAGAACATCCTCAATCATTCCTCTCGGTATACGAATGGATCTATCAGCAAGTTGGAGTGTGGTTTTGATGGGTTTCAATTCACCTAACCCAAGCTGTTCGTAAACTGAGTATGGAATGAGGTTCACACTTGCCCCCAAATCGAGTAAAGTTTGTTTAATCCGGTAGTCTCCTATGATGCATGAGATGGTTGGACTACCCGGATCTTTGTATTTTTAGGGCACCTCTTGTTTGATGATAGCGCTCAAATTCTCAGTCAAAAGTACTTTGTTATGAACATTGTGTCTCCTTTTAACCGTACTTAATTCCTTTAAAAATTTGACATATGATAGTATTTGTTTTATGGCATCCAACAATAGAATGTTGATCTTCACCTGCTTGAAAACCTCTAAATTGTCCAGATTTTTATTTAAAGGTTTGGGTGAAATCAACCTTTGGGGAAACGGGGTAACCGGCTTGTATTGCCTTTCCGGTTCTTTCTCTTGTGGAGTGTTGTTTGAGCTATCATCCTCTTTGGAATTTTTTGGATCCTTAGGCTTTGGGGCCTTCACCGGATTAGATTTATCAACTATTTTTTCACTTCTCAAAGTGGTGATAGCTTGAACATGCTCCGTATGTTGGGAGGATGAGCCTGCATCTTGTATCTCAAATTGGGTTCTTGGGTTAGGAAGAGGTTGGGCATGAAGTGTGCCTTTCTCCCTAACACTAAGGTGAGATTCAACTCTAACCATTGAGGTTTTCAATTCATTGATGGCTTGAGTTGAATTTTGATTGAATTTCAATTGCTCTTGCATGAACCCATCTATTTTCAGAGAATTAGTCTTGTTATACTTAGCTTGAACCGATACAAATGCACCCAACATCTCCTCTAGCGTAACTTTTGGAGTAATAACTAGAGATGGACCTAGTATAGGTTGAGCTTGAGGGATATTGTTTGCATTCGTAGTGGGTCCATTCCTCCAACTGAAGTTGGGATGGTTCTTCTAACTAGCATTAAACGTGTTTGAGTTTGGAGCACGAAATTGCCGTTGATAACTGTTTATGGCATTCGATTGTTCTTGTAAGATGTCCTGAACCGCTGAAATTGTGGGACAATCTTGTGTTGCATGTTGATTTCCGGCACAAATTCCACAAACAGTTTCAACGTCATTGGAGTTAATCATCTCTCCTTTCCTTAATTCCATGGCCTCAAATTTTCTTATGAGGCTAGCCACCCGTGCACTTATGCTATCCTCTTCTGATAAGATATAAATTCCTCCTTTTTCTTTTTGTTGGCTAGTCTTGGAATTTGCTGGTTTAGATGTATCTCAAGACTGTGCATTCTCAACCACTTCCTCCAAATAGTCCCATGCTTCATCAGCTTCCTCGTTCATGAACTCCCCATTACACATCATCTCTACAAATTGGCGCATGGGTGAAGTCAGTCCATCATAGAAAAAGCTTATAATCCGCCAAATTTCATAGCTATGATGTGGGCATGCATTTAATAAGTCCTTAAACCTCTCCCAACATTGGAAGAAGGTCTCATCTTCCTTTTGGGCAAAGTTCATGATAAGGCGCCTCAACATGTTCGTTTTGTGAGTAAGGAAGAATTTTTTTATGAATTCCCTATGCATATCAGTCCATGCACCAATTGATCTTGGCCTCAATGCATGAAGCCAACCTTTTGCTTTATCTTTAAGGGTAGAAGGAAATAATTTAAGTCTTACCACATCATCAGTAACATTCGCAAAGTGCATGGTGGTTATTACCTCATCAAACTCCTTAAGGTGTTGATAGGTACTTTCACTGTCTAATCCATGAAATTTTAGGAGGAGTTGGATCACTCCCGGTTTCAAATTTACATTCCCTGCATTTTGTGGAAAGATTATGCATGAGGGAGTGCTCGCTCTTGCTGGTTGCAAGTAATCACGTAATGTTCTTGGTCGGGGAACATTCTCAACCACATTCTCCCCTGTTTCAGTTTGGTTTTGGCCCAAATTAGGATTGGACCATCGGATTAGGTTGATTTGCAGCCATATTCTCAGACAAAATTGGAGAAGTTAGATGTCTCCTAGCACGTGGTTCTCTGTCAATCCTTCAACTGAGTCGGTTATTGGAATCTCGAGCCCAATGTGGCATGCAAAATCCAAAAAGAAAGAAGAATTCTTCCTTCCTTTCTTTACTCCTCTCTAAGACCGAAGCACAAGGTGTCTTGCAATGGCTAGGCCAGAAGTAAGGATAGAGACCGATTTCTCCTGGTCAATAGGGGTTCAGAGAACTCCCCACCCACTCTTCGAATCTTTTAAGAAAAGTGCAGAAAAAGAAGAAAGAGGAGTAGAGGTGACAAGAGAAATCTCTGAGCATAAGGTGATCCAAGACGGTATAGCCGACCAATAGGAATCCAGGTGGCACAAGGCCTACCTTTCAGAGATCCAAAAAGGAGTCTCCACCCACTCTACAAGAGATGAATATGATAGGAATGAAAAGGAGAAGAAGAAGAGTAAGGTTAGAAAGATAGAACCTGATTTGGCACTTGAGATCCTTATGTCTTCTTCACCTTCCTAGCAATCCCTGCAAAAGAAAAATCAAATAAAACAAACTAATTTAGTATTATTCCTAAAATTCCTAAATGGACACTATTTTCAGAAATTTTGTGAAAAACCGTCAAAGTCCCCGGCAACGGCGCCAAAAACTTGTTCGCTTCCCCAAGTGTAGGGTTGCGATGTAGTAATAATCTCATTAAGACCGAGGTCGATCCACAGGGACTTATGTAGGAATTCACAAACACATCCAATAGTTTCTATTAAGAAGCTAACAACCAGATTTGTAGTAGATTGATGTAAGTAGCAATTTTGAACTTAAACTGAAGTAATCAATTAATAAAAAGCACTAGGGGTTCAAGGATCCACTTGTAGCAATCCTTGATGCTCAATTCGCCGTGGTTTCTCACTTTCTCAACTAGAATCGAAATTAAGATCTATCTAATCGGATGATAGAGCTGTTAAAACCGACAATCTGCCATATGTAAGCACAATGTACATGATTCACTCAATGCAAGCTAGGACGAGCATACTCAATTGCATAGGTCAGTCCCAATTCCAATAGACTAAGTTCACAATCATAACCATCATTAAGTCCTGTCACAAGACAAAGCTAGATCATGATTTGAACTTGATTCAAATCACATACACAGTCTCAAACATACTTCAGAATTCCAGAAAAAGTAGAACTTTGGTAGGAAATTCCCACATGAAGATCATAGTACTAGAGCGAACTCCAATTCCTCGGATCATACAGGTCTAGACTAACACATAACAATTAAGAACTCAAGTACTTCCTCTAAACATCCATGAGTCATCATAAGACTAAGAAGAACTACTTAGAACTTGAATTAAACTTCAAACCATTGTTCATAAACATGAAATCCAATCTTAAAACCAACTTAAACTAATTGAAACATCTTAGATTCACTACAAGCTTCACCTCTTAACCCTAGCTAAGAGGTTTAGCCATTCATGATCCAAGGAAACATGAAACAACTAAGAAAAACATAAAAACAGTAAACAAACTAGGAGGAGTTGTGGAACTTCGAAATCCACTTCCCCCGCCTCCCACCTTACTCAAACTCTTCTAAGATACCCTAGGAACGATCCCTAAGTGTCCTTTGTTAGTGGGGAGGCTCCGCAGCATTAAAATCTTTCAGAAATTGCGTAAGCTTACGCAGTGCGCAGAGAAAATCGAAGCTTGTAGAACACACTTCATTACGCAGACGACCGGTCTGAGCTACTGGATGACCGGTCGCACACCCGGTCTTAAAAGTGAAAAATCTGTCCAGAGAGTTTTGGGATTTTTCCACCCAGAAAATAAATTCAATGACCGGTCGCACGACCGGTTGCAACAGTGGACGACCGGTCGCACAATCGGTTTTAGACAGTCCAGTGAGTTGTGGCCTCTGGGCCCCTCTATTGAGTGATCGGATCAATCGGACGACCGGTCAGACGACCGATCTTGGGTGTCTTTTCTTTCTTCTTTTCTTTTCTTCTTTGCTTCTTTCTTCCACCCTTTCACACTTGGTCCTTTGATCTTCTTTGCTTCTAAATGGCATCTTTAAGTCTTCAATTGATGTTTCCTCTCTCTCATCCCTACAATCACAATTCCATGCATTAGATTGATCTATAACTCATGAAAACCTTGCATAATGAGTGATGAATTGGGGTTAGAATATGCACAATTAAGAGCTCAATAAAAAGCCAAAAACATCTAGCATTTCAATTCCAGAAAATTCTCAAAACCAAAAAACATTTCTTTTCCTACATTTAATAATGTGCCAAGTCGTCTAAAGAGTCGCATGAGTTTGAAGTCGAATCATATGATTTCGACATCGAACTAGACTTCGAGCTCATGGGTCTGGACGAAGCTCGGGATAAGGAAGATGATGACCCGGCTCCCGAACTAGAGGACCTCCTCAAAAAGTTTGAATCCAAAGCCAATGTTGTAGCCGATGATTTTGAAATAGTAAACTTGGGGACACCTGAGATCCCTAAGGAAGTACGCATTGGAAAATCATTGCCACCAGAGATGAAGCAGAGAATGATAGAGCTCCTAGCTCCAAAACTATCCAACTCATAATGAAGTAGCCACTGACTCGTAATGAAGTAGCCTCGCTCTCAACATGCTCACCTCCATACGTAGGTAATGTACCTCATCTCGCTCAAGGATACGGATAGCCGTCTCCTCGTCAGATAATCTCTGATCGGTAGCCAATCTCCTCGACATCATCTCACAATGATACCGAAGTGCAGAGATCTCAGACAGCAAGTGGCCAAGAGTGGCCAAGAGGAAACCGGGATCGTTGAATGGGCGCTCTTCGAAGGGCTCATATGAACCAAATGAAGAGCCAGCATCCCCAAGAATATCCTGCTCATCCTCATCGGTGGTCTGGTGCCAGCAAGGAATGCGTCGATACAGAGACTGCTCAGTAACCCAGTACTGGTATGGGGCGGTCGCCATCGAAAAAGTCCGCAGCTCAAAACCAAGCAAATCAACAGTCAAGTGACTCGCCCAGGATCCATCAACCCGAGTCCTAAAGTCAGATGATCTAGACGGAAGTACTCAACGCCTGATACCTGTGAAAGCAAAAAGAGGAACATCCTACTCATACCAGAACTGCCGCAGGAACCAGATAGGGTGATAAGAAAAGTAAGATCGAAACCCTACGAGCATCAGAGGAAGGCGGTGTGCATCACAGAGTACTGGAGGAAGCGAAAGCCAAGATGATTCCCAGCGAACATTTTAGTCACGCAGCTCAGTAAACATCCTGTGATATAAGGGCTCACTCATCCTAGTCATATGCGGAAGAAACTCCATGATGTGGAGCATGAGGTCAGGGCGACGAGTGCTGGGAAATGATACAGGAACAGTCAGCGAAAGACGCTCCCATAGCCAGATCTGCTTGTGAGAAAGAGAAGAAATTCAGCTAGAGCAGAGCAATTCCCAAAAGACAGGAAAAGAAAAGAAAAGTGCAAAAAAGATACCTGAAGAAATGCACAGCAGCCGCAAAGGACACGAGTGCGGCCCAGGGCACAGTCAGTCAGCCCATTAAACAGCTCAGCCAGGACGAGAGAAATGATCCCCTGACGTCGAATAACTCGGCTCATCACCTCGAAAAGCAAAGGAGTCTGAGACCTACTTCATCCCAAGAATAACACCTCAGTTATCAAGCAGAACATCAGTGCATTTCGAGAAAGTAGAGACCCTGCCACACTCTGAGGACCCAAAAAAAGATCATACAGCAAATCCAAGGAGAACACCACAGCATCCTGACCGGCAGCTGCAGGCTAAACAAGATAGGGGATCCCGAACCAATTCTGCGGTGTGGCAGTCTTCGGCAAAGTCTTCGGCGAAAAATACTGAGTATAATCCCAAGGAAGACCAGTCAAACGCACAAGCTCCTCCAAAGAGGGTCCCGTCTCTATGTTATTGAACGCAAACAAGTTCAACGAAGGGACCCAGTCAATTAGTGTAGCTTCGAGCATCCTCCAATCAATGTCAACTCTAGCCATACGGATCAGACTGTCGAAGCCATAGGACTCCAAGTCTCGAATCTCATAAGTCGACAAGCTGTCAAGCCAAGCAAGCGGTCGTGGTGAGTAAGAAGGACGAGGAAGCAGCTTGACAAGTCTTCACAGGAATCCCCTCCAAAACAAGAGGTCCAGGAATCGATGATAACTCGTTAAGGATCGAAAGATCAACGGGCAAAGGAGAAGGAAAAGCTAGAACATCTGCAAACTCAACAACCCCTGACCTATCCTCAGCAGCGGCTATGTCTGATATAGTCGCATCGCTATCTGAAACTATCACGACCTCAGTCGCATGAGAAGACTCGCCCACCTCGTGAACTGAGTGCGTAAAGGACCGACGATCAGGAGAAGGACGGTACTCTCCATCAAAAGGGCTATCAGCAAAGATCACACCACACATCGTGGCATCCTGACCAATCTGACCGTCGAAAAATGCATCTGAACCATCAAAAAAGGTCCAGGCAACCCCGATCGAAGAATCAACGGTTAGATCTGGACCTGCAGTCCCCTCCAACATGAAGTCGTGAGTCCAATCATCATCCTGTCCAATCAATGGGATCATCGAGACATCCACACCGTCCATCGTCAGGGGGACATCATCAATGATCACATCAAGTCCACCCAAGCAAGTGTGCCGCACATCTCGGCCATCATCAAGAGCATCCAAACCATCAAAGGTATCATCTGAACCATCCATACCATCCAACACATGAGATCAGCCCATCTATGTCCATCATGGCCCCATCATCACCATCGATCACATCATACATATGTCTCACACTCAAAGGATGCATAGCCTCACCTATGTCCAGTCTCTCTATCTCATCCATACCATCCATTTCTCCCATAATCAATGCCCCATTCAAACCTGAATTTTCAGCATGGCTGCCATTAATGGGGCCATTCAAAGCTCCACCAACCACCATCCTTAAACCCCCATCAATGCTCTCACTCAAAGCTCCATCTCTACCATCAATAAAAAACATCTCACCACCATTAAGGCCTTTACCAATTTCTGAAGTGTGGGACCCACCAACCTCTCTCACAATGGCCCCCAAACCATCATCAATGGCTGCCCAAGAGAGGACCAATAGAGAAAAAGACAAAAAAGAAAGGAAAGATGAGACAAAAGGGGGATTCATGGCTGAAATCAAACCTCGTACACCAGGAATCAAATAGACAGGAGCAGTGAGCAGAAGAGAATGTTCGAACCAGGGTCAACCCAAACCGCACAAGAGGTGAGACTTGGGCAGCCCGTTGTGGGCCGCCCGTACGAACTCGCTCCCTCTTTCTCCGTGGGATTGGCTCCACAGTTGTTGGTAGGTGAGGCTAACAGTCAACATCAGCAGATGGCACCCTAAGGGCCGCCAAAAGCTCCAATCAACTCTTGATTTCGTTTGAAGATGATCAGAATCATCTGGAAGGTACCCCACCTATCCAATCACGAAGTATTACAGCCAACATGGGCCTGACCAAGTCAAAGAGCCATTCAAAGACTAGATCATCATGATCTAAACCATGGAAAAGCTTGCATGAATCATCAAATAGCAACATCAAGGGTTTGATTGTCAAAAAACAAGGCCAGAGTCCAGGATCCAATCATTAAGTGGGCCCACATGGCTGAAAAGAGTAATCCAAGCCGTTCAAGTCATCATCCGCACCATGAAAAGCCTTCTTAGCCTCACAAAACATCAAGAAAAGGTGCTTCAAAGCAAAGCTTATTTCTGGAAGGGGCCCACAGGGCCAAATCAAGCAATTTAAACCGTTCAAGTCATCATCCATGCAGTTTAGAAGTCTCGCCTTCCAGCAAATCACTAATGAATGAGTCAGAAATCAAAACATCTAGGCATCATCAAGTAATTTGAGACAAATTGAGGTTATATATTCATTTAGAAAGTCTTGATACATCAGAAAGATAAAAGAAAAAGGGTTTTACAAGGCAAAGAAGGCCATACAAAGCTGAATACAGAAGCAGGCTACAGGTCACCAACGTAGTCGTCATCATCCCTCCTCTCATCCTGCTCCCGACGATGAAGGTCCATCAGAGGAGCTGTCACCGATCCGCCAGCATATCTGCGACGACCCCCTGGAACATATAGCGGAGGAAGCAGAGGCCCCTGTCCGTACAGCAAGTACCACTCGTCATAGTCACGATCCGGGATCGTGAAACGAAACCCAGGCTAGCCCACAAGAGCAGCGGCCATCTCATCAGCTGGGATCTGAGCAGCCGGAGGAGGTGCGGAACAAGGAACCTGAGCTACACTAGTGATCTATCGAAGCAACCTCTCGCCCAAATACCACTGAAATGATTCAGCGTCGGAAAGCATGATCCAAAGGCATGAAGAATCATACGCTTCAACACGCTGAGGGGTGTAGTAGAGAGGAAAGTTAGCGTACGACATCCGAGCAAACTACAACGAAGAAGTTCATCACAATCAGTCACAGAGCAGCACGATGGATAAGGAAAACAAGATACTTACGTCCTCGACGGTAGTCCGTCTATATCAGAGCGCCAATTGTCCCCAGATACTCGAGAATTCCATTGACGATTTTGTTGATGCCAATGCATGAAGCGGTACAAAGATGGCTCAACGTCATCTTGTATCCTCGGTGAGAGATGTGCAAAATGATCATAAAAGTAGGTCTGGGCAAGGGTAGACATAACGATCAGAGAAAGAAAGAAGACAAATATCTCCAGGGAAGGTTAAAAAGAATACCGCTACGACTGGGCCAGAAACCTGTGTAGGACCGGCTATTCCGAGAGGTCTTATCTGAACCTAGGAAGATATGAGTTAAGTGTTGGGGTCCCAAATAGTGGACACTCTCAAGATAAGTCAAGTAACCATATACCTCTGAAGGAATCACGCGAAGAACGCCTTCCGGCGCACGCAAAACAGAAGTGTACGTGACTTCCCTAGACTTGGCCAAAATTCCCTAGTGGGCCTCGCCGATCACCATGTTCGGAACCGCCCGAAAATGGACCCGCGACTCCGTCACTATTCATGATGAACAATGCAAGTGATTGCGCAACGAAACGGGCCCCACAAACCCTCCAGAAATCAAAACCCAATCGGTGGAGCCCACATTTACGTGTCCCACACACCCTGAAATCCGAACAACCCACACATCCAACGCACCCTTAAAAACAGCATGTTGGCCCGCCATTCGTGAAGGCCCACGCATCCAACGCACCCTGAAAGCTGATCAACGCACCCCACAATCAATGGACGGTTAAGAGATGGGTTCCAAGTGCGTGGAGCTTCACGCACCCGGTAAATAACCCCACGCACCCGTATGATTTTCGGACACTCGCAATCAAATAAACAGGTGCGTTGCGGACATTTGACAGATGCGTGATACGTGGTAGCTTTCTATTGGCCGACTTCGCCTATAAATACCCCTTGACCCGCTCATTTACACACGACAGAAACAAGAGGGAGAGCCGCCGCTGCCGGAAACCCAAAAATCCCCGTCGGAATCCTCGCCAGAACACCTCTCCGTCCATCGGAATCTTATTTTTGGGCGCGGATATGTTACTACAGGTCTGGATTTCATATATTTAAAACGCACCTGTAAAAAGGCCTCACGCATCCAAAAGGACCCCACGCATCCGTCAATTTAGGCCCCATGTGTCCATAAATTCAGCAACAATCAAATTTGGCAAAATGAACCCACGCATCCTGAATATACACCAACGCACCCCAAAATTCGTCTCAAAATCGACATTGAATTGACAGGTGCGTGGAGCCCCACGCACCCGTAAATCAAGTCTCACGCACCCAGAAATCAGCCAATCGCAGAACATGTTAGCAGGTGCACCGGGCTCAATTTTGAGTATTTTCAAGGACTGCTGGAGCCGGTCTTGGGTATTTCGAGCATTCCCGACGCAATGGCACGGCCAAATGAACTTTTTGAGAACTCTAAATGAGCAGAATCGAGCATCTTCAAGACTTAACCCTACTCGACGCAATGAACGGGATAACTTCCCGGAAAGGAGTCGCCAACATCCAAAGCTATGCAGATATGCTGATATTTATATTCACTGAAAAGGCATGATCCGATTTGTGCCAAAAGCTAGACTAGCAGGGCCTTGATTACCACAATGAACCGTGCTGAAGAGTTTTTCGATTCTCTACAAACCAATTACTCAACTGCCACAACACAACAGTCGATGCCCTACCCATCTAGATGGTATCCGCCGGTTAGACTGCGCAGGTACACACAACTGTAGAATGGACTTCCCGAGGTCACCTGTCCCTACATTGACAGGCGCGGGCCCAGAGTTGTCCATCTCGGTAATAAACCCTGACAGTTTCAACCCGGGTATTCCGCCAAAATATGGGACATAGACATCCGACTAATACAAAGGTGGTTCAGTACACAGCAGAACAAATACAGGCCCCATGGCCACAAACTCTAAAACTATAGTCCCTGCTGACTAGCCTTTTGCCTTCTAATCAATGGTCATCGATCATTCGATGTAATTAAGGGTCCGTGCCAGACCACGGCCTGGAATGTACAAGATCTCAGAATCTCTGGAATAAAATTCGCCTTGCGATATCTCTTCTCTTGTGTACTTTTGTGAATGCTTGTGATTGTCTATGAACGTGTCTATTATTCAGAACCCCAGAGCAACAAAACACTACATTTCAAGGAAAATGTCCCTTTTGGAGTTCATTTTTTCCTAGTTCTAACATTAAGATAGCCCCGTTCCAATTGTACGAATGGTGAAGATCCTCAACCAAACGAAGAAATTTAGGGTCGATCCTCTCGTTCGCATGACAGAAAAGGAATGACCCAAAGGCGTAAGCAATCATGGCCCATGCTTTGTGAAGGGCCTCCAGCTCGGTAGTAGGGGTGACAGTAGCGAAGGTGTTGTAAAACCATCGCAATTTCACTTGATGGCCCTGGAATTCATCCTCAGGTGGGATGGCACCCACAAGACGTAGCCAGTCAGTGGAAGTAATGGGAGCAAGAGAGCCGACGTGGGGATGTTAGTACACTTTATTTTGTCAATTGTCGTGTGAGCCTCGGTCGAAGATTTGAAGCTCAAGACTTGAAGATTACGCTTCTTCCATTGCTCAAGCTCAAGTTGAAACAACATCTCAGGTAAGTTGCATATAGATCGACCTTAGGAAACCCAAAACATCAATGAATGGCGTAATTACCGACCTAACTTATCCCATTCCTTCTCGACCCTAGCTCAAGTTGATCAGACTTGTATGTCCATGACAAGTGCTAATCGTGATTGAAAACATGTCCAAACATTGGACTGCATGCACCTAATCGCTGCATACTTCATCATTGAAGTGTTCCGCCGCTGTGTTGATAGACCTCAAGGCAGCCGATCGGTCATGACCGGTCAGACTGACCCTTCACCTTAGTCCAGCAACCTTACTGTGATAAAGAGGTCTAGACAGTCGACCGGTCTTGACCGGTCGGCCAGGCACACCTGCATTGATAGCAACCTCGCTGTGATAAACTCAGCTGGACAGCCGACCGATCTTGACCGGTCGGCCAGTAGTTCAAAACCTGTCCAGTAGCAGTGCTACATGTGGGCTGCAAAGATAGCCGACCGATCTTGACCGTTCGGCCAGGCATCAAAAGGGGGTCAGTGACCTTGCTGTGTTGTTTTTAGCTGGACAGCTGACCGGTCTTGACCGGTCGGCCTAAAGTGCATCTTATGTCCAATAGCCTTGCTGAAATTAATTAGGCTGAACTACCAACCGGTCTATAATCTGTCCAGCAAGCTCAGCCGACCAGTCTTGACCGGTCGGACTGCTTTCCAAATGGTGTCCAGCAAGGCTAGCCAACCGGTCTTGACCGGTCAGACAGACCCAGATGAGGGCTAGCAATTTGAAATATGACCAGTCTGTCCGACCGGTTGAGGCCTCTCTCTGACAGGTCGGACGTGACCGTTTTTTATCCGTTGGGGCCATCATTAGGAGCTCTATATAGCCATATCCTATGGTCTTTCTTAGTATGTATTCAACACCCATCAAGAGCTAAGTGAGAGAGTCTTTACTCACATCTTCCTACCCTCCTTGCTCTTAACTCCCTTGAGTTTATCATTCAAACCTAGCCTATTAATGGCTTGTCATTGAGTATTCAAAGCTCGGTTTGAAGTATGAACTTAAGATTTACATTCATGGCTGACCTACCTTCGAAATATCTTTATGAGGTCGTTTATAGCCATTGAATGCTGAAGTTTGGTAGTTCCCTCATAACCATTGTATTAAATAGGCAAGAGGAACTTGACCATCTCTCTCCCAACTACCCGGCATAATCATACACACATCATTTGCATCGGTAGCTGATCTTGGGAGCACAAAGAGAAGCTGAAGCACGTGGAGCTGAAGCTACTCATCAAAGGCATTGAATCGGGGCTCAACCGTCTAGGTATGTCTAGTATTTGAGAGTCCATTTATTGAGTCACTATTCCCTGGATTGGGAAACTTTAGCGGGAGTGTACGTGGCCGTCCTTGGAATAGGATTGGTGAGAGTTTGAGATCCAAACTCGTCAAGTCCCTGGATTGGGCCATCGACGGATGGTAAACGCGGTCCTAGATCAAAGGATGTTAAGTTTGATGGTTAACCTGATTTAAAACCACGACTATAGTGAAATCCGGTGGTCTCATAGGTTGAGATCGTGGACCAGGAGTGGAGTAGGGAAACCGAACCACTATAAATCATTGTGCATTGTGAGATTGAATGATTGCTATGTGTTGAATGGTTTAGTCAATCATGAATGCTAACTGTTTGATGAAATGCCTATGATAGTCTTTTCTTGCAAATTAATCATATAATTGCTTTGAATATTCTTGTGATAATCTTGGTTGATAAGATTGACTTGATTTAGTTTTAAATTGTAATTGGAAATTCAAAAAGTCCTATTCACCCCCCTCTAGGACATTAGGCATATCTCCGAGTATCTCTATAAGCGGTAAAATCACAATTTCACAACTGCCCCGTGGATTGGAAAGCCAATTTGCATATATATGTCCAGGGGAGTTATTCCCCACTCGCCATAAGGAAGCTGAAAGGTGTGGGTCTCATCCCGCCACCTCTCACAGAGATCCGCGAGCAGCATACGGCTGGCATTGTTGTTGCGAAAGCACAAGGTAAGGAGGCCAGCAAAAGGAGTATCAGCCAGAACTCGTTCAAGCAAAGGCTGTGGGTGTTTCACCGAATCATCCCAGAGATCTCTGGTACCTCGACCCTTTATGGAGGGAAGAGGTTGGTGCTCCTTAGCCAAGGAACACATATGAGCCCCTCGGCGAACAATGAAGGTCGGATCATCCTCATCGACCGCCCTTCGCCCTCTTGTACCATCTGCCATCGAATCCTACAAGCTTGGCAAGGTAAGTCCTTATTCATTACCCATCAAAATCCAAAGCAAATCATTATCCGGGAAACCCATGGATTAGGATCTACATTCAAATGCAAAAATCTTATGTCCAAGTCCATGTGTTGCCTAGGATATGTGTTGGCCCCATTAAAGAAAGCAAGGCCCAGCTCAAAGAGGGTTGCATGCTGTGCCTAGGTAAGGAAAGTCCACCATCCAAGGACACATTTTGGACAACAAATGCACTTAAGTACCATGAGATCAACAAGGGCTAAGAGTCCAACTTCACATGAGAAATCCCTCTTCAAAGTTTTTATGTGGCCAAGGATTGGTTCACTTTTCATACCAAGGCCATGATCCTCATTTAAGATGCTCCCATCTTTTTATACATGTACATGGACAAATGGGGCATAGGAGGGGAATGGGTCCCCAAGAGCAACTCTAGTGCCTCACCTCAATGGATCGAAAGAAGCACATAGCCCACTTGAAGAACATGAGGACCCATTCATGGGTTAACCATGGGCAACCCTATGTGCATCATCTTGATGAAAGTTTCAACCATGAGAGTACAACGTAGTGGTCTACCCACAAACATATGAATCAAAGAAGCCAATGGTAAAAAAATTGATGCACATAGCCCACATGAAGAACCAAAGTTGAAAATGTCCATGCAAGGACAAGTTTGGGCAACTTATGTGCACCAATTGCTTTACAAAAAAGGGGACTATTTGAGCACAGAGGGCATGGCTTGATGATTCACCCAACCATCATGAAAATGGCTAAGAATGGTATACATAGCCCACTTGAAGATCAAAATCCAAAATGCCCCAAAGCATGGGACAAAATTGGGCAACTTATGGGTATCATTCTTTCCCACAAATTGAAAGAAAAATCACTTATCCGTGAGAATGATGGTGGATGACCCACCAAGCACCCCAAAAGAAGTTCAAGGAGCTATGGTTGCATGGATAGCTCACTTGAAGAAGAGTCATCCATTTGAGGTTGATAACATTAAAGGAAACTCTTGAGGACCACTTTCCCACAACATGAGAAAACCACTTGAACTTAGTAAGATTGTTGAAACAACTCACTCATGGGACTTGTAGATGATCAAGTAACTCAAGTCCTCCATCCATCCAAAGAAAAGGCATGAAGGAAAAGAATCCTACATGCACAAAGTGTAGTGGTGCACACATGACTCAAAGAAATACACAAGTTTCAAAGAGGGCCCAAAAGCCCATCTACATGGAAAAATTCCAAGGAGCCCACCACACTTTGTGCATAAGGATGAACATCATAATCAAGAAATGGTGGAAGATTTGGGCTACTTGTCCATAAAGGCCCAACTAAGAAATCTAGCTCACTTGAGATCCAAGTGAAGAATGGGCTAGTCACCTTTGTCCATACACATGTGAAGAAAGATGGGGCCACCCAAAGCGAGCTCTATGAGCCCAAAACTTGAGGTGGGCCCTGCCATTCCCATGGGCCCAAACCTTGAAAAGAAGATGGAAAAGAAAAGAAAGCTCCAAGGAAAAATGACAAGGACAAGAGAGCATAAGGGAGCCCAAAATGAAGTGTTGGGCCCATCAAATACACCAAGGGCCATGACTTCACTTTGAGCCCATTTGATATACATGAAAAGTGGCCCAACTCCCATGAGAAAAGATAGGATATTTTGCCATGCACACTTGATAGGACATGGCAAAATTACCCTTTACATACACATGAAGGGAGTGTGAAAAAAGAAAAGAAAGAACGAAATGGAAGCTTGCAATGTCCTTCTCCATGCACCACCTTGAGAAGAGATTGGAGATAAAGAAAAGGCCAAAAAGACTTAGGGCCCACCTTGACTCCCTTGGAATATCTACATGGAGAAAAGAAAGGAAACATGAGAAGAGACAATGAAGAAGAAAAAAGACAAGAAAGAAAAAATAGTGGTCCATAACTTCACCACTCGCCAAAGGGGGACCACCTTGCTGTCCCAAAGCTTCACTAAGGCCCACCACTTGAAAAGGACAAGCGACCACTAAGAGAAAGAGAAAAACTTGAAGAAAGAGAGAGTATGAGAAAGAGAAGAGAGAGATTGCACGTTGGAGGGGCCAAGGGTGCCCCAGTTATATAGAAAATGGGATGGCACCCCTTTACCCGACCCACTAGAAAGACCAGTGGGGAGAGACGGCTTGAGCGGCACCCAGGGGGCCATCTGTCCTCTCACCTGGTTGAAACGACTCCTCACCCTCTCTCCTTGGAAAGAACTCCTCCTTGGGAAGGGTGGTTGCAAGTGAATCTTGTACCTCTATGTATGAATGAAGTGATGGAAGAGAAGGATGAGAAAAGTAAGGAATCTCACCAAAATCTCATCTTGTGAGAAATGGGGGAGAAATTAGCTTGATGATGTGGAAAAAGCTCCATGAAATTTTTAAGAAAAAGAAAAAGAATTGACTTGGTCAAACAGTGATCCCAACCATCCAAAGTCATGGCCTGATGATCTGAACCATTCTAAGAAGAATTCTCAGAAATTCCAACCTTGATTGTTGCCTACTTCCAACCTTAAACTACGTCGGGATCAAGATCCCGAGGGATTTTTAATAAAAATCGGTAGCGATCTTGATCGTTCGAATCAGGATCCGCTGACACCGGACATTTTTTAAAAAAAAATTGTTGCCCTGTTCTGTACATATTTTTTGTCCGAAGACCTTAAACTACGTCTGGACCAAAATCCTGAGAGATTTCAATAAAAACCAGTGTTAATCTTGATCGTTCAAATTGGGATTTAACAGCCTGGAACATTTCAAAAAATCACAAAAAGAATGTATTTTCAGCTTGTAGAAAGTTTTGGTCTGAAGACCTTAAACTACACTGGGATTAATTTCTTGGGGGACTTTTCTTGCTTTCAACCAAAAACCGGCATCGACCTCGACCGCTCGAATCAAGGTTCGATAACCCGGATCATTTAAAAAAAAAAAACCAAAAAGATTTTGACCTTTCCATAAAAGTCAGTATCAACCTTGACTACTCGAGTTGAAGTTTGGAACTTTTCCAAAAAAAAAAAATCACCATCAAAATTAACTGCACAAATTTATCCCCAGCGGTTCGAAGACCTAAAACTACACTAGGATTAACTTCTCAGGGGCTTTCTTTCCTAACCTGTCCCAGACATGGTTGACACTTGATCGTACGGTGTTTGGAATCTTCTAAACAGGTAAGAGTCTAAGGCGGGCAGAACCCCACAACCCTGTTCGTGTTGAACGCACCATGATAGACAACCTTGATTTGGAAGTCCCTGTTAAATCTAATGGATGTTCCCTGTTCCTAAAACTCATGAAGGGAATTAAGGCAGTTGGGAGGTGAAGCGCACCCTCACGGAATTGTGAGCAGCATAAGGCCCCAAACTGGATTGACAAAGGGAAATGTGAGAATGTGGCTCATTTTGTGGCCGAAGGAGCCTGTCAGACGATACGTGGTCTATGTGCATTGCACATGAGGAACATGCAACTTTCTGGGTGTGTTGACTGAAAACCCTCGAAATCTCCTCATCCGAAGATGTAAAACTATGACACTTAACTGCATGAGATTCATCTTGCTCGCTGACGTAAAATGAATCAGGTACCTTACCAGCAATAGAAGCTGGAAATGGACAAAAATTCCATACCTTTCCCTGCATTTTAAAAAAATCAGAAAATACCAAAACATTGCAAAATCATCTTTAAAAAATCACAAAAATATTTACCTTACTTTCAAACCAAATATTTTCAAAATCAAAAAAATATTTCCCTTGCTTTCCATAAACAACAATCTTTACTCGGACCAAATACTTTCAAAATCACAAAAATATTTCCTCCGTTTTCAATAACCGATCTTCATCCTGACTACTCAGGAAAGATTCGGACCAAATATTTACAAAAATCAAAAAAAATGTCACTATCCCCAGCACTGCACTTGTCTCGAACTCCGCTCACTTCACAGTTTAGGATGATGGATCCGATCGCCCGTAAATTGGAATCTTGACCAAAACTGGCGACCAAGCACCGTCTCGATCGCATCCATTCACAGAAGAACATCTTGAAGTCTGACGACATCCTTCATCCATTCCCATTAGCAAAGAAACAGCATCTTGGGACGATGGACCTTGATCGACCACGGGTCGGGATCTTGACCAACCCGCTGACCAAACACCCGCATTGAAAAAAAAAGAGAGAGAGAAATCCCTAGAGGAGTACAACCCCGCAAATAATAAGCTCAAATACATCCCTAGCAAAAGAAAAATCATCAAACTAAAAGAGAATGAGCCAAACTATGCATCCATTATCAAATATGCATCTGTATGCATCCCCATGCATCGCATTAATCATCATGTTTACCTGCTTTCAAAATAAAAGTCGGTTCACCAAAGAACCCACAGGCATCCCTAGTGGAGGCACGTGCAAGCTAAATTTAACTTTTTCAAAAAGACAAAAAAAAAATATTTTCATATTTGCAAATAAAAACCCCACGGAGTATCACTCCCCAGAGTGGGTATCATTCCAAAAAATCCAAAAAAACATATTTTCCTATTTACAAATAAAAACCCCACGGAGTATCACTCCCCAGAGTGGGTATCTCTTCAAAAATCGAAAAATATTTTCCAATAGAGCGTTCGGCCTCCAAAACACCGAGAGATCTTCCATATCTCTGGGTAGGAGCCGACACAAAAATCAAATAAGATCCGATGTCTCGCGGTTTCCCCGGAGACCATCGAATCTAATGCACTCAAAGTACGATCGTACTGAACTCCAGTGTCAGTGCGGTCGTACCACATGCCAAGATACGAAAAGATGAAAGCTAAAAGGCTCGGTCAAAGAAACCATTTGAACAGGTGGAAACGATGAATTGTAACCCAAGTATCAAAATCAACAGGTTGGGTGGAAAGAGTTCACCCGCACATACCTAGGAGTGGATGCCTGAAGTACCTTAACTAATTCCAAGTCGGCGTAGTGGACTCCATTAAGACTACATGGATGCAGAGCAGCTAACCACTTTAACAGTCAAGCTGAAACAAGTACTCTTGGAGTGATCCGAAAAAACATTAAACAATCAATCTCAGGGTCGGTAACCTCGTAAGACTATGACGGACGCAGAGGCTCTACTGTACCTTTCCGATGTTAGTACCTGATAGGGAATGGAAGGGTTGTGATTGGGTACTCAGGTTGCAGCGCATGCAAGGACAATCGCAACGTTTTCTCCAAACTCCCGCGGTATGTGCGAGTGATCAATTTCTAGACGATTAACTAACGCAGATGCAAAGGCAAGCAAAGATTTCAGACCATGATCTATGAATGACCGGGTTAGAAGTGGGGTGTCCACTCGCTTTGGCATTCGGTTGCACGCAACCTCTGCCAAAGAGGGGTATCTGTAGACACGCCACTTTTAGCTACAATGTTGGTAGAGGTAGCTGAATGAATGGAGGACCGTACCCCCAAACCCCATGTCATAACCTAGCCAAACTCACCCTTGTAAGACCCAATCAATAACCCAGCTCAAGCCTGAACCCAGTCAACTCACCCCTAAACATCAGCCCAAAAAAACCCCCATAAGAAAAACTAGTCAAAAATCCTAAAAAAGTCAAACCCACTGAGTCAACCCGCTGAGTCAACCCACTGAGTCAACTCACTGTGTCAACCCATCTTCTAAACTCAGTCAACTCACCGATTTCCAAACCGCAGCCTCGGAGCAGGTCCGTACTACTAAACCAAGCGATTTTCTACTTTAGGTTTGGAGGTCGTACACTCCGAACCCAAAGCAAAATGACCGTACGGGTGGCCCACAGGGGGCCGCCCAAAAATATTTATGGGCTCTGCCACTGCCCACTGCTATAAATACCCCCTCTCCCCTTAAAAAAAAAACAAACCTCCCCTCTCTTCAATCCGAGAGCTCTGAGTCCACTTTCACCCCTTTTAGCCTATTTTTCCACCAAGGAGAGCCCGAGTGAGAAGAGCCTAGCCCTGGTCCAACCCAGCCTGACCCTGGTCTAAGTCTCCCAAGCCACCCAAGTCTTGATCTAGCCACTCGAAGCAGACCCTTGCGACACCTCCGTTCATCTAGCTACCCTTTACCAGCATCATCTCATTCGCATCTAGCATAAGTGCAACATTTACTTTTCTTCCAACCCACCTGCTTCACTACAAGCACTTTGATTATTCAAACACACAACATGCATCCCGCATAAAGCACCTGTCAGTTCGAGCGTATGCTCTGGGCTTGCCTGTTAATGGAAACCTGCCCGTCAAAAACTCTTACTGTTCAGAGCTGCATTCATGCATCATGTTATCCATGAGAATGTACGAGGATTAAATCAGACTTTCAAGTATTAGTTCGATTCTGTGAAGTAGAGACCATACTTCGGTACGGACAGCGTGTAGGGTGCTTAACCTCTTCCCACCCTGTAACCGTGATCCCTTACCTCGAATCTTTGGCCGCAGATCAAAATGAGTCATTTTCTTTGGCCGCAGATCAAAATGAGTCATTTTAGAGAAAGGAATCTTCGGATCCCCTTCTCTAACGTATCTACGGGGTCTAGCCGACTATATATTCAAAGTAACTGGCTAGTGGCGACTCTGGTCTTATACGAACTCATCCAAATACATCCAGCTTAACACAACAACCGAACAAAGCCCTCGAGAACGAGGCAAGCCAGCGGCACAAATGGTGATTCGCGCACACACACCTCTTCTTTTCCGAAAGGAAGGGAGAACATCCGGGAGCGCGGAACGGCGAGCGTCCACATAACCTTTTGCGCGATTCTGAAACTTTCTGAGGCGGTGGAGCTTCCAATCTATAAAATAACACTTAGGGGCTTATCTAAACTCATCATAGAAGGTTAGGGAGTTCGTGGAAGGTAAAGAGGAGTGTCGTTGAGCGTTCACAACTCCTCCAACTAGGGTTTTTATGATTTTTCTATGCATTTATAGTAGTTTCTTTTTTAGTTTTAGTTAAATTTGTTAATGATTGGCCAAACCTCTTAGCTAGGGCTAAGAGGTGGAGCTTATAGTTGTTTGTAATGCTTAATTCGAATTAGTTCAAGTACTTTTAGGTTTAATGAAGAACACTTCTAGTTCAAGTTTGAAATAAAGTTAATATTTTTAGTTAATCTTCTATATCTTGTGATTTTTCTTACATGGGATGTTTTGATTACTGAGATTGTTTAATGTGGTGTTGATTGATAGGATTTTGAGTTGTAAAGATTTTAAATCCATCATGATATGTTGGATGCTAGGAGATCTTACAAACCAAGTTTCCTAAGTGCTTATCTAGGACTAAACTAGAAGAAGTACTTATCTTTGTGATTGATTTGAGATAGATGTTTATGTATTGATATTAATTTAATAGAAGTTCAATTCATGCTTCTAAATCAATTCTAGTGACAAGACTTGAGGAAGAATCTTGAATGTGATCTCAATTATTTTGTGAAGGATTGGGCTGTGTGATTGGATATACCCAATGCCTTAGTTGTTATGAGAAAATTATATTAGTGGATGATCCATCTATGTTAGATATGTTATGATGATTTGATTGCTCTATAATCTGATTGGATAGGGATAGAACTCCGATTTCAATTTAGTTATTGGCTTGAATGGTTTGAATTGGCATTATGAATAATTATAAATGAATCATTGGTGCTCTAGTGCTTATTTCCCTAATTTAAGTCTAAAGTAGATAGTTTATGTTATTAAATTCTATCCATCAATACAAATATGAATTTATTCCATCTTAGTTATAAACTTTAGAATTGTTATGACAATCCCTGAGGATCGACCTCGGTCTTACCGAGAATTATTACTATATCGCAGCCTTACACTTGAGGCGAGCGAACAAATGCCCATTGGGATTCATGTTCCCTACCTCTACACATTTTGGGTAGTGCTATGGGACTTCCTTGTAAATCTCGTCCCCTTTGCCTTTTAGGACTACTGATTCTTGCAGCTATGCTAATGGGGATACCAGATCTTCGTCATATGAAGCTTTTGCCTTAAAGATTACATTGTTGCCTGTGCTGAAGTGATAATGTTGAAGCTTGTCTTCATAAATCATATAAGGTCACAGCCTTCTTTTAATTGTCCCTAGAGTGAGAGGTTCCCACAGGATGAACATTGGTCCTCTCGATATGGTGAGGGGTCTTTCTGTTCGACTTAACTGATGTAGCGTAATTGACACACCTCTAAGACGTCTTTGCCGCTCATGGCGGGGGTTGCCCCTTGCAATATGACTGTCTCGGTTGTGGGAGCCCCTTCTAAGATAATAGGTTCCTGATGCTGATAGGTGTAATGCCTCCATTGGAGATTGCATTCTTCTTGAGCTGAAGCTGCCCCTTGCAAGATGACAGGCTCGTATGGGGCTCGGTGTATGATTGCGCTCCTTTTAGGATAATTGGTTCCCAACATGGATGATTGTAAGGTGCCCCTTGTAAAAGGACAAGTCCCTGAGCTGGCATTATCTGTGACTGGACGACTGACGCGTCATATGGAGGTGCTCCCTCGAGTACTAGTGGCTCAAAGACCGAAGGTAGGAAGGGGTTTGCCCCTTGTAAGATTGGAGGAGAATTTGTTGGCCCATAAGTGTAGGCATGAATGGATTGGATGGGGGAGAAGAAGCGATCGATGCGTTCTCCCTCTTCTATGTTGTTGACAGCAGGGCCGCGAGTGAACTGGCGTCCATTAGATGCTGAGGCAGAGGATTCTGAAGGATGTTGGCGAGAGCAGCAGGAAGAGTTCTAGGGAGCGAGATGACGATCTTGCGGTCGTCGATCAGATTTTGGATGGCATTCTTTAGGGTCATACATCGGTCAGTGGTGTATTCGCACCCCTGATGGTAGGCACAATACTCATTTTCTCGGTAGTTCGGAGGCAGAGGATTTGGAGGAGACCTGGGTGCCATTGGAGTGAGTAATTGATTTTGTATCAGCATAGTCATGACTTGACCGAGCGGCTGAGTGAGCGAGGTGAATTTCCTGAACTCCTTGTAATTTTGCCTGTCCTGATATGAATATTGGCCATTCCCCATGAACTGTTGTTGTTGTTGAGGTGGTTGTGGCTGTGGTTGAGGATTTAGTTGCGGTAGGGATGGCTATGGTTGGTACCTCTGAGGTTGATATAGAGACTGATTCTGCTAATATGGTTGGCGTCCCTGTGGGGGAATGTAATGGTTGCCCTGGGTAGTGGCGATGATGTTGTTTACCTTTTTCGGGCAAGTAGGAGAACCGTTGCGGTTTTCATTTCCATACCTGATAGGTCTTCCTTCTACTTTGTTCCGTTTGACTGGAGTGGCCTGGTGAGGCCATGGGGAAATTGTCCTTGCATGGATTCCTGCTTCGACTTGCTCTTCAGCACGGATCAACTAAGAGAAATCACATATGATGCAAGATAAGATACCCGGATATGCCAGGATATGTTGAATGAACAATCATGGAGATTTGTTCCTCGTCATCGATGGGTGTTCGCATTCTGGTTGGCATAGCTCGCCAACTCCCTACAAAAGCTGACAATGTTTCGTCACTTCTTTGCCTAAGAGCTGCAAGGTCTGCTCTCCTGGGTGCTATGTTGAGGTTATATGCAAATCTATTAACAAAAGCCTAGGAAAGCTGTTCCTAAGTCCTAATGCAATGACATTCCAATGATGTATACCAGTCTAGGGCATCGCCCTTCAGAGATTTTTGGAATAAGCAAATGAGGGCCACTTCATTTCCTGCGACCATGCTTAGCTCTCCGCAGAAAGCCTTGAGATGTGTTATGGGGCAGCCGCTAACGTCGTACCTTTTGAAATTTGGCACCTCAAAGTTTTGAGGTGTTTGAGCATTTGGAAAGGGACACAAGTCTCTGAACTTGGTCGAGGGTAGATCAATCCCTTATTGTCGCTGTAGTTGATTTTGCAAGGTCTGTAACTGCTCTCGCAACTCATCTAGTCTCATATGATCTACTTGAGCGATTGGTGCCTCTTGCTGCAAGGCACGTTCTTCTTCGGCATAGTGGTCAATGTCTTCAACCCTATGAGTTTGCTGGAAAGCAACTTTAGGTTGCTGAATTTGTCTTAATGATACTTGACCTAAGACTACTCGAATATGAACTTTACTGATATTAATTCGACCTTTAACTTGATTTCCAACTTGATCTTAAATTACCTTTAATTGACCTCTAACAACTTAACTACTAACGACCTTTAATTGACCTCTAACAACTTAACTACTAACGACCTTTAATTGACCTTAGAGTAGCCGCCCCTACACGACCTTAACTTTTCACGGGTACAAACATCCTCCAACTCTACAACCATTCACTGGGGGAACAACCCATAAGCGGTGACAAGCGATTAACTACACCCGAACTGTGACTGGGGGTAACACCCGTAAGCGGTCATAACAGGAATGACGACCTTTAACTTAACTTTAAGGTAGCCATCCCTACACGATTTTAACTCATTTCCAGGGTAGCTGCCCCTGTACAACTCTTTCCTTTTCCCAGGGTAGCCGTCCCTGTACGACTTTAGATGACTCTATTAATGAACACTCTAAATGACTTTCAGGGACATCGCCCTTACATCTGAGACTGTCTTGCCTTGTAGGAAGGTTTTGAGAAGGATGCTCCATAACAGAGGGCTGAGATGGGTTGCTTGATTCGAACTGGAGGCCTAAAAGGGCTCAACATGGCTGTTGAGATTGTTGGACTGGGCTAACTTGATTGCTAGCTACTACGGTGGTTTGTGCTTGCATGAATTGTAAGAACATTTCTTGCATTGCTCTCATTCCTTGTGTCAATTCTTGCATGATTGATGTGTTCTTAATTGGTTGTTGCGTTGGAGGTTGCGCTTCGGTTATGTTAAGGACAAGGAAGAGGTGACCTTCCTCTTCATAGTCTGACATGGCTTGCTGAGCTCTGGTGTGGATTATGCTATGGTAAGGAAGTTGTTTTCGAGGACGTTGAGCCCAAGGAGGCACAATGGTGAGGAATATGTTCTACTTTTTTCTTTTTAGGTTTTAGGATTTTTTTTAGTTATGTTATGCATATGAGATTGTATGAGGACTATTGACTTTTAAGTACAAGAGGAATTCTATTTTTCAAGTTGGATCACGACTAGTGGGACTAGCAGTTCCCCAGCAGAATCATCATTCTGTAGGATGCTCGCCTTTCCGTGCTTCCACCCTCCTTTCAAAAGGGTGTGCGAATCGTCGTTGCCACTGGCTCGCCTCTTTCTCGAGGGCTTTTTGTTGTCATGTTGTTGTCGGGTTAAACTGAATATGTTTGAAAGAATTTGTATAAGACTAGAGTTGCCACTAGCCAGTTACTTCGAATAGTGGAATGATAAGCAGGGGGGTTGGAGGAATAAAAAATGTTACACTATGCTAGATATGAATGAGATGATGCCGGTATAAGAGTAGCTGGATAGACGGAGGTATCACAAGGATTAACTTCAAGTGGCTAAGATCTGGATTTGGGTAGCTTGAGAGGCTTGAACCCGGGTCATGCTGAGCTAGACCAGGGTTAGACTCTTCTCACTCGGGCTCTCATTGGTGGAGGAATGGGCTAAAGGGATGGAGATTGACTCAAAATTTATAATTTTTCTGGGTTTTTGAGGGATGTTGAATATGAAGGGGAGACATGATATTTATAGCTACGAGGAATGGCAGTTCCCATAAATAATTTTAGGGCGGCCCCCAGGATACCTTGCTTCAGCTTCGGAGTGTACGAACTCCGAACCTGAAGCAAAAAAGCTACATGTTCGAGGTTCAGAGTTGTTACGAAGCTGTGGCTTGGAAATAGGTGAGTTGACTGGGTTTGAAAGATGGACTGATAAGGTGAGTTGACTGGGTGTAAGGGCTGGACTGACCCAGTGAGTTGACTCGGTGATTTGACTCAGCGGGTTGACTCACCAAGTTTGACTTTTTTAGGAATTTTGGACTGGTTTTTCTTATGGAGGGTTTTTTTGGGCTAATGTTTAGGGGTGAGTTGACTGGGTTTAGGCTTGAGTTGGGATATGGATTGGGGCTTACAAGGGTGAGTTTGGCTGGTTTTGGATATAGGATTTGAGGATATGGACCTCATTCATTCAGCTATCTCAACCAGCCTTGTAGCCGAAGGTAGGGTGTCTACAGATGGTCACTTTAAATTGAGTGACAAACAGTGTCCTAAGATGAAGACAGAGGTGGATGACATGCAGAAGATACCCTACGCCTTAGTGGTAGGAAGTTTGATATATGCTATGGTGTGTATGCGCCCAGCCATAACATATGCGATTGGTGTTGTCAGAAAGGGGGCGATTTGATGGAGTTTTCCTCCTCAGTGCAGAGGAAGTGTAGTTTTTGGTCTCTCAACCGGTCGACGCTCCTGGTCGATCGATCTGAAAATCAGTTGGGGGAGGCCTTGCAAGCTGGACATAATTTGTCCTGTTCAGATCGGTTGTCGACTGGTCTGGGGCTATCTCCGACCGGTCAACAAACAGATCGATAATTCAAATTTTATCACATAAATCTCTGAACTATTTTTTGGCATTTATGACCGCTCAACCGCTTTGGCCGACCAGTCGACGGTGCGCACGAACTGCTATACGCAGTTTCCTATTTGGGCTCTATCTCTTACATAGGGTTATATATTGGCTTCCAATTCGAGATTAGCTATTCCAATTAGGTGTTCTACACGTCCAAGGTGAGAGAGAGAGAGAGAGAGAGAGAAGAAGAAGCTTGTTTGAAGAGGAGATATTTACTTATGAAGGTGATTCACGGTGCAATCGTCGTCTCAGCTCTTCAACGTTCTCATACTCGATGAGATCTCTCAGTTTCTTATTCATTTCGTTGTTATCCATCCCTATGTGGGTGAAGAAGGTTGGATCCAAGCGGGTTGTGCTTAAGATCGAGGTTGTAAATGATTCTCCTCATATTGAATTGTTTGTCTAGACGAGGTCTCGTGGTTTTTACCTATTTAAAGGTTTTCCACGTAAAAATCTCTTGTGTCTTGTGGTTGATGATTTGGTTTTGTTTATTGCATAATTATTCGCCAACCCTAAGTGCAAGGTTGCAATGTAGTAATAATTCGGTTGAGACCGAGATCGTCCTCAGAGATTATATAGGAATTCACAAAACTTCTTAAAACAACCTAAATTGAGATTAAATTAAGAAAACTAAATCTGAAAATCTGTTTATATGTGCAATTAATACTGTAAACTAAGGAAGATAATTTCAATGATCTAAAAGCACTAGAGCGTTAAGGATCCACTTATAACCATCCTTAATGCATAATCCAACTAGGTTTCTCAATTTACAACTAGAATCAGAATCCAATCCAATCTAGTCGGGACGTGAAGCTATTACATAATAAACAGTCTAAAACAGATGTTGTTCATCAACATGATTCCCTCAATTTAGGTTAGGCATTGGGCTCACTCAATTGCATAGGCCAATCCTATTTTCAATAGGTTAAGATCACAACTATGATAATCATCTAATCCTGTCACTAGATTCAACTAATATCTTAATCTAAACTTGAATCAAATCACAATGATGTTCAAACACATATCTCAGAATTTTTCAAAAGATAGAACTTTGGTTTGAATAGTTCCCACATTAAGATCCAAGTTCTAGAGCGTAATGAATTTGATTCCTCGAAGCGTATAGGTTTAGATCTTGCAAGACAATTAAGAGTGTAAGCTTAAATTTTCTTAGCATCACATGAAATCGGAGCCATTAAGAGTTCAAAGAAAAACTAAACTTAAAACTTCATTCGAACATAAAATAAACCATTGTTCAACTTTAAATCTGAAATTGAAACCTAAAATTGAAATAAAACATTAAGAATAACTACAAGCTTCACCTCTTAACCCTAGCTAAGAGGTCTAGCCAACCGTGAAGATGATTAAACTAGAATAAAACATGAATAAAACTAGAGAAACCCTAGATAGAAAAAGTTGTAGATCCCAAATTTATGATTCTCTACCTCCCACTACTTTAGAACTCTTCTAACATGGCTTGGGAATGAAGTGAAGATGTCCTTTTATAGCCACGATGCACCATCACCTTGGAATCTTCTAAATTTTGCGAAAAACTTACGCAGTTAAGTCTGTGGCCGATTGATCGGTTGATCTGGGCGATTAATCAATTTTTCAGGCCAATTGTAAAAACTGAAATCTGGACATCTGGACGGTCGGTCATTGATCGGTTTTGATTTTCGATCAATCACAACTGGTTTGACGATCAATTGCAACTGGTATGGCAATCAATCACAAGTGCAATTTTTAGTCTAGCAAGGTCCAAAGCAATTTCAACAACTTTATAGGTGAGTGATTAATCGCAAGTGGCTTGTCGATCAATCGACAACCCGGACGTTAGTCCAGAAACAATTCAGCACTTTTGGAAGATTTGAGATCAATCTCAAATGGCTAAAGATAAATCGGAACTGGCTTGTAGATCAATCTAAAAATCTGGAACTTTCAGATTTCATCTTCTAAGCTTCTGATATTTAATACTTGGTTTCTTCATGTCTCTTGGTTGCTGGAACTTGTTCTTTTGGAGCTCTAAATCATCGAAATTGGCTCAATTTCTCACAAATCTCTCTCAATCACCTACATTCATGAAAACAAGTGTAAGTTAGTTCATTTACCACATTATTTCATGTACATATAGCATTAATTTGGGGATAAATATGCAATATTCTAAGCTCAACAATAATCATATCACATAATTCACAGAGTTTGGGGGGCGAGATCTTAAGGTTTTGTGCAGTGCGCCCGACACTAAGATGACTCCTTAATTTACAGCTAAAAGATTCTGAGTAAGGGACGATGGTTACAAAGATGGAAGGTGTTAGGCCCCCACTCTACCCGTACAAATGTACGGTCTCTACTTTACAGGATCAAGCAAAATATTAAAGATTAGGACTTCGTTCTTGTGCGTTAATGATGTGATGTGTGTGCAATACTCTGTTAACTGCAACGCCAATAACAAGTTATAGTTTTGTCTGCATAAATCCGTCTTGACTACCCACTTGCCGAAGCGATCTACCAATCGACTCAATTTTATGATGGGTAGGATCTGACTATGTTGACAAGTCGCAGAGCATACATTTGAATAGATTAGGTGCAAAGTGTGATGCATACAAGGCAATGCTTAGGGAATTGTATGTGATGTTGTGTGTGCGTGATGTAGTGTTAAATGCAACACCTATACAAGATTTAGTTTTAACTACCCACTTGCCAAAACGATTTACCAATCAATCCAAATTTCTGATGGGCAGGATCCGACTATGTCGGCAAGTCACAGAGCATACGTTTGGATAGATCGAGCGCGCAACGCAATGCTTATGGATGAGATAAGTAATGAGATAGATAAGGGAAAGAGTGTTGCATGATGTTTATGTAAGATAAATGAGTGATGAGCACCTAATATTGTATAATTAACCCTGGTTTTAATACGGCATTATCATTGTTTTTCCGGTTAATTATCCCTCATTAGGTGAATTTTCTGTCTTTAGGTGATCGGGAGAGGTTGCGCAATGATCCAAGCGAATCAGGGCACTTTAGGAGCCAAAAGTGGTCAAACTCAAGCGTGATCGTGATCGTGGCCCAGAAGGAAATCAAGCCGTAAAGATTGAAGGCTAGATCATACTGTACAGTTGAGATGGAAGAAGTCGTTCATCAGTAGTGGACCACATAGATCTTAGCATGATTCCACCACCATCAGTCCAAGGTGGCAACCGTCCATCTGATGTCCAGCGTCCTCCAATGTGGGCCAACCTGATTCCAACGTTCAACAACATCTGAGTCGTCCATCAAGATGGACCTCAATCCAACCGTCCAGCAGCTGACGTTGCAGCATAGAGATACAATCTCTCCACCATCCAGCGAGGGATTCATCTCTACCGTCCATCAGTGCAACAGATCAGCAGTGTAGCACCATGCCACAAGTCCAATAGCTGGACATCTTTCATCTCAACCGTCCATTTCACATCCAGATGTGGTGGATCACATCATCACCATCCAATTCAGCAAGGTGGGCCATCACATGCATGATCATCCAGCAGCACCATTAGCTGTCTTCTCTACCATCATTAGCATCCCAGGCTCACATCCAACGGCTAGGAGCTAACAACCTTCAAACGTGCAAGACCTCACGACCATTCATCCATCATCACATGTGTGCTACATCTGAACGGCCAGACTGCAATCAACGTCCAGCATCCATCAAGTGGACCGTCCAATCATCACCATCCAAACATGGCCAGCTTAGGACCGTCCAAACAACAACCGTCTACTTATAGTGGACCGCACATCAGCAGGGACAGTTAACCGCTTTCAACATCCAGCAATGGATGTCCGTCCAGCAATCTCCAGCGTCAATCATGCAACATCTCAGTCCACCTGCCTTCAGCTCCAGCTTCAACAGTCAGCAAGTGGACCCCACCAATCTGCTTCATCAACGTCTAGTAGCCACAACATCTGGACTGTCCAAGCTTTAGCGTCCCCACCTTCATCTGACGTTCAGAGCACATCATCCATCGCCTGGCCCACCTTGCACGTCAGCAACAACAGTGGACCATCCATCTGCATCAAATGGCCAGCATGCTTGGCCATGGAATTCCATCCACAACCAGCCATCCATCCAGCAGCAGCTCAACGTGCAGCAGTAGTGCTGCAACTCCACCCGTCCAGTTGCTGGACGTCCATCATCTGTAGCTACAACATCACCACCTGGCACGTGTGATCAGCATCAGCCGTCCAAGCAGCTGCCCTTGGAAATCGTCTCCACCGTCCAGCCTTGGACGTCCAAAACCAACTCCACTCCAGCCATCCATCTGTCCAGCTCAATGCACCCCAACAATCAGGCGTCCATTCATCAAACGAGTTGCTGAACGTCAGCATTTTCAGCCGTCCATGGAGATCATCTCCTTCATCCAGCGTCCCAGCTGCTTCAACATCACACCGTCTCACCTTGCACGTGCAACCACATCCCAGCCGTCCATCCACCTGCTGGACACCAGTCATCCATCATCATCATCAGCCGTCCATTTGCAATGGACAGCACGTGTGCAGTGTAGAGCTACCATCAGCAATCACATGTGCAGCTGCCTTTAGCAGTCCATTCCACCGTCCAGCTGCAACACGTGCAGCAGATGGCCTCCAGCAGTGCTGCAATCTCCACCGTCCAAGGAGGGACCCCACCTGATGATGATCCAGCGCCCATCTCTAGCACATGGAGAGTTGGACATCACACAGCCCATCTAACGTCAGCAAGGTGGACCCCATTTCCTCATCCATTTCAACAGCAGCCGTCCATCAATGTCCATGCTCCACCGTTCATCCATCAAGCTTAGACCTCCCTAACGTAGTCCAACGTCTTCAGCAAATGGAGAAGCTTCTCCACCCGGCAAACAAGAGTTGTTCTCATCTCTCCCAGCAGCCACATGTGCCACTAAGGAGTCCAGCTCCAAGCCTTCACACGAGCCGACCACAAGGGCTGGAAGTTCTCCTTCCATTTCAACCATCCAATGGCTGTTCAGCAGCCACGCATGTGGAGCATCATAGCCTTCAACAGCCCAAGGAGCTTTCATATTGCATCAGCCTTTCAATCCTTCACATGAGCAGCTGTTCCAAACAGCAACCTGCACCATCAATGCCAACAATGGAGAAGCCTCCCATCTCCTAAATGTGCAAGAGAGGAGCTCTCTCTCTCTCTCTCTCTCTCTCTCTCTCTCTCTCTTGCTCTCTTCCCAACACATGTCTCTCTCTCTCTCTCCTTCTCTCTTCCCAACACATGGAGTACCACCTAGGCTTGGGAGCCACCTAGGCTTGGGAGCCTCTCAAAAGTCTATAAAAGGAGGCAATCCCTTCTCATTCTCATCATCCCATCCCTCAAATCCCATTCTCTACAACTCCTCTCTTCTCTTCTTTAGTTTTCTTTCTTTCTTTTGTAGTGTAGAGTAGTTTTCTCTTTTGTAGAGAATTTAGTCTTCTAGTGTAGCATGGTTGGCTAAACCTCTAGCTAAGGCTAGGGGTGAAGCCTTGAAGAAATTTGCAAGCTTTGGTTCTTTTGGTTCAACATTGTGTAGTGTAAATGTTGGAGTTCTCTTTGGTTGATTAGTTTGGTTATCCGCCTCGGCAGACGCTATTGTTGTGTAAGCCCCTTGATCCATCGTTGACTCCGGGCACATTGGATGCTTGGGATCCCTTACACACCAATTAGCTAGTTCATGATCGATAAAGTCGCTTGATCCATCGTCGACTCCGGGCACGTTGGATGCTTTGGATTCCCTACGGTCATCGAGCCTAGTGCAGGTAAAGTTATCAATCTGTAAAATCCCTTGATCCATTGTAGACTCCGGGCACATTGGATGCTTTAGATTCCCTATGATTGATAGACGAGATCTTAACGGTTGGATCGGTCAATCAAAGCCTCCTATCTTGTAAGTATGCATTTGATCGTATGAATTGTGATCTTATCGGTTGACTTGTTGGCAAAGTTGTTGATCTGTACAATTCCTTGATCCATTGTCGACTCCTGGGCATAGTGGATGCTTGGAATTCCCTACGATCAACAAACGAGTGCTTCATGGTCAAACCAATCGGTTCAGATCACCATCTTTTATGAAATATGCAAATGGTTTAACTGTTTCATCTTTCGATTGGAATGAATCTTTATTCAATTCCAGTTGAGTTATAGTTGGACCAATAAATCAAATCTTGTGAATGAATCAAAGGTGGATCCCTGATGCTTTAGCCCCTTTTCTATTTTTATCTTTCACTGTACACAACTTACTCCACTCTTGTGGATTAAACCGGCTTTCATCTCACTCACCTAAACTAATTCCTCTAAGTGTTCTTAACCTCAATCCCTATGGATCGACCTCGGTCTTACCGAGTATTTTACTACTTCGCTACCTGCACTTGGGTGTGCAATCTTTGGATTGTAGCAATGAGACTGTTTAAAAGTTGGATGAATGGTAGTGTTGTGAGGATTGGATTGAGGCTTTGGTTGCTCAGGCGGCTAAGACTTTAGCCTAGACCGGGTTTACCTAAGTTGGACTCTCTGCTATTGCCCTTTCCTCTCGAAAAGGGTTTGGATGGTATGAATTTAGAATTGCCACATGACAAGATCTCAAGGGTGGAATTGGATGGCACAGATTGTAATTTTGGTGCAAGGGAGGGCAATCAAAGTCCATTCACACTGGCACTTGATTGGAGGCTTCGAGAGGAAGCCTTCACCTGCGTTGGGGGTCACTTGCCATACATGGCTCCCTATCTTGCCAGGTGAGCTCCCCCAAGCATGTGAGAGCTCTTGCTTGCTAGGTGTCCTATTACAGTCTCCTCGAATTTTTCATGAGCCTCAGAGTTTGATGGGTTAACTAGGTGAACTGAGCAAGTGAGTTGTCTTAGTGAGTTGGCTAAGTGAGTTGACTAAGCAGGTTGACCCAATGAGTCAGGTGCCGTGATTTGTAGGGTTTGGTCCATTAAGGTTTAGGTTTCTAAGGTTAGGGTTAGATTTGGATTAGGGTTAAGGTTTGGACTGGGGTTAGGGTGATTAGGGATTCCATCCAACTTGATCATCTTGTCAGCTTGAGGTAGGGTTTCTATGGTGGACCCCACATTATGGACAATAACATTGATGGTGGGCCCCACTTCATGGATGACCAACATCAAAGGTGGGCCCTACATAATGAATGGTGCACATTAAAGGTTAGGCCCATAATAATGAATGGCCCACATCCAAGGTGGGCCCCATATGATGGACAACCCACATCAAAGGTGGGGCCCATACAATGAATGGTCCACATCAAAGGTTGGCCCCATATGATGGATGGTGGCTGTGAGGGGACCAAACAAACTTAATGGATAATTGCTTATGATGTTGGAAACCAACGATGCGTTTCTACTTTTTTATTGGTAAATATGTTTGTTACCCAACATACTTATGAACTGAATAAATAAAAACCGAGATAAGCTACTCATGGCATATGTAAGGCTGTTAAAAAGCCCGACCAAACCGATAAAACTGACCAAACTGGACCGAAGTGAACCCATCGATTTTAGTCGATTTTTCATTCTATTTTGAGTCGGGTCGGTTTTTTATAATAAAAACCAAGAATGTCGGTTCGGTTGTAGGTTTATGAAAATTAAAACCATTTTCAATCGAACCGAACCAACTATATATATATATTTATTATGTATATATATATTTATTATGTATATGTTAACCCTACTGTATGGCCCACCTTGATAATATCTTATATATCCACGCTATCCATTTGTTTTATTAGCCAATTTTAGGATGTGTTCCTAAAAATTAATCAAATCTAAATCTCAGGTGGAGCACATCATAGGAAACAACGTTGATTGAGCGCTCACCATTAAAAATGTCATAGGGCCCACTTAAAGAAGATCTGCAATGTGTGTTTGCCATCCAACCCATTGATAAGGTCAAACAAACCTAAATGAAGGGAAAAGTCAAATTTCACTCTCAGCTTGATCCAAATCTCTTGTAGCCTATAGTTATAAAAGGTTTTAATGGTCATTCACCAGTTTTTACATTGGTGTGGTCCACTAGAGATTTGAATCTTCCAAATTTTTTGAACGTTGTCATGAAATCGACAAAATCGATGAAACCAAACCGACTAGAATTTATCCGGTTCGATTCGGTTAGTGAAGCTTCATCAGTTCAGCTGGGTATCGCCCCCTCAAAACTGAATCGACCAAACCGTGCACAACCCTAAATGAAAAATCTCATTGAACTAATTCCCTCATTAAGAACTAAGTTACTGATCGCAAAAAATCTAAGTCAATGAATTATACAGATTAATCCCTTTCAAAAAATGTGAGATCATAACTTTAGTCTTCCTAAGCATCTTATCACTAAATCAAAGTCGAACCAAAGCTTGAACTTTAATCAAACCAATATCAATGACTTATTTTCTCTAAAGCAGATTTAAACAAAACAAATATGAACTTCAATTAATTAGTTTTAATTAAAAAAATCCAATGTTCCAACTTATGTACAATTCGAAGCATTCACCGTATTCGAAAATCACAATGAATCTAAGGTTTCCACAAATCAAAACCCCATAAACCAATCTGATTAATCTAAAAAACTCATAAGCATCCAATGTATCTACAATCATAAGAGACTTTAGAATTCTTTAAGATTATCAACTTTATTCAAACTAATTAATTTATTGTTCATCATGAAAATCATAATTTTGAATAAAAGAGAACTAAAACATCATTAATAAACTAGAAGTATCACCTCTTAGCCATAGCTAAAGGATTAGTTAGGCATAACTGAAGAAAAACAAAAAAATAATGAAAACTAGAAAGAAGAAAAACTAGAAATAGAGGAAGTAGGAGCCTCCACGCCTTTGATCTTCACTCTTCCCGCGTCCTAGGGTGTCTTAGGAATGTAGAAAATATATTTTTAAATAGAAGAAATTGAGCTCCTCCTCAAAATTGCGTAACTTATCGCACACTCCGTCAATTGTTGGACTGTCTGACAGACAACTAATTTGTCCAGCGAGCTTTCCTGAAAATTAACTGCCATGTGGGACGGTTCAACTAATCCGTGAGACGATCTAATAGTGCAGTTTTTCTTGTCTTTTGATCTTCAAGCTTTGCTATTCAATGACTTCCTTCTTTTACTCTTTGACTTGGCATAGCCTGACTTTCAAGTGTCTTTAATTGTATGCAATTTGTCTCCATTTTCTCAAAGCTTTCAAAATCCCTTACAAACATGAAAACATGCTTTAGTTAATTAATTAAACTTAATGTTTCATGTAAATGTAGCATGTAATTATAACATGTAATTGGGGATAATTATGCACAATTCTAGGCTAAACATACATCACCACCATGAGTTAAGATCAGGTTCTTGAGACTCTGAACACCATACTCCGGCATCTAGAATGTCTTGTGTCGGTCTCAGTTTTTTGTTGACTGTAAGGGTTGCCATTCTCTATTGATTGTTAGGGTCTTAATTCTTTGTTAATTGTTAGAGTCACAGTTTTCAAGAAAAGGAAGAAGAAAAAGAATAAGGAGAAGACAAAGGTACATGGTTTTATTTATTTGATATTTTTCTTTTTCTTTTTCCTCTTTTTTTATTTAAGAACACTAAGAATATTTTTTAGGTTCATTAGTTAATTTTTTGACTGACTTGTCCTTTTTTTCAAAAAAGAGGAAGAGGAAAAGTAAGAAGACCACAAAAAAAAAAAAGAAGAAGAAGAAGAAAGAAAGAAAGAAAGAAAAAAGAATATAAATTATTTTATTTATTTAATATTTTTTATTTTCATTCACTCTTTACTTTGTAAAGAAGAAGAAGAAGAAGATATTGAAGGTATATTTTTTTCAAATTTATTTGTTTTTTACCGAAAAAATTAAGTTGTTTTATTTATTTTATATTGTTATTTTCATTTTCTTTTTATTTTATAAAAACAAGAAGAAGATTATCATGATATTTAAGGTAATTAATAGTATGTTTTCCGATTTATTTATACTTTTTCATAAAAAAAGGAAGAAGAACGAGAAGAATGATAAGGGCCACTTTTGTATGAAAAAAGATTTACTGCCATCAAAGGTAAAAAAAAAAAAAAGCTTTGAAAAAATTACTTAGGTAATTAAGGCTAACTAGTGGTCTAATTTGTTAATAAACCTCTTTTCTATAGTGACTGTTGATTGACATATTAATTACTTAATGGGTATTACTTGTTTTCAAAAAAAATTATTACTTGTTTAATTAGATGTTTAGTTTCATCATTTTATGACTTCATCACATAGACCATATAAATTTAATCCATGTAGTAGTTCAGCGCAATTTTAACAGGATGAATTAATATTTATTTTATTTTTAGGTCACATAAAAAAACTACATTTAAAAATTAAAAACTAGCCTAGGATATAGAGGATCTGCTTTTATTAAAAAAAAGTTTTTCTTTGCTAAAATTAGAAAAAGGGTATCTAGGCGTGATTCAGTTGATTTGCCCCAACTTGCCTCTGGAGAGTGGTCAAGTCATAGAAACATGGATTTGAGTCCATTAGATTTGAATTCCTAGCAGGTAAACAACCTGAATATGATCAAGTAAATATAGGATGAGATATTAGTTATAGAGAATATGCGCCTTGGAGAGAGATTAATCAAAGAGACTTGTGCATATTATTAATAGAATGGAGTGTTGTAGAATAAAGCTGGTCGTCGTGGAGGTGTACAAGATATGTGACCAGCGACGCCTTTCCAGTATAGTCACAACCAGACCATCTGGCTGGCGAGTCTTCCCGCTCATATCTCGTATACCGCCTCAGATCTGCGACCGCCTGTACATGTCTGTAATGTGAGCAGCTCTGCTCTTGGTCGTTAAACGAGGCCATCTACGAATACGAGCAGCTCTGCTCTTAGGTCGTTAAACGAGGCCATCTACGAATGCGAGCAGCTCTGCTCGCGGGTTATTGGTTCATTGGGGACATTATCCGTCTTATATTACCAACAGCCCCTATAGGTCGGTTTTAGCTTGTTTCTATTTCATAGCTCTAAACCATAAGGGATCTTCATCTAGAGACGTAATAAGCTAAACGTCTAGAATGATTAGGCCTATCTCCCTTAACAGATTATCAACAAGATAAGCACCTTATCCCATGAAATCAGCAGTGATCTTAATGGCTTACGCAATGGGCTGGATCACCCGGATCTTTATAAATAGATAGCTCCACAGATGATAAAGGTACTCAATCTCTAAGCCTACGTTTCACACTTCATCTTACTATCAAGTCACCTCTGACTTAAGCTTCGGAGGGCCAACGGCCAAACATCGGCTACCCTTAGTTTTCTCCTTTGGCTTTCAGGTTTGGAGGGGAGCTCACCTTAAGAAGGGCATATACTTAGGAGGGACCTGTTACTAGAATCTGACATTAATAGATTGGCGTCATCTGTGGGAACGAGTATTTAATTCATTCTCATCACCGATTGTCACCTCCCACTATGCATCCTAAGAAGACGACTCATCTCTCTACCTCAAGGCAGATGTTACCACCGCCGGACATCCCTGATCCAACTCCCAACCTCTCTTAGGCTGCTTCGACAGGGATTCCTCCGGCGGAGCCCAGCCAACCCGTGCAAAATTCATTCCAAGAAATATTTGATGGCTTCGATGGTGTTATATGCTTCATCAGGGATACACTCCTCACCCTCAAAACTGGACTTTAAACCCTATCCAATCGGTTTGATCAGCATTTTCCCGAATCGCAGCAACCTCTAGAAGGACCGCCATTACAATCTACACCGACAGCTTTTAGACACTCTTTAGATGAATCACAAGCTAAGGTCAACCCTCCTTCAAACCTATTCCTCGTGGCAACCAAGTTCCTAATCAGCGCCCACAATCCATCCGCTTCAGCGCTTTTCGACAACGTCAGCCTAAAGAACAACTCGATGACGAAACATCCAGTTATACCTTGCCTTGGGAAGGGGATCTCAGGAAAATCGCGAATCGTTTTGCTGATATCGAACAACGATATCAGTCTAATCTCCTAACATCCACTCTGATGACAATCTGACGATCTGAACCTCCTTTTACTTACGAAGTGATGGAGGCTCCTCTACCTAAGAAATATCAAACGCCCAGCATTATTTCATACACTGGTATCGGTGACCCCCTTGAGCATCTGGAGACGTATAGATCCCTCATGGAGCTGGAGGGATATAGCTCCTGAAATCATGTAGCAGAGCCTTCTCTTTAACTCTGAAGGATGCAGCACGTACTTGGTTTCGTGGTCTAAAGCCTCGATCCATCGAATCCTTCTCTTAGTTATCGGATCTCTTTCTTTCTCAGTTTATGAGGAGCATCCATATAAAAAAATTGCATCTCATCTATCAGATTTGAAGTAGCAACATGGAGAGATGATCAAAGAATTCACCGTTCGATTTATGACGGAAACAGTCAAAACCGAAGGTTATACTGAAGGTAAGGGGCTCACCGCCCTTATAACGGGCATTACGAGTGAAAGATTTTGATTCGCCTTGGATAAAAACCCTCCTAAGACGATGATTGAGTTCCAAGCCAAGGCTAAAAAATACATAAACACTAAAGAAGTAGCCCTAGCTCGCCATGGTGTTTAAGGAAAAAAGCGAAAGGCTAGAGATATCTCTCCAACAGATAAGAAATACCAACGTGACCAACGTGATCAGTTCTCCAAGGAAGACTTATTTTGGAAAATATCGCAATTATACACCTCTCAATCGATCTCCTGAAAAGATATTGATGGAGATCAAACAAAAGTCATATGTCAAGTGGCCCTCAAAGATCAAGTTGGATCCCGAAAAAAGAGACAAAAGGAAGTTTTGTTACTTCCATAAAGATCACGGCCATAACACCCAAGATTGTATATCTCTTAAAGACCAGATCAAAGCTATCATTCGAAAGGGGCACCTCCGAGATTATGTCGCACGACCAGATCGTTGGCCCAAACAATCTGGTACACTAACACGTCGCGATCACCAGGACCAGAGGAAGAAGTCACCGTAACGCCGTCCTTCCCAAGAGGATACCGAGCCAGCAGACGTAATTTAAACCATTGTAGGAGGCTCGGCTTGTGAAGGAGACTCACGAGCCTTAAGGAAAGCGTACACTTGAAAGGCGAGCTAGAAGCCCCAACATGTTCATTAGGTAGAGAAATCATCTAACCCGACAAATTTGAATCATCAGCAAATTTCCTTCTTTCATGCGGATGCCGAAGGACTCCATTTCCCTCATAAAGATTCCATCGTAGTAACGTTAAAGGTATCGAATTATTTAACCTATTGTATTATGTTGGATACAGGCAGTTCTGCAGATGTCCTTTATCTTGAAGCTTTCAATAAGATGGCTCTCACCAGAAACCTACTCAAGCCTGTGTTGACCCCCCTTGTCAGTTTTGGAGGTGAAGTAGTGACGCTAGAGGGAAGTATCAACATTCGTGTCACATTTGGAGAAGCTCCAGCCAAACTCACTGTTTTCATCAATTTCCTTGTGGTTGATCGAAAATCAGGCATACAATATCATCTTGGGCTGACCCTCACTCACCAAGATAGGAGTGGCTCTTCACCTTACTCAGTGCATCAAGTTCCCCACTTCAAACGGAGTGGGAGTGGTTCGAGGAAATCAAAAGGAGGCTCGAGCATGTTATGAAATCGCAGTACAAGATCGAAATAGTATCCAGGTAGCTCTTATAATGATGATTTTAGGAGATTCAGCAAGTTCCCCATAACAACAAACCTGGACCCAAGGGAAATACGTACCAGGCAGGAGCTCCCAGAGAAGAAACGATCGAAATTCAATTGTCTAACGACGATCTTTTCAAAAAGGTCCATATCGGGTCATCTTTGAATAACGCCTTTCGGATTCATTTGACCAACTTCTTGGTCTAATATCAAGTTGTATTCGCCTGGTTTCATAAAGACATGCAAGGTATCGACCCCAATGTTGCAGTTCATCGCCTGAATGTAGACCCAAAATTTAAACCTATCCGTCAGCGCCGACGAGCTTTCACAACTGAAAGGCAGATGATGATTAAAGTCGAGGTCGAAAAATTATTGGCCGTCAACTTCGTCGAAGAGGTCGACTACCCAGAGTGGGTCGCGAATGTTGTTGTCGTGCGCAAGGCGAACGATAAGTGGAGGATGTGTGTAGATTATTCCAATCAAAATAAGGCGTGTCCGAAGGATAGCTTTCCCGACTCCCATCATCGACCAATTGGTCGATTCAACAGCAGGACATGCCCTACTCAGCTTTATGGATGCTTATTCTGGTTATAATCAAATTGTGATGCATCCACTTGATTGCCAAAATACTGCCTTTATCACCAATCGAGGTTTATATTGTTATAAGGTGATGCCTTTCGGTCTAAAGAATGAGGGGGCCACCTATCAGTACCTAGTCAATAAAATGTTTGCTGCACAAATCGGTAGGAATATGGAAATGTACATCGACGACATGCTCATGAAAAGTGTTGTGGCCAGTGATCATCTCGCGGATCTCTGAGAAGCTTTCGATCTGATGAGGAAATATCAGATGAAGTTAAATCCATAAAAAAATGTGCTTTTGGAGTCTTTGTTGGAAATTTTCTCGAGTTCATGGTTGGTCAACGAGGGAATGAAGCAAATGCTAAGAAGATTAAGGCCTTGGTTGAAATGCAATCTTCATCCACTATTAAAGAAGTTCAACAGTTAGCTGGTCGAATCGCATTGTTAAACAAGTTTATCTCACGTGCTTCTGATAAGTGTCTTCCCTTCTTCAAGCTCCTGCGTACAACTGCAAAAACCAACTTGGTATAGACTTAACAATGTGAGGAGGCATTTTAACAACTGAAACAGTATATGAGCATGCCTCCTATATTATCCAAGCCTGTTCCACATGAGCAGCTTTTTCTTTATTTATCTGTATCTTCCACGGCCGTTAACGCCACATTAATAAGAGAAGACTCTGGGATACAGAGGTCCATTTATTATATTAGTCGAGCAATGGTAAATGCTGAAACTTGATACTCTGACATGGAAAAACTTGCTATAGCTTTAGTAACTGCGGCTCGAAAATTACGGCTTTATTTTCAAGCCCATCTTATAATGGTTCCTACGGATCATCCTTTAAGGCAGGTCCTCCAAAAACCTGAAGTATCCGGACGATTAACTAAATGGGCAATCGAGCTTGGAGAACAAGACATTACCTTCTGCTCATGAACCGCCATAAAAACCCAAGCCGTAACCGATTTCATTGCCGAATTCACATATTCAACCACCCCCACTACTCCTATCCCCAGTAACGATTCGACGATCAGCAAGCAGCCGACCTGGTCCCTATACGTAGATGGATCGTTGTGTTCCTCTGGTAGCGGCTGGTTTGATCCTGATAGCTCCCGACGAGTCACAATTTCAATATGCTTTGTGCATCGACTTTCATGCCTTTAATAATGAAGCGGAATACGAAGCCTTAATCGCTGGTCTCGAAATAGCAAATATACTCATGATAACGAATCTGCTCATTCACAGCGACTCCCAGCTGGTCGTCAATCAAGTACTCAATGAACTCGAGGCAAAAGAAGAGCGGATAGCTCTATACAAATCTCGAGTACTCATCTTGCTCGCTAAATTGAACAAATACGAGATAATTCATATCCCTCGCGAGGAGAACAAGCTCGCAGATTCTCTTGCCAAATTAGCTTCCGCTCCGGAGTTTGATCTGATGCAAGCAGTTCCTATCGAGCACCTTTCTACTCCGAGTATCTATAAAATCGCTCCAAAGCTATTCGCTACGTTACAGTTATCTCCGTACTGGATGGATCCTATCATCCTTTACCTTAAGAGCAGACAACTTCCTGATGATAAAAAATTTACACGACAAATCCGGTACCATGTTGCCAGGTACGTCTTACAAAACGGAAATTTGTTGCGTAAAAGCTTTACTTTACCGTATTTAGGGTATCTCCATCCAGAAGAAGCACACCGTGTTCTAGATGAAATACACCAGGAGGCATGCAGTAATCACCCCAAAGGACTGTCTCTTGCATACAAAGCAATGAGACAAGCGTATTATTGGCCCACTATGAAAGCCAACTCTATTGAATTCTCCAAGAAATGTGATAAATGTTAGCTTTACTCTCTAGTCCCTCATTTACCATTTGAACAAATGACACCAATGAACGACCCCCGGCCTTTTGCTCAATGAGGAATCGATATAATCGGATCACTGCCTACCGGAAAAGGCTAGACCAAGTTCGCAATTGTAGCAGTCGATTACTTTACCAAATGGATCGAGGCGGAACCTCTAACCACTATCACTGAAAAACAAACTACTAAATTCATATGGAAGAACATTTTATGCGGTTATGGACTCCCCCATACCATAATTTCCGACGACGGAAGACAGTTCGATAACACCGCATTCTTCGAGTTTTGCGAGAAGTGGAAGATACGTAATATTCGGACTTCCCCGTATCATCCCCAAGCTAATGGATAGGTAGAAGCGGTTAATAAAATTATCAAGCACCATTTGAAGACCAAGCTTAACGAGTGTAAGGGTATATGGCCAGAACTCCTACCAGAAGTTTTATGGGCCTACAGGACGACAATGAGGAAGCACCCTTCTCACTAGCGTTTGGCACCGAAGCAGTCGTCCCAGTAGAAGTCGAGACACCAACTCATCGAGTGGAAGACTACGAGGTGGCCCACAATGAGGAAGGTTTAAAACTCCACCTTGATCTTATAAAAGAGAAAAGGGATATAGCTCGTCTTCGAGCAGTAGTTTATCAACAACGACTAGCTCGTTATCATAATTCGAAGGTTAAAACCAGAGCTTTTCAGCTCGGCGATTTGGTGCTTAGGCAAAATATCGGAACGACCACTTAGTCACTAGATCCTAACTGGGAAGGCCCATATCAAGTCATCAAGGTCGTTCGGCCAAGGACTTACTATCTCGAAGACATGCGAGGAAGACCCCTACGTCACCCCTGACACGTGAAGCTTTTATTTTGGCTATTTCCTGTATAATTAACGTACATGCCAGACCATATCCGAATAAAGATAGTCTCTTTTGATCTCAGCTTATCAGTTGCAGAATCAATAACTTGGTCATTACTCCACTTGTTGGACCCGAATGGCCCAGAAGAGAATATAAATATTCTCTTGACTAAGTCTTCTGCTCTCAGCAGAGCCAAAAACTCAATTGATAGGTCAACCTATCTCCAAGCGAACACGATCACTAAGACCTCCCTAATTAAGCCTGATTTATTTTCACGAGTTGAGTGAAGCATCCAACGATTATGAATTCATTCCCATAAATCAAAGAAGAGATAACAGAACATCTTTTCATTTAAAGAATCTCTTGCATTACAAAAAGGGGGAAGACACATCTATTTCAAAAAAGAGAAGGAAAAAGCAGCTCGCAGTTGCTCATTCGTTGTCTAGAGGAGCTTCTCAGCTTTCTGCCTTATTTCCCACCTCAGGGATTCTTGCAGCTTCAGTAGCCTTCGTGACTTCATTTTTAGCCGTTGCTCTTTCTTCAACGACGACGACGACAACAACTCTATCAAATTCCTCTATGTTGAATGATTGAGAAATTCGTTGCATAACTCTGACCGTGAAATCACGACCAGCGACATATGCTTCATACCGCTCGTCTTCATGGAGCTGTGAAGTCCGGAACTCCAGGATTGCGCGAGGACCCTCTTTGGACACCATCTTGACATAAGCTGTCCTCTCTTCATCCCAGTGCATGGAGTCATCCTTCAGCTGGGCAAGGGTCTTCTTCTCCTTCTCTAAGCCTTCCACAACCTCCTTAAGGCGCGCTTTGCATTCCCCAAGCTACTATTCGAGAGAGACCTTATCTTGACGGAAGATCTCTCTCTCTCTCTCTCTCTCTCTCTCTCTCTCTCTCTCCTTCTTGGTCTTCTCCTTTATTTATGAAAGTCTCGCAAAATTAAGATCCAATGACTGATACTGTTCAGTCAATGCTTGGATCTTGGCAATGAGGATCTTCTCCTCCTCATTCAGCTTGGCGATTAGAGCCTCATGGGACTTTATTAAATGATCTCTCCTCCGGATATCACCTTCCATCAGGTCAGAGAAACGGAGAGGAAGTAACTATTACGCTGCTCGTCGTAACTGCAGCACAGAGCAGGCGTTTCACTCTAGGTCTGGGATCTGAAAGTCTTTATTTCCTCTTCTGGTAGTAATTTCCATATTTAAGAGACTTTTTATGATTACCTTTGCTGTTGCACGAATGAACCTAATCGGAGTGAGGCTATAGATACCTCTCTGAGAGATCTGACCCGAGGCTCTCTCGGGGCTTCCTCGACCCACGGTGTTGGGCTTCTAACGTGTGGGTTCACGTCCATCGCTTCATCATTTTATGAGTCACTCTGGCTCCAGCTAGGTAGGTTGCATGGGCCTCAGCTGCTACCTAGTTACCCGAATGTGTTGTTATCGCAGGGGGGTCCACCTATTAGCTTGGTTAGTTGATTTCCTCTTGAGGTTGTAAGTGTGTGGTAACAACTTGGTTTTCTTGGTTTCGAACGTTTAAAGAAGTTTCCGAAGTGGGGAGCGGAATCGATCTCCTTTAGCCAACCATGCTAGAATGGAAGACTAAAACTTCTACAAAAGGGAAAACTACTCTACACTATAAAAGAAAGAAAGAAAGAAAACTAAAGAAGAGAAGAGTTGTAGAGAGAAATTTGGATTTGAGGGATGATTCAAATGAGAAGGGGAGGAGCTCCTTTTATAGCCTCATGAGAAGCTCCAAGCCTAGGTTGCACTCCAAGCAAAAGTTCTTTAGGTTTGGGTTTGGAGTTAGGCTTGGATGATGAGGTGACACTTCCAAGCCAATAGATTTGCTTTTTAGGTTTGGATTAGGAGTTAGGCTTGGAATGCCCAAGGCAAACTTTTCTTTTTTGGTTTGGAGCTCTTTTTGGTTTGGAGCTCATGGATGAAAGAGGATGGAGAGAGCATTTGCTTGGCCCAAGGATGGAATGTAACTAGGTGAGTTAACTGGGTCAACATGAGTTGGAGTTGACTGGGTCCACATGCTAGACATGGAGAATCTGGACAATCTGGACCATCCATTGTTGATGGATGTGCGTACATTGGTTGGACGGCTGAGATCTCCTCATGTGAGATGTGTGTGGATAGCCAACTGCTGAGAGATCATTGAATGGTGGAAGCTGCATGCTGATTTAGAGTGTCCATTGGACTGGACAGATGGAAGGCTGATGTTGGCCATCACGTGTTAGCTTGGACATGGCCCACCTGTTTTGATGGACAGCTGGAGAAGTCCTTCAAAAGCTGATGGATGAGATGGGGTCCACTGTGGACAGATGGACTGCTGGATGTGAAGCAGTTGGAGAGAGGGACGTTGTTGATGGACTTCCAATCCTGCTCGACGTGATGATGGCCCTGCTGGATGCATAGCTTGCAATGTCTGTTTGCAGAGACGCAACTGTTGTTGCTTGGACAGTTGATGAGCTGCTGCTGCTCCTTGTGCAGATGGACGTAGTAAGGTCAGCACGTGTGGAATTGATGTGGAATCTCCACACAGTGGAGATGATCTGGGCCAGAGCTGTATGGACGGTGTGGATGAGCTGCTCGTGTGAAGGAGTAGTGGGGTCCATAGTGCTGGACAGACGTCCACTGCTGGACGTTGAAGGTGGCCTTGGACGTTGAAGCTGCAGCATTACTGCTGCACGTTTGGGACTGTGGGACGTCCACTGGATGATGGGATCTGGAGGGCTGCACGTTGACTGATCAGATGGAGAATGTCCATCTATTGAAGGTGGTCCACCTGATGGACGGTTGATGTTGGAAACAATTGCTGGACGTGGAGCTTTGATGGACGGCTGGGATGAAGTTGCTGCAGATGGATGGACGGTTGATGATGACGGGACGTGACTCAGTTGGACGTCCATTGGATGGTTGAAATGGGGGGATGGGTGGTGATGGAGCTGACGGGCGGTCCATCTGAAGATGTGGAAGATTTTTAGCCGTTGGATGGAAGTGACATATCTGATGAATGGATGGCTGAGGACGTCGATCATCAACTGCAGCTGGGAGGAGATCAGATTGCTGATATCTGCTGTGGACGGTGGACGTTGTGTGTTGCTGCATGGAGTGATGGTTGGTCAGGGATTGAAGATGGACGGCTGGTGGTCTTCATCATCCAACTTTCATGGATGGACGGCCTGGTGGCGTTGGTTGATGGTGGTGTAGAACGTCCAGAGATCTGCTGCACATTGAACTGGTTGAACGGTTGATGCTGGTGGACGGAGTTGATTGGAGCTGGAAATGGTGGGTCCACCAGATCTAGAGACGTCCAGTGCTGGATGTTGCACATGCAAGGGGAAGTAGTGATGGACGGATGATGATGTTCATTATTTTGGACGGCTGATTGATGATCTGGCTGGAAATGGACGGCTGGATTGACAGTCATCTCTACTGTACGCTGGAGTGCTGTTTGAAACACATGTAAACTGTGGGGCTGGAGGTGGTCCATCTGATGGACGGCAGGTGAGATGTGACGTCCTCAATAGCTGGAGAAGACGTGCTTGCTGATGAACGGTGGATTGGATCGGGATGGAGGATGTCTAGCAGCTGGACGATTGAGATGAATGAACGGCTGGATGATGATGATACCTTCATCAGCTGTTCTAAGGGGCAGCTGAAGCTGAAGACCTGCTCTCCCTTTCATTGTAAGCACGTGTGGATGTCCACAACTGGTTCATGTGCGATTGATGTGATAGTCTACATGTGACGTCCATTGCTTGGTTGCCGCTGGACGTGGCCCAACTGTTGGATGAGATGCGGGCCGCTGGATGCTCTTGGATAGGTGAGCTACCTCTCATGATGGATGGATTATGTACGTGCGGCACATGTGCACCACCATCATGTTTGACCACAGAATTTTGGCCTTCCAATAATGGGCATTCCCAATCTCCATGTCTTGATGAGGTCTTTTAAAATTCATTATCTTCACAATGAAAAATGGTCCGGCTTATACTCTCTTTACAACTTGATTTTCTTCAGGATCATCCACGTGCTTGATCTTGATCGCTTTTGGTCCTTTAAATGCCTTGATTGGCTCAGATCTTGCCTAACCTCTCCTGATCACCAGAAGACAGAAAAATTTACCTAATGAGGGATAATTAATCTGAAAAAGCAATGATAATGCCCTTAACAACTAGGGTTAATTATACAATATTTGGTACTTATCACTAGGGGTAACGTTTTCAAAAATAAACTTGCATATCAGATGCAAGTGAGCCGGAATAGTATAGACTCCAGTCCCCGAAGGCTGGGCTACAACCATTTCAGAAGTGCTTGCCTCGCGGGCAGCAGAGGGTTCCTGAGCATAAGCTGACTCCAGAGTAGGAGCCAACTCGCGAGCTGCGGCAGGCTCGCGACCCTCCTCACTCGAAGGGTGACTCGTCCCCGCCTCATCGCCTTTCGGTGAGTTATTTACTATATCAATTACCGGCTGGTCGCGAGGACCAGCTGGAGGGGTCGCCGCTACTTCCGCTTAGGGTGGATTGTGTGGTGCGAGCTGCGAGCAGTTTCATCTGCTCGCATAGGCGGGTTGGAGGGACCAGTCGCTGTCTTCTTCTACCTCTTCGAAGCAGCGCCCTTCATACAGGGTAGCACTCCCAGCGCTCCCCTATTATCTCCTACATTCACCATCGCTTCCTCTTGAGGGATAAGACCAGTGACAGAAAGGCAAGGAAGTGAGAGGGTGACGTTGACGTTCTGGGTGTCCTCGAAAGCTTGTAGATCTTGACAATTTTTTCGTTAAGTCCTCCTTGCAAGCTGAGTTTCTTCCCAATAGGAACGCCTGCAAGATACAAGTAAGATCAGGTCAGTCAGTAACAAAGACTGAATCCTACTTATCTTTGAATGGTGGAGTAAAAATCAACCCACCTTCACAAAAGAGGCGGCTGATATTGTGCCCTCTCAGGTTGGATCCCACATCAGACTCCCAATTACCAGAGGCGTAAAACCATTTTCTCCTCCATCGGGGATAATTTGAAGTGAGATTGCCCATAATGAAGTTATTCTGGTGCTAGAAGTATAGATAGTACCAACCCTCACTAGACGGGGCTTTTTTTAGTTGGTACATTCTTAAAAACTCATCATCAGTCAGGTCTCCATTCCCTGCTTGCTTCTAGAGGACATAAGCACTCAACACGACCCTCCAGCCATTCACAATAAGTTGACTGAGGGGCAATCTTGTAAATTTGGAGAACACTCCGGATGAAATGATGGAGGGGGAGACGCACACCAAGCTGGAAAAAATATTCGTATATGGAGACACAACCCGGCGGTGGAGAATCGACGGTTTCTCCCCTTCCGGGCAGTCTGAGAATGACGGAGTCAGGAATCCGATATCTTTCCCACAAGCTTGTAAGCTATTGCTCCGTCATTATCGATGGATAACCAGAAGCATAATACTTTCCCGCTGGCACTCTGGTGTTATTCGATTCAGACGAATCGGGAGTTTCATCTCCCAAATGAATGACCTCTTCATCAGAGTTCCCTGCCATAGTGAAAAGGTAGAAAAAAAGAAGGAAAAGGAAGAAGAAATACCTCTGCAGAGAGGTCACGCCAGAAAATAGATGGAAGAAGAAGGAAATGAATTTTGAATATCTCCAACAAACTTCAAAATGAAGAAATCATCGCAGACTCCGATAGTTATAGGCAATCATTTCATTTGGATTTGGGCGACACGCGGCGACCATTCAGTTTGGTGCGATAGTTGAACAGGCACGAGCATTAACTCATGGGACACATGGTAGGTGTCGCTTCATTTCTATTACTCGAAAAGCTGCAGAAAGCTGGCGCTCTCATAAGTGTGGGCTCTGACAGGTACGACTTCTCCTTCGAAGGCGGTTACATATGTAGACAAGTCCTTCGCGTGGCTCCACAACGCTAAGGACTTGAGGGGCATCTATTGTAGAATAAAGTTGGTTGTCGTGGAGGTGTACAAGACATGTGACCAGTGAGCGCCTTTCCGTAAAGTCGCAACCAGACCATCTAGCTAGAGAGTCTTCCCACTCATATCTCGTATATCGCCTCAGATCTGCGACCCCCTGTACATGTTTGTAATGCGAGCAGCTCTGCTCTTGATAGTTAAACGATGCCATCTACAAATACGAGCAGCTCTACTCTTGGTCGTTAAACGAGGCCATCTACGAATGTGAGCAGCTCTGCTCGCAGGTTATTGGTTCTTTGGGGACATTATTCGTCTTATAGTATCAACAGGTCCCTATAGGCCGGTTTTGGCTTGTTTCTATTTCATAGCTCTGAACCATGGGAGATCTCCATCTAGAGATGTAATTAGCTAGACGTCTAGAATGATTGAGCCATCTCCCTTAACAGATTATCAATAAGATAAGTACCTTATCTCATGAAATCAGCAGTGATCTTAATGGCTTACGTAACAGGCTAGATCACCTAGATCTCTATAAACAGATGACTCCACAGATGATAAAGGTACTCAATCTCTAAGCCTACGTTTCACACTTTATCTTATTATCAAGTCACCTCTGACTTAAGCTTCGGAAGGCCAACGGCCAAACGCCAGTCATCCTTAGTTTTCTCCTTTGGCTTTTAGGTTTGGAGGGGAGCTCACTTCGAAAAGGGCGTATACTTGAGAGAGACTTAATTGTTACTAGAATCTGACATTAACATGGAGATCAATTAATCGGACATAGCCATTAATAGATTTAAAGATGGGATAGAAAGACTAAATAAAAAGAAGAAAGAAAATGTGCATGCTATTAATGGATATTACTATATAATATTAATATTAATAATTGAGTTTTTGACCCTCAATATATGGTCCTACCTGATTATTAACGAGGTCAAGATGGTGGACCGCAACCAGACCCAATTTTTAAACGGGTTAAAGGTTGGACCTGGACTCAGACCCAACACTCGTCAGGTACCTCAGCTACCTGCAATCTAGATACCGGTTCATAGCCCTGCATATCATGGATGATCCTATCTCGAAAATCATGTGAGGAAAACAATCCTAACCATCCAGTCGATGGCCATCAAATGTTTCGTTTTAAGTAAAATACTTAGCCGTCCATATTGAAGGGCAAAATAAGAGGAAAATGAAAATATCTTCTCTTTGCTCGGACTGTCTGGATCGCCGCATGACTACGCCAGTGTATGTTTGAAGAGCCCTGTGGCATACGCCAAATGCCTACCCGAACCTGACTGGATCTGGACTCGGTTTGTGGGTGAAGTCAGCTAGTTGATGTCAAAGCTCTGTGGGCACACCATGATGTATGTGTTTTATCCATGCCGTCTATCCATTTTACAATATTATTTTAGAGCATGATCCAAAAAACAAGGCAGATCTAAATCTAAGGCGGATCACACCATAGTAAAACAGTGTTGATTGAACATCCATCATTAAGAACTTCATAGGGCCTGGTGTGTTGTTTATTTTCCATCCAGCCTGTTGATAAAGTCACATAGACATGGATGAAAGGAAAAAACAAATATCAGCTTGATCCAAAACTTCTGTGGCCCCCCAAAAATTTTCAACCGTATATGTTCAATCCCTACTATTTCCTGTGGTGTGGTCCATCTGAGATTTGGACTTGCCTTGTTTTTGGGCTCATACCCTAAGATGAGTAGCTTGGCCCTTCCAGACGTGGAAGGTCCAACTACAGTGGACCAAACGGATCAACGATGGTGATCGCGGATCCACGGTGTCCACTTTGGAAAACCCGAGTATACCTGCATTGCATTTTCTGCTTGTCCTCGGGTTCAGGAACGTATAAATACAACTCCTTGCCGGCTGCATTCCTTGTCTTCTCCGCTGCGGAAATCGATCAGAGCGTGCTACGCACTAGGCCCATTTTAGCAATGACTATCAGGAAAAAACTCAAAAGTTGAAAATCTCACATTTCTCCATCTCCTCAGATCCCAAAACCCTAGAAAAAGAGAGAAAGGAAAACTAAAATGTCTGTATTGCAGAATTCCCCCATAAAACCCGAGCCCGTCGTGGTGAATTCCAAAGGCGAGAGCTTGAGTAAGCACTCCTCTAAGATCGTTATTGCTGATCTCAATGTCCATCCTCCTGAAAGCGACGGTGAGGATTGCAAGCTGGTTGCTCCACCCCATTCCACAAGGTTTCATTTCCTCTCTCTCTCTCTCTCTCTCTCTCTCTCTCTCCACATACACAGAAATCACCAATTTCCAATAGCAGGTCATCACTCACCACAAATGAGTCAAAATGTAGCAAACTCGCGGAGCTTACAGCCGTGCAATCCACCAGACCATCCGAATCCTGGATCACATTGCGGATGAAAGTTGCAGTGGTTGGATGGTCATAGTGATTGGCAGTCATCAAAGTGCCTTTTGATGAGAAAATTATCAGTAGCCCAAGATCAACGGGCAAAACCGGTTACAGGAAGTTGAGAAAGTCTGGCAAGTGTGATTTTCTGGCTATGCTCCATCTACAGTGGGGTCCATGATCTGGATGTTCTGGATTGACATCCATGCTCACCACGTGTTCACTTAATGAGCTGCTGAAATTTGGTAACCCCCACATACAAAATGGCGGCCTACAGACCATGAATATCACCTGTGGCAGTGTTGGAGAGTCCGGAACTTATTCTTTTCTTTACATTTTCTTTTGAATGATTTGAATGAGGTTCTATTTCTTTAAGGAAGCTGAATGATAGTCAACAGAAGTAATAATGATTCATAAAGTAACAAAGAATAATATTGAGGGCCTTTAACTGACTTGGAAGAATATGCTGTGGACATGCTTACAATGAATCAAAGATGCTTGCTAATAATAACTAGTTGAGATGTAAACTTGCCCTTCAACTGAGGAGAGATTTCACCAGGTTTGGGAAATGCTAATATGTTAACAAGGTATCTCTGTGGTGCACGTGGGAGACTGGATAATGGCATCTAACACCATTTAGAGAGGGAGCACTGTAGGGGCAGAACATGTTGTGGTTGTATGTTTAATACATTTGAAACTCCCCTTCGAACGTGATGTCTGTGTTTTGAAGTTTTTGAGCCTCTAGAAGTCTTCAAAGGAGAGCTGTAGTAATAACACCACTTGCAACTTGAATCATTGGATCTTATAGAGTCTGATTTAAATAGATGCACAAATTGATTTTAGAATGAGTTGTATAAACAATATGGTATTTTAGTTAGCTGTGGGATTTTATTAGAAATGTTTGATTTTGTTGTTTGGCTTCTTGATAGATGTCTTTGTTTTATTGGCATTTTTTTGTAGATTTAAAACTCGATGAGTTGACTCGACTTGGTCAACATACGATCCTACAACTTGGTTCCGATTTAACTTGCAGAAAAAAGAAAAGAAAAGAAAGAAAGAAACTAAATCTCTGCACAGAACTTGAAACACAATCAAGAATTCAAAAACCCAAATGAATAAGGAGAGTTTTGCTGCCCTTTTATAGATAGTTTCTTATACAAGCCAAACGTTCAAAATCTTTTGCATGTCATTTGCCTCAAACCAGTTGACTATACTCTTTAAGTGTTGAAGTTCTTACTTTTTAAGCTTGACCTCATATTCGTATATACCGAGGTCACTTTGGAGCTTGGACTACTATGTTGTGTGCTTAACTCTTAATTAAAGAAAGAATGAGTTCTCAGATGTTTTCTGGTGCTCTCAACAACATTGGGTTAAAAAGGAAATAGCTGTGACTATTGGTCGATTTCTAAATATGATCTATTGTGCAGAGAAAGTTGAGTTGTTGGATATGACACTTGAAGAGTTTGACATAGTCTCCTGAATAAGTAGGCTTGTCAACAGGCCGTGACTTGCCTGGCCCATGCCTGTCTCGATATACTTTAACACCTGGCCGGAACTGGTCACTGGCCTACCATCCCAGGCTCGAGCCCAGTCCTGTTGCCGACATCACATATATCTTTCCCAGACTGTCTTCATGCTTTCAGAATTGCATTTGTTACATGTTTGCTATAGGATTTTAGACTTTATTTTACTTTTGCCTAATTAGTGTTTTGTTGTTGTTGTTGTTGTTGTTGTTGTTGTTGTTGTGTTGAACACATATATCAGCTGTCTACAACTTCCATTCTGCAATTATTGCAATGAACTATGATGCTTACAAAGGTCCTATCAAATTCATCATCATCGAAGCCTTATCCCAACTAATTGGAGTCGGCTACATGAATCCTATCAAATTACCTTGTAAAAGAGCATTAGCTAATTAGATAATAATCATTGATTTAGTATGCTGCCTGATATATTGGAACAAGAGCTATACAATTTGCTTTCATGTCTTATAGGGATAAGCCCCATTTTATATTATTCGATATTTACAAGTTTTTGAATTTGATCCACATTTATGTTTTCAAATATTCTATTGATATGACCCTTTCCTTGTTGTAGCTCTAACAATGCTGCTTGGACATGTAACTTTCATATGCTGTTAAAAATTTTCAGCTATGTTGTATGAATAAATATAATGCAGGGGCACCTATGAAGAAACCTCTCTATGGAAGAGTGCATTAGTAGTTAGCGATACCGACGCCCCGGGGGGAGAAGATAAAAGCTCAATCCAGTCGAGGAAATGTCACTCAAAATTTAAGGGTGATTGTCCTCTCGAATCTGGACCTGATGCAGATGCTGATCAACAGTGTCAAGGGGTCTCCACTTCCCGTGAGGAGAAAGTCAGCAGCCTTAAATATGTGAGTCTCTCATTTAAATGGTTACCGACAAATGCTTTGAAGTATTGTTTCATGTGGAACTTTTTCTGCATGGGTGGTCTGTTCTTCTATTGATTGGTAGGTTACAGCTGCTAATTTTTTATTTTAGTACAATTTATTTGTTAATGTGTATAGATTGACGTGGTGCATCTCATAGGGCTTGGTGCGTGTTGCTCGGAAGATGCCAAAAAATGCTCATGCTCACTTTATACTCGGTCTAATGTATCAGAGGTTGGGTCAACCACAAAAGGTAATTGAATTTGCATATGACCATTTCTTTTGAACAATATTACAATGAACAATGCCAATTTTATATATTTCCCCTTTCTGATAATCCTTTCCAGGCAGTTGTTGCATTCGAAAAGTCATCTGAGATATTGCTACAGTGCGATGATGGGATTAGCAGACCGGAGCTGCTTTCTTTAGTTCAAATTCACCATGCACAGGTGCACCAAATCTTTATGTATCTATAATGTGTTGCATGCAGTCTATTGTTTTGTTCAAAAACACGCACGGGATCAAACATTCTGACTAAAGGAATTATTGGGTCTTCATGCATTAAAATATGAACAATTTCCTGATGCGCCCATTCCTTACAGATGGGCCCCATGGTTTGGTGATCTGGATTGTTGATCTGATGGGCACCAGCTGCCCCACAGTGGACAATGGAGGTCCGAAAGATATTCTAGAGTAGAATACCTGCGTCGAGCAGACGCTGTTCCCATTTTTTCCTGTATTATGTCAATTTGGATGACATTAATCAAACAGTCAGGATCTTCAATTCTGTGAGCATTTTGGTTCATTCCCCTTCCAGTGGGTCCATCAGATCAATGGCATGGATCACCAAACCTCTGGGACCAGTTGTATGGACTGGGTGAATCTGATCAATCCTCAATCCTTACATCTGTTTTGTCTTCTTTAGTGCCTTCTGCAAGGAAATACTGGTGATCCAGATAAAGAACTTGAATTGGAAGAACTCGATGACATCCTTCTGAAGTTGAGGGAGTCGGTGCAATCAGATATAAGACAAGCAGCTGTTTGGAACACACTTGGTTTAATACTTCTTCGGACTGGCCGCCTGCAGGTGAACTTGTATTTTCTTGCCTTTTTGGTTTGTATGTAATCATACAAGTTCATTGACACTGACCTGGTCCTTTTCATTTTCTAGAGTGCCATATCTATTTTATCTTCATTGTTGGCTTTGGCTCCAGACTACTTGGATGCCCTGGCAAACCTTGGCATTGCCTACCTTCAGAGGTACGATTTTTTTTTTTTAATTATTATATGTGATGCAGGACGCCCTAATTATGATGCATGCTCATGAACATAATTAAATCAGCGGAATTAAAAGACAATAACAATATAAAATCTAGCAGTAATCATCATGAACTAAGGAGATCACAAGGAACATGCAATGGAACGGGCCACTCATCACAACCATGAAGTATGAGATTCAAGTATCACTATGGTTGGATCCGGCGAGGGATGGAACCTCCCGATCTTGCATGGCTATAACCCAATCAATTAAGAGGAATCTCTAATCCAGGAAATCAGGAGATTTTCGATTAGGGATTTGAAATTCTGAAAACTTAGGGTTTTAGGATCAAAATCAGAATTTGGGGATTGAGGTTATCGAAACAAATAAATTAGGAAAGAAAGAATTACCTAGACGAAGGGTTAGAGGGGCACAAGAAGCAAACAGAAGAAAGAGGGATCAAGGAAGAAGAAACATCACCATGGGAGGGAGAGAGGAAGGAAGAAGCTCAAAGAGGCTTTTCGTTAATCAATATCAAAAGTTAAATTCGAGTTTAGGGCTTAGCCCTCTTAAATAAACACTAAAAACAAGTAAAAAGACTAAACTACCCTCAAAGTTTAAGTAAAAGCGCGCAAATAACATAAGTGCGGGAAAGTTCGGACGCTCGGTCGGGCGCCCGAGCTCCCGCCCGAAGTCGTCCGAAAACCTCCAGAGAGGTTTGGGCGACCGGTAGGCAAAGTTCGGGCGCCCGAAGGCTATGGTCGGGTGCCTGATAGGGCGCCCGAAGACAGTGGTCGGCGCCCGATGGCGCCCGAAATCTTCAGTTTTTCGGTCTTCTTTCTCCTTTCTCCTTTCTTCCTTCACATGTGCCTTCCCTGAGTGGGGTCTTCTATGTGTCTGATCACATGTGGAGGGTCTTCAAGCTCCTCAATAGTCGCCTATCCACAAGGATGGTGCTTGTGGTTGGCGCATTCTTCGTTGGTACACCTTGAATGCTTTTGTGTCCGCATCAATATGCCTTACATTTTTACCCTCCCTTCAAAAGTTCTGTTATTGAATTTCAGTTTTTTGATTTAAATGCTTTACCATCGTCCGTCGTATTCATTTTCATATGCTGATGTTTAGATAATAAGCCCTTCATTTTGGGCTAAGTGCCTGTTTGGCAGCAGGATAAAGAATGTATTGTGGTAGGGACAGCTGCAAATGTGCAGTTATGCCATCTTTCGTTTTTTTTTGTTTTTTTTTTTGTCATTTAGTAATTATGTTCAAGAGAAAGGTGTTTTCCTTCACAAAGGAAACTTCACTCTCACTTATGCTTGGACAGATTTTATTAGTTAGAGGAAGGATACTATACAATGACGAACATGCCCTTCCACAGCCTAGATATTACAACTTAAGGACTGTAGATATTTATTTGCATTATTTGTATTCAGTATTAAATTGATTTTTAACCTAACTAAGAAACGCTTTGAAAATGGAACCAACCTCATTTCTATTTTTCATCAAATAAATTATTGTCATACGAGAAGTATCATCAATAAAAGAAACAAAATACTTAAATGCATTAGAAGCAATGTGAATTTGACCCCATACATCAGAATGAACCAAATAAAATATTCTACTAGACATTCTCTTCATAGGAGGATAAATAGGCTTTGTTGTTTGGTTTAAACACAAGTCTCACATTGTAAATTCTTGACATCACTAGACTCAATCGATTGAGGCAAGAAAGACTATAAACAAAACTAGAAGAATGACTAAATGGACAATGTCAAATATAAAGTTTTTCCTTTTTGATACTACGACACTTACTGCACTAATTTGAAGAATTCGCATGAAGAATGCATTAATCCATCATTCTCATGTCCACCACTAGATAGCTTCTTCGTCTTTAGATCTTGAAACACATAATGATCGTGAAAAAACAGTCACACTACAATTTAGGTTCTTTGTAATCTGACTAACTGGATAACAAATTAGAAGTAATATTAGAAACTATACAAAACATAAGTTGCTACTGAGTAGCAACAACTAAAGACGAGAAGCCACAACAACCCGAAGGACAATTTCAAAAGAGAGGACACTATAAACTCATCTGTCAGCTTGATAGTCAAAGACCAACTTCTTATATCGGAGAAGATAAGGTCAAACACCCAAGTGTAGGTAGAGGAGGTATCTCAAAAGCACTGGTTATTGCGCTCTTTCTAGAGGGTCCAAAGAGAAGCCATCACTGCAAGTCTCCAAATAGCTAAGGAGTCACGATCTACCATCCTTCCATACCAACCTAACAACAAACTTGAGATGGAAGCAGGCATCATCCAACTGCTGCTTGAATTGGCAAAGGTTAGAAGACCAAACTCCATTAGCAAATGAGTAGTGAAGGAACAGATGGTCTACGGATTCAGAGTTATCCTTTAAAAGGAGTCAGACAGAAGGAAGGATCATGCCCCTGCACTGAAGGTTGTCCATCGCGAGGGTTCTGCCTCGAGCAAGAAGCCACACGAAAGCCACTACTTTGGGGGGAGCTCCAATCAACCAAATGAAGGAAGGGAAAGGCTCTTTCATCACTAAAGACCGTCTAATGAACATGGAGAATGATTTGGTAGAGAAGTCCCGGAGGGGGATAAAGTCCAATGGAGAGTCTTGCAATCCTTCAGAAGGCCGCACTCCTTGGAGAAGCCTCATCATGTTTAGGTAGGCCTCAGATTCCGAATCCGAAAACCCTCTTCTAAATAGAGGACACCACACCCCTAATCCAATAGAGGAGAAACAATCAACATCTGAGACTGATAGATTGGTGGTAACAGTAGCTAGAAAATGGAAAAGAGGCTAGAGGACTGTTTGAGATCCATCAATCTTGCCAGAAATTGATACGAGATCCATCTCCCAACCCAAGAGAGACATTCTCGGAAGGAAGGGAGGATCTTGGGAATGTTTTTCCAAACTGACAAAGCCTTGTAAAGGGAGGAAAGTTTGGTGAACCATCCTCCCTCCACAACCTTGTATTTGGCAGCGACTAGGTCCCCCCATCAAATTCTAGGTTCCATTGCAAAACGCCACATCCATTTACCAATAATTTGGTCGTGGTCGTGAATTTGCCAATGTTACAACATCCCCAATTGGATCCTGAGAATCCTTTCATTTGTTGTTGTAGAATTAGTGGCTCTAACTTTGAGTTCGACCATGAAGGACCTAATAATAATCAACACTATGTACATATCCACTACGGAGTATACATATGATCCATACCACGACCACTGACTTCGGCTCCCATCATGACGTCCTCTTCTTGTACCTCTCTACCTAGGCCAACATCACCATTATAAAAATTCCTGTATCCTGTCACTAGGGCAGATTCCTCAATCATAGTCGATCCCATAGTTGTTCGCCGTTTCTCATCTTATAAAAGCAAAGCATATACATTGTTAAGTGGGGGCAAAGTAGGAGAATCTGCACTCAAGCTCAGAATTAAGATCTGCTAACAATTCAAATGTCCTTTTATTTTTAACACTTCTTTTATATGCCTTTGCGTCTATAGAACAAATAAATTGAAGATCATCAATTGAAAGATAATTCATGCCACAAAATGTGCATTTTAGCATAATAATTAGATCTCCCCTTGTCTCAAATGACCAATCTCTTGATAAATATTGTAAATTCGGGCCGCATTATCTCGATCAACATACAATTCATATGTAGTCAACCAAATCACAGTAGCAGTGGACAACCAAAAAAGGCCTTTACTAACCTTTGGTTGCATTGAATTCGAGAGCCAGGATATAACGAACAAATTGTTCAATTTCCACTCTCTATAAGAAGTATTAGTCATAGGGGGTTTCGATATACTTCCATCTATATGCCCTAGCTTCTATTTTCATCCAACAAACATATCAAAAAGTTTTAACCATTGAAGATAATTGTTGGACTTAAGTTTGAGTTGTATCTGCAACCCAGGATTCTCAGAATGTACAATCAACCTCTCCATCTTGGAAGTGATCGGATCAACTATCTCAAATATTGATGATGAAGCATATTTGATTCCAAATAATTAAAAGAGCACTAAATATCAAGACTTCACACTAATCAATACAAAAAAATTGATATAACCAACTATAGCTTGTGAGTTAAAAGAGGTTTGCACGTGACCACCATCCTTCTGCGGAGGGCACAACAACTTATAGAAAGAGTGAATCGAGAAGCTTTCGGACTTATCGTTGTGCCACACCATTTGGTCCCTCTCCCCCTCGGAGTATAAACCGGATACTGCTTAGAAGTATGGTAAGTTCTTGTATCTGCTTGTCAGATAAATTCCTTCGACAAGGAGGCAACCATGTAGATGCACTACCATAAACCGAGTAGCACCTTGAGACCAAAATGTCAACATCTTCTACGAGATGAGCCAGTCTTGGAAATGCATTATGGAGGCGAGTTTCGCCCATAATTGCATCTTTCCAAAATTGCATCTTCTCCCTGTTTCCTAGAGAAAATCTGATCCCCTCCTTGAACTTGGTTTCATACTTGACACCCCTTTCCATACCGCCGATGCTCTGTATAAGGATGAATCCCTCATCCATATTTTGCCGCTATCTTTTTTCTTCACAACATGTCTTCCTCTAGCCTAAACCTCCACCACCATTTTCCCAACAATGCCAAGTTCACCTTCTCCAAATCCATGATAGTAGCTCTTCCCTTCTCGTATGGCTTGCAAATATCTTCCCACCCAACTAGGTGGAACTTCTTCTTTTCTTCTGATTCTTGCTACAAAAAGTTTATTCTAAGCCTTTCCAATTGAACTAGCGCTGACTTGGGGCACTTGAAAAGGGACATAAAATATAAAGGCATATTTGGCCGCTTTAATAAGAGTTAGCCTACCATCCACCATTGATAGATATTTACATTTCCAACTTAATAATTTCATTTCGAATCTTTCCATGACTTTATCCCATGGGTGCTTTGCAGGTTCCCCTATGTATGGAGGGCCTAGATACATGGAGGGAAAAGACTTTTTTTTTTTTTTTTGAGAGGAAACAACAGTTTATTGAAAAGCCGCAAAGTGGAAAAGAATACAGAATAAAGATGAAAAACAAGTCAGCGAAAGCTGCAACCTGAGAAAACACCCGACTGCAGAATTACTGAGTAACCCAGCCCAACACAGAAAAACAAATCTTTCCTATGAGACTGTCCACGGAAGAGCTTCTGTCCCTAAAGCAACGGTCATTCTGTTCTTTCTAAATGATCCATAAAACTGCCATAGCTACCAATCGCCAGACAAACATCCCACCTTGCGAACCATCGACACCATGCCACGCCCACAACAGGGCATCCACTGACTTCGACATCACCCAAGGCACTCCCAAAGCGGAAAGGAAGAACTCCCAAACTGAGCGGGCGATCGGGCAATGGACGAATAGATGGTCAATGGATTTCACGTCCTGCATGCACATGAGGCATATATCGGGCAGGATAAGGGATCTCCGCTGCAGGTTATCAATCGTCAAAATCCTTCTCCTCCCAACCAACCAAACAAACACCGTTTACTTCGGGAGGGGCCCCATAGAACCAAAATACAAAAGGATGGGACGGCCCCGAGGAATGATTAACGGAGCTAATCTCTTGGAATAGGGATCGGACCGAGAACCTCCCTGACGGATGAACTCTCCAAACCAGGCTATCAGCAATCCGAAGAGGGAACTGACAACTTCAACAGATCTAGAAGAGCGGTAAAGTCAGAGATCTCATCGTCATTCAGATTTCTAAGAAGGCGAGGGCTCCAAACAATAGTGTCACCCACCTTAAGAGTAACATTTGTCCACAGTTACCTTATGGTCTACGACCAATAGGGCTAGACTAGGGAAGGCTTCTTGAAGAGAGACGTTGCCGCACCAAACATCCGACCAGAAATGAATACGATCGCCGCTGCCCAGAGAAAACACGACCTTGTTTCGAACTAGGTGCTCAGTTGCTGCAACATGGAGGGAAAAATACCCACCTTAGAACGGAAAAACCCCTGCCAACTGCCTCACCTCCTCAGTTGACATCCGAATGCCCAACATCTCACTCTTTGATATTCACTCACAAAAAATAATGGTGCCATCCGTGAATTGAAGATAAGAAATCAATGAACCGCCTCTGTAAACCCTAAAGCCCCAAACAAGACCCATTTTTTACCATTTTTTCAACATTCTATCCAAAACTTCTGCCACTATGACAAATAGGAAGGAGGAGAGGGGATTTCCATATTGAATGCCTCTAGAGCTCCTGAAGAATCCTTTCTGTGACCCGTTGAGTAGAACAAAAAATCTAGTTGACCCAGTGCACTCCCTCATCCACCTCCATCTCTCGCCACATCTAAGGTGATCTAGCGTATAGTCTAGAAAAGCTCAATCAACATGATTTTAAGCACATAATTCAGCCGTCAAATGTAGATGTAGTAAGAGACAAGTAAAGGAATTTGTAATCATTACAATTTTATATTGTATTGAAGTGGAAATCTCCTATCCAAACACGCACATCAGTGTATTCTTCCCGTTGATTTGATATTTCAATAATGTAAAAGTATCATCATTACAATTTTACCACGCCTATCCAAATACGGAAATTGTTGGTCAAATTACCTGTTTTCTAGGAGAAGTATTGTAATTTGTAATCATTACACTTTTACAATACATCACAACTATAATTCGCAATCCAAAAATGGCCTTAGGAATGTGTAAACAATATTCCATTTATCCATGATACAACGAATTATGTCAGATGATATTGTTGGTATCGCACTATACTGATGCGACACATAAGGGAACTAACAAACTTTGAAAAATATCTAGGATGCTACCAATAATATCAGTTGATACATATGGCAAGTCCCTTTTATTATAGATGCGCTGTATCCGATACGTGCGATATTATTGCATGTATCGATGATGACAATGTAATTATTCCTCTGAAAATTAGAAAAATAAAATATAAAAAAAACTTCAAATCCTCAAATCTTTCCAATTTTTTTTTGGAGAAATCTCTTCCAGGGATGTTTTAATAACTCCACTTGAGTTGTTCGATGTCAGAACACAATTTTGGGGTGAGCATTCCAGCAGTTATGACACTAATTCATAATCATCCACTTATGAGGAGTATGGCTACAAATACAGACATGTCTATAGCCTATGGATAGCCAGGAAGTGGATATGTGTAAGGAGGTATCCATCCATCACCAATGCTAGTGCTAGTGCCACTGCCCATGAGAGCGTTGGTGACAATTATGACACACATCAGCATCTGCTGATGGGCATATTGTTTAGTTTGGTGAGGATGAGTACTGGAGATATGTTAGAGAGTACACAGCATGGTATCATCAGCTCATGAGGTGGACACTATTGTCGATATGGGGAGCACAGTATTATGGTTGCCCTAGTGGGATAGGGATGACAACTGTGAGCTGCCTCGTATGTCCATGTGGGCTTAAGGGAAGGTATAATTTTTTGTTCATTATTACTTTTATTGCATGACATTTTAATGATATACCCATTTTGGATATAATTGCATCACTTATGGCTGACAACACATTGTTTTGTCCCTAAATAATGGAAAACTACTATGTATTTTTTTTCTTCTTTTTTGTTTAATATTTTCAGTTCTATGTTTGTAATCATGTGTCTATTAACATCTCTAGAAGTTTCACTGAAGAATTCCACCATTTTCCTAATATTTTCTTAATGTTTCCTGGTTCTGTGATATTATTGATGATATTGATACATGTTTCCGTATCCCAGTGGTGCAATACATATAAAGATAATAATATGTAAAACATTGCGTGTAATCATCCTTGTGCTTCATGATATTGATAATAAAATTTGGGTTTTAACTTTCTTTGATGGAAGAGGGAGATTTGAAGAACACCAGTTTTGACTAGTGGGTTGTAGGGATTCATCCCTCAACCTTGTTATTTGTCATGTTCTTGTTTGTGTCAATCTCCATAGCTTCTTCAAAATCTGGATTTTTAGATATTTTGATTCAAAACTGCCCGTCCTGGAAACCTCTATTTGAAGCAATACAATGTTCTGGTTTGCATCAGTACGTAGTACTGTCAGATATGGACCTGTGTCTTCAGTTCAAAGCGTGGATGCAAAACAGTCATCAAACAGCACACACGTGTGCATAGCAATTAAAGGCTCAAATCCTGAAACTGTATGCAACCAAGAAGAGGATAGGTTTTGTGGTGTCTGATCACAAGAGGGATAAAGTCAGGTGGAGTTTCACCAGCGGCTGCTAGAAGAGTCTCATTTTTCAATCATGTCCAATCACAGGAAACAAAACATATTCATTTCTTGCAATTGTAATAGTAAAAAACTGTCATACACATGATCCTTGAGGTCTTATGTAGATCTAGATGCAATTTTTTCCCATAATATGGACTCTACCAATTTAAACTCTTGGATATAATATATACCAATATAAGACTGACACTTGGACAATAGGACTTAAAAAGGAAGTTAAGCAACTATAAAGATTCTATATCTTATATGACCTTTTCATAAAAAATACCCAAAATACCCTGCTTATGGGCTAGTTGTAAAGGCATGATTGATATTTTTCTGTGAGCTCTGCAGCTTCTTCAAGCCGTCTGGACCTGTGGAGCTCACAGTCCATTCGGTTCCTCTTTCATGGGCTGCCAATTACATTTATGATCACAGTGGGGTCCACTCTGGCATGTGGTCTGGGGCCTCTGGGCCTGTTTGCATCAGCAACCCCAGAACTGTGGAGAACATTAAGTTGGCTTTTGTGAGTTTTGTCAGCTTTTTGTTGGATGAGTGCAATTGAATCTTCGGCTCTGCAATATAGGGTACTTTAATAATAGTGCTGAGTCTCCATTTCGAGTTCTGTCGGATGTAATTCAATATGAAATGGCTGCCTTGGAATGTAATCATCTCCATTTTGTTTTAGCTTCCTTAGATGGCAGTTAGATAGTTATCATTGCTACCTGGTATGGATTGGCCTAAATTCAGCCTTGATTAATTAGATCACTCTAGTGAGATTAATTAGATCACTCTAGTGATCCAAGTTTGATTAATCATATCAAGATTTCTTAAAAAAATTGTCCTTGTGTGTGTTATATCAATTCACTATATATAAAGATATGTACTAAATAATATATACGTGTGTGCATTGTGTGATTCTTGAAATCATTCATTTCTCATCTGTAGGAGGCTTCTAACTTAGACGCCACTTCAACTTTAGAGAATTTTCTTTTGCTCCTAGTCCTACCACCTATGACCTACCACATGGTTCTTCAATCAGGACCACCTGGAACTCAATAAATTTTGTTCAATTTGTAATCATTGACGTGTTCAAACGCATTCTAAATTTCTATGAACACAACAACAAAATGAGTCTACTTTCATATTTTATATATTTAAAAAATCATCACCATCATCACCATTGCCATCAGTCTTGTTCCAGCTATTTCGATTAGCTTTTTGATATAGTTTCCACCATCATTTCTTAGCAATGTCCTATTCCTCAGTAAGTGAACCGGCCTTCTCTCTCCACCACAATCCAAGTTCTTTTAGGTCTTCCTCACATGCCCTTTTCATGCCCTTGAATCACACGAGGAGATCTAGCTCAAGAGCGTTAACAAAGAATAAGCAAGAGAGATTTCAAGGCAAACTGATATGAACTCCACCCAGATGAGTGGATCAATTATATAAACAAGGAAAACAAGGAGAAAAACTTCTCACGCCCACCCCTTTTCTATAAAATAAAGAACCAATGTTTTTAGTATTGATAATATCGGCCAAATAGGTATTGCAGGTGCCCGATATGAAAAAATCAGGGAATGATAGAAATCCCCAGCATCCTAATGATATCACGTTGCATCTGCGATATCGTGCAATTTTTCGAAATATCACAATATATTGTCAGGATTCTAGTATAAACTTCCCCAATATTGTTGATACGTATGATATGTGTCGATGATATCACGGCAGTGTGTGGGAGGTGAAAAACCAAAAATTACAAAAAAAAAAGAGACATTTTTTTGGGAAATTTTGGGGGAATCTCTTGGTGGGATATAGTGTCCACATATGTATTTTTGCTTTTTTTTTTTTTTTTGGATGTATTTGTGTTTTTTACTTATGTGATTATGAATTATATGAACTCTCTTTAGATATAATTGTATCACTTTTGTCATCGTGCATAGTCTACGATCATATACAAAGGACACTTGTCATGCATTTTTTTTTTTTTGCAATGTTTTGCATTCTGTGTAATCGTGTCTATTTTAACATCTACCGAAGTTTCAATGAAAAATTCCATCATTTTGCCAATGTTTCCCAATGTTTCACTTTGACAATGATACAGACCTTGATACATGCGCTATCTTCCATATCCAAAGGGTGTGGAACATGCATTGATACCAATACTGAAAACACTGTAAAGAACAGCATTACTGTCGTCTCTCATTTCAGTTGCATTTTACCACATATCCTTTGAATTTACACATGGAGTAGAAAACAAGAAATACCCATTCAGCTACAACTTTTCCCCATTTTAACTCTATTTACTGTGATACTATTGGGACCCACAATTGCTAACCAATGGTTTCCCACAAAAGGTTTCTAACTTCATTTATTGGAGCTTCTTTTTCTTACGAAAATGGTTTCCAAATTATTATAACTAAATAGAATTTTTTTTTGGCTTATCTCCTAGTCTCCGTTCCAAATCAAACTTTTGTCCCCTATCTTCTCATTAGAAGTGCTTCTAAATGACTCTCTTCAATATGTATGAATCTTTGTACATGATGTCAGCCCATACACAAATGCCATGTGTCAGCCCCCTAATCTCATACAGAGAGATTCAAATAAAAAAGAGCACCCTAGGCGAGCATGTGGAGCCTGCTTGGACATTTATGCTTGCATTGCCTTTCCCTTCTAGGGGTTTTAATCTTCTTTGATGAAGACTGTGGGTCATGCAATCCTACATCAGTCAGTCGTAATCAAACTTTTCCTCATCAAACAAGCGTTAACACAGCTACTTCTGATTCTCTTGCTTCATTCAAAGATGGAACACTTAAATCATGAGCTTCCTTCCAAAAACATGGAAAGGATATTTTCAAACTTACTGTCTAAATGTGAACTAATTGGTATCTTGGACTTTCCTAAAGCATGCTTCTTAGTTTGGGACATCTCATTGTGTTGATCTACACGTTTCCTTCCTAAGACTTTAAGCGTGTTACGGTTTTTCTTCAGGTGAGAGACATGGTCTAGCGAGGGAAACAACTAGGACTCATGATCAAAAGTCTCTGTATTGTGTGGTTTGAATCTGGAATTTTCTAATATAAGGTTTTCCCTTTTACTTGGACAACTCTTGTTGCCGGTGTTGCTATCAGTGTTTTGTGCAATGCATTCAACATATATCCCAATATTTGCTGATTGAGATTTTCGTTTCCTTGTGTGATCAATTTTGTTCATTTAAAAAAAAGAAGAGAAGACCTATCATCTGATCTGCTAGGTGATTTTTGACATCTGTGCCTTCAAGACTAAATGGCATGAGTAAAATCATTGAAGTATAATTTTTACATTAAAGAGCTTTTCTGCCGATTTCCCCACTTCAGGCAGTGTTCAAAGTATTGTTTTTACTTTTTTTTTTTTTTTTGGGTTAGTACATCCACCCCCACTGTTAGTCACACCGCAACTGTTAGCCACCCCCACTTGGGAATCGATACCAAGACCTCAGTGTTGAAACGAGGTTATCTTCACTCAGTCTACCACTTGAGCTATGGATTGGGGTGTAAGTATTGTTTTGACTTCTTTTTAATGTCTCGCTGTTTGAGGGAAACATTGGAGACAGCGAAAAAGGTGGAATTTTTTAGTGAAACTTCAGGAAATGTTAAAAGACACATGTTTACACACTTAGAACTCAAGATATTGAAAAAAAAAAAAAAAAACTATACATAATAGGTTTCCATTTTATAGGGACCTAAACCATTCATTGCTGGACAAAGGCATGGGAATTATATCCAAAATGAGTTAATATTGTCCGAATATCATACAATGTAAGTAATAAAACACTAAAGATACATTCAAAAACTAAAGAAACAAAAGGTATACCTTTGCCTCAAACCCACATAGAGTTATGAGGTGGTTCAAAGTTGTAATCTCTCAATCAGGGCTTTTTGATGCCGTCATTAACATATATTTTCAAAGTAAACAGATTTTTTATATTTCAATTTAAAATAATTTAAAAATATTTTTTGAAAAAAAGAAAAAGATGTGGCCAACTAATAGATCGGCCAACACATGAAGATATAAATTTCCTGCATCAATCAACACTCATCAGCATATATTTTCGAAATGAACAGATATTTTTATATATTTCAAAATGAACAGATATTTTAATTTTGAAATAATTAGAAAAAGTATTTTGTGAAAGGAAAATGTGTGGCCCATCTAAAGATCGGCCAACATTTATGAATATATCAAATTACCACACTTGTAATCTCATTAAAATGGGTAAAAATGGAGGAATTCTACCACTCAAAATTTGATTTTTGGACTCAAAACCATGTCATTGCATGTGAATTATGCATAGACATGGATTTCTATTACTATCCATGTTAACATTTGTAAATAAACTGCATTTTCATCATCGTTTTCTCACCTTGGAGTTCTGGCAGTTTCTGCTCTCAATTTGCAATTTCTCCCCCAAATATGATATTGAGATTTCAAATAACTCAAGAGGTGTCATTGAAATAGCCCTAGGAAGAGATCCCCCAAAAAGATTTGCAAAAAGGTTTTTCTTTTCTTCAGGTTTTCTGATTTTTCCTGATTTTTACTCAAATTGTACAGTATTTACGCATCCTGTATCAATATCAACGATAATAGTGAAGGGTAGTGGCCGATATCCTCCAGCTTTTTGTGCATCGCGAGATATCGGCTGTATTATCGATAATATTCACTGATATAGAATAATTTTTACATTACACCTGTATCTATATCGCTGACCAGCGATACAGATAATATTGACTGATATTATTGATAATATCAACGACAACAGGAACACTGCTTAGGGTGGCTGTTAAAAATGGAGGTTCTATGATATTCTCCTGCTAATAATATCCATACTAATGCTTTTACATGTTATCAATGAACTTATTTTCCAGTGGGAAATTGGAGCTTTGTGGAAGATGTTTTCAAGATTTGATCCTAAAAGACCAAAACCATCCTGCAGCTCTTACCAATTATGCTGCCTTTCTCTTGTGTAAATATGGTTCAGTTGTTGCAGGTATGAGGTTCTGCACTCCATTAGTTTCTCCTTCTTACTAAGCTTGTTGACTTGGTATATCTGTTGCTTGTTTCAGTCGCTTGAAAATATTACAGCAGAGATAATCATATTTTCGATCATTCATCTCGTTATTGATTTGAATACATGGCTCTAGTATTTGATTTTAGCATATTTCATTTTTGTTCTGCATGATAGTGTCTTCTAATCTCTAGTTATGAAAATATCATTATCCTTTTACTAAAATTGGAAAGGAGATGCAGGTGAATGTGAATTTGTATCCAAATATATAGTAATGTACGTATACAAAAAAGCTAACTTCTGTTTTTGATCTTTATACCTGGTTCTTGTTAAGAGTTTTAAGTGGGCTTTAACAATCATTTTGTGATTAAAAAATTAACTATCACATTCTGCTCATGTATTTCTTGTATCGTATTCTTTCTTGATGTTTTTCTTGATTTTTATTGGCAAGATGGATTTAAGAAACTGGAACATTACCTATCTCATGTTTGAATGATTCAAGCCCAAGACTCTATTCAACACCAATGTTTTCCATATTGTTATTGCGTAATGTATCGCACCCTTGAGATATGTATATATATTGGTTATCGCACGGGATATATTAGTTGTATCGCGTAATTTATTGCTGTTGTTGGGAAACATGGGGAAATTGGTCGATTTTTTTTTCAAAGAAACTTTAGGGATTGTTAAAAGACACCAATACACGTTTAGAAATTAAAAAAAAAATGCACATAATAAGTTTCCTTTGTATAGGGTTCTAATCTATGCGCTATCTGACCGAACTGATGCAACCAGTGTTCGAGTTGTCGGTATCGCTACAAGTTTCGCTGGCCGGAGATAAAGATATAATATCATTATCGTCGATAACCGGAAATGCGGGGAAAAAGGGTGAAATATGAGGAAAATGGTGGAATTTTTCAGCGAAACTTTAGGAATATTTGCATATTCGGGAATAAAAAAATGGGAAAAAGAATGCATTAAATAATAAGTTTTCATTTAATGGGGCCGAAAAAGCATGCGTTGCTTGTAAGAAATCACTCCAATAGTAACAAAAATGAGTTTATATAATACTAATGCAGCTACCATACAAACTCAAAGCCCCAATGACACTTCACAAACTTTAGGCCGAACATTGAACTAACACTTTTCAATCCAATTCACTTGAGTATCAAGTATCAAACACATGAATAAATCAAATCAGAATTTCATGTAAGTGACAATTGAGGATGTTAAAGAATGGGGAGGTATTTTATAAAGGCTACCTGGAGGGTCATAAAAGTTTTGGATCTGCCTCATTTTTTGGCCCGTGCCCTAAAATGATCTTTAAAAATAGATGGGCGGCGTGGATAAAACACATATATCATGGTGGGCCCACAGAGCATGGTCCATTAGCCACCTCTTCTACTGGTAGCTCAGTAGGCAATCCATGCCCGGTTTGGGTGGATCCCTGATCCACTGAGGTCGGTAGATGTGGATCCCTAACTGTGGGGCCATTGGAATGTTTATTTTCCATCCAACCTATTGATAAGGTCACAAAGAGCTGGATGAAGAGACCACACAAATACCTGCTTGATCTAAAACTTTTGGGGGCCACCGGCCATGAGAAATTTTTAATGGTTACCACTGTTTCCTGTATTATGGTCCACATGAGATTTGGATCTGCTTCATTTTTTGGATCATGCCCTTTAATGAGTTTTCAAAACAAATGAACGGCGTGGATACAAGGCACACATATCACAGTGGGCCCCACAGTCAAGGATCCCACCAGTGGATTCGGGATCCACCGAAGCCGCAACGCCTGTTAATGTGCGCGGGTTGGGTATTGCCCCACCAGGACGTAGCTAGAGGGACGATCCTGTCAAGGGCTTTGTGGGGCCCATCATAATGTATGTGTTTTATCCACACCGTCCATCCATTTTGATTGGTCATTTTAGGGCATGAGCCCAAAAAGGAGACAGATCTAAGGCTCAAGTAGACCACACCATAGGAAGCCATGGTGAGTGGTGACAATAACGCTCACCGTTGAAACCTTCCTAGGGCCCACCTGATGTTTATTTGCCATCCAAACTGTTCATAAGGTCTCACGGACTTGGATGAAGGGAAAACATAAATATTACCTTGAACCAAAACTTCTGTGGCCCCTAAGACATTTTCAATTGTGAGAGCATCAAACCCCACCAGTTCCTTTCGTGTGGTACACTTGAGCATTAGATTTGCCTAATGTTTGGGCTCATGCCCTAAAATGTTTTATTAAATTGGATGGATGGTGTGGATAAAACACATACATCACGGTGGGCGCAACAGAGCCCCTGACAGGACCGTAAGGATTTGATGGACTCGGGCAGACCATAGGAAAGGATGGTGATTGAACAATCACCACTAAGAACTTCCTGGGGCCCAACGTAATGTTTATTTTCCATCCAAGCCATTGATAAGGTCAACCAGACTAGGATGGAGGGAAAATACAAAGATCGGCTTTATGCAAAACTTTTGTGGCCCTATAAAATGTTTTATTGGTCATCCACCACTGTTTCCAGTGGTATGGTCCACCTGAGGTTTGAATCTACTCAAGATTTCTGATCCCGTCATAAAATGAGCTGTGAAAATGTATGGACGGTGAGGATATACAAAAAACTCATCAAGGTGGGCCCTACACGGTATGGGTAATGCACATTAAAGTGTTTCCTGCGCAACACCTAATTTGCTCCATAAATAAGGAAGCGGATTGCGTATTGAGTAACTAAGTACGCTATACCGTACCGAGTACGGTTTGTGGGGCCCACAATGATTTTTATTTTTTCACATCCAAACAATCCATTTTTAGAAGTTGATTTTAGGACATGATCCTAACATTTAAGCATATCCAAAGCTCAATTGGACCTCACCATAAGAAATAGTGTGAACTGAATGCCTACCATAGAAAACTTATTAGGGCCCACATAAATTTTGGATGAAGTTGATATTTGTGTTTTACCTTCATCCATGGCTGTGTGATCTTATGAACAGGTTGGATGACAAATAAAAATCGCCGTGGGCCCTTAGGAAAGTTTCAATTGTGGACATCATCATTCCCACTGTTTACTATGGTGTGGTCCACTTGAGCTTTGGATATGCTTCAATTTTTGGTTCATGCCCTAAAATGATATGAAAAAACGGATGGACAGGCGTGGATAAGATACATACATCTAAGGTGGGCCCCACAGCTAGATTAAGTAAACGGCGGCGTAATCCACTTCTTTAAATCCATAACATAAGATAATCCCCTTTCCTTATCTCGACTCTTCTCCGTAACAGAAAAAAAAAAAACCCACCCTCCTTTTTTCTCTCTGTCTCCGAAAATTTCTTCTCTTGTAAACACTAAACTTCTGATTTTTCCTCCACAAGTGAAGGAAACTTTTGATTTTTGGTAACCCTAACATCACATATGGCAACGCCGATGGGAGTAATTTTTCCGAAAAATCTGAAGAATTTGGGTTTTTTTCATACGCGCTGAAGATTATTTCCTCGAACAAATTGGAGATAAAAAAGGTATTTTCTGATTTTTTTTATAAAAACTTTTCTAGTGATGGATTCAATTTTCTCGCTGGTATCCATGGCGATTGGCTACCGTTCCCACCTCGTGGTAGGTGGGAACAGTGAGATTTCGATGATTTTTTAGCTATTAGCGAAAAAAACGAAAATATTGGTGAGATTTCGCCGATATTCCACAGAGAAACGAAAAAAGGGGTTTTCGGTATCGAGAGTCCAACAATACCGATATTATCGGAAATAATTCAATAATATCGCCGATAATTTAAACACTAGATGTAACTATATTCAAAATCAATTTATAAAATTTATAGATGTAAGAAGACATATATGGAAACACCAGCATTACATTTAAAAGAAAAAGAAGTAGAAAACTAGAAATGTACCTGTGGATTTTGAACACTAAGGTTCTAGGTTCGAGTGCCCGTGTAGTGTGTGGGTGTGAGTGTGTGTGTGTAAAAAAAAATATTTTTTAATTATTTTTTCTTCGAAAAGTCACCATATTGCCAAGAATGTGTAGATCAGGTCATATACATGTTTGATTTTGTGTTTGGGCACTAGATTGCAACTGATTAAGGAAAAATTGGGGAAATGCCGTTTTTTCCCAAATTTTCTATAACATGGCCCATCCCCCCCCAAGTCTCGAAATTGAAGCTCCAAATCCATAATTTTTCATGCGAAAAATGAAGAAGCATGGATTTCTTACCATTTGACACTATTTACAACATATAAAAATAAAAAAAAATGAACTGAAAATTGAAAAATATGCACATTTTAAAATCTAACCACCAGAAGCTTTCGATCGGGATTTCAGTGAAATTTTGAAGATTTACTTCCAACAAATTAGAGCGGACTGGTCAAAATCACCCTACAATGTACTAGGAATTTTTTTTTCTTATTTATAAATTTTTGAGAATTTTCTAAACAAAACAGCGCACTGGTTTTCTTTTATCCCTTTCGATATCGTACTTGATATCAGTATCGATGTATTGCATGATACATTAAGAATTTATAAAGGGGAGTGGATATATCACAAGATCTTGCAATATCCACTATATATCGTGATATCGTGCGATATATTGCATAGTACTATGAAAAATGGATATTAAGGCTCGGTTTCGTATCGCCCAATTGGGATAATAGATATATTGTGAGATTTATTAGTGATATCGCAAGATAATGAAGAAACTGAAAACACTGTTCGACACGTCTGTGGGAGACCATATTTTACTGCAGCGACAAGGTGTTGAATATGTTGTGGTTTTGGGGAGTCAATGTGTCATGCCCCAAAATTCGGCACCCGGGTTGGCTAGACCCGATCCTGCTTTTCAAGACATGACTTATAATTTAGGCAATTACGTCTACAAATCCATAACACCAATCATACATCCACAAAACACATTCACTGAAGCACTTAAAAGTCAATACAATAACTTAGGGTCTCATTTACACTTCCACTATTGTTTTTTGTTTACAATGGATACAATCTAGTAAGGTAGGCTAAAACTAAATAAACATTAGAGCTCCGCTCCATGTTGCTCCTTGATTAGACTCTGCATCCTAAAATTTGGTATCCACAATAAAGGGTGAGCTTATAAAGCCCATTGAGATAATCTCGTACAATTTATCACATAGTATAAAGATTCAAAGTCAGGCAAAACAAAGATTTGTAGAAAATGTGATGAGGATACCAAACCTTTCAAAGTCTATCAACGAAGAAAATGCGCGCCACAAGCATCTTCCTTATGGCTAGGCGACCATTGAGGAGCATTGAAGATCCTACACATGTGGTTTGGCACATAGAAGACCCCACATTGGGAAGACGCATGTAGGATGAAGGAAGACCCGACTGGATGTCGTCGGGCGCCCGACCGTTGGTCATCGGGCACCCGAAATTAGCCCGAGATGAAAAGAAACTCTCTGGATAGTTTTCACTGTCGTCGGGCGCCCGACCACAAGTCACCGGGTGCCCGAAATTCATCAACTTTGAGTTGTTAGTCGCTGAACGTTTTTTGCCTTCATCGGGCGCCCAACCAATTGTTCATTGGGCGCCCGATCACCGCGCGAACTATTTTTTTTTTTTTAGTTTTGTTTTTATTTAAGTATTGAGGATATTTTGGTATTTTTCTTCTTTCTTAGTGGTTATTTAAGAGGGCTAAGCCCTAAACTCAAATTTAGTTGATTATTATTGAATGAAAGCCTCTTTGGTTGCCTCCTTCCTCTCTCTCTCTTTGTGGATCTTCCTCTTCTTCTCCAATCTTCTTCTTCTTTCTCTTCCTTTACCCTCTAACATTCTTCTAAGGTAAGCTTATTCTTCCTTCTTTCTCTACTTCCATTATCTCACAATCTTCGAACCTTAAAATTTGAGAATTGATCCAAAACCCCAATTTCTCAAATTTTTGATTTCCTAATTTGAGAAATCCTTTGATCTCCTGGACTAGTGAATCCCATTGTACGATTGGGTTATGACCATGCAAGATCGGGAGGTTTCATCCCTCGCCGGATCCAACCCATGTAATACTTGAACTTCATACTTCATAGTTATGATGATGGCCCGCATTATTGCATGTCTCTTTTATGTTTCTCTTAATTTATGATGGTAGATGCTGAATTCTAGATTGTTATTGCTGTTTATTTCCGTTGGATTATATATGCTCATAAGCATGCATCATAATTAGGTCATCCTGCATTAAAATGATACAAATGTAAGATTGAGGTAAAATCCAACATTCGAGCTTTTCGAGATATGCATGATATGAGACTATTGCATCAGTGTTATTACAGTCAAATGATTTAATTCCGGGGTTCATTTAATTATGATGCCTACCTTCTTCCGATGCAAGTACCTCACCTGACAACATGAACCTTTTGTACGTTGCTCACCATTCCAAAGGGCACTCTTCGCTTGGCAATGGGAGCCTTTTGCATATGTACTCACCCGTTCGAAGGGCTCATTGTTAATATAACATTCAATGTCTTCTACCTAGCGTGGCAACAAGAATCTTTTGTATGTTGCTCACCCATCCAAAGGGCACTCTAAGCCTAGCAATGGGAACCTTTTGTACACATACTCACCTGTCCAAGGGCATAACGGTAGAGATCCATCATCTTAGTTAGGGTTTACTATAATCCATCAACCTTCTAAGAATTACATGTTTCTAATTTAACAAGGTCATGCTGAATTCAATGTACTTTACGAAATCATCATACACTTGGGTTCCAAAGACCACAATTGATCACAATTCCAAATTTTCGCCAACAACTCCAATATTAACATAAAATTTCATTAAATCTGGAGTTTTTAAAAAAATATATAGAAACCCTTGATTTATTCAATTTTAGGGTTGTGGCATAGGTAGTCAAGTATCTAACCTAATAGGATAGTGTAACGCCCCGGATTTTCCGTATTAGCTTAAGTTCATCATATTTCCTGTTATGTATGTTTTCCCTTAATTAACGAGAATTTTAACTTGTTTTGTGAGTAACCATTTATCTGTAATGAATTCGATATGGGTTCTTTTATAGATATGCTTAGAAACATGCCTAAAACCATGTAGAACCATTAGATTTCCCAAAACTCTCAGATCAGAAATAATTACGATAATGCTCTTGGAAACCCCCTAATTCATGATTTCTGATCAATTGGGTATGTAGTTTTCAAATCTGTTCGAAACGTAAGTGTAGTTTTAGGTGTGTAACGACACCCAGTGAGCATCCCATATTACTCAAACACCGAGCATCCTCACATGAAGCACTCTTACATCTGTCATATTCCTTAGAGTTGACCTTTCCCCATTCGGGATGGATGCTAACAAATGAATAAGAGACTAGGGACAGCAAAATCAAGAATGAGGCCATCCCAAATACCTAAAGAGTAGCCCCATTTGGAAATAAAATTATGGAGAGCTGATTGAGATGGTTCAACCATGTGCCATAACATCTGCAGACTAACCCGATAAATAGGGAACTTTGATTAGGGTTGAAGGGCCCTAAAAGGAGGATGAGGGGAAGACCTAAATGGAGTTGGATCATGGTTGTGAGAAGGAATATGGCCTTTTCTCTCAACTGAAGTGAGGCCTTAGGAATAATTGGCTAAAATGGACTGGTAAAACTGATCCCAAATAGCTGGGAGAAGGCTATGATGATGATGGTTTTAGTCGTATTTTCAAAATCATTTCTTTGCCCATTGATGGCCTTCTTTGGTTTGCTCAATCGAGTGATAGAAACTTGAGTCGGGTGGCATGACTAGTTCAAGAGCAGAAACTAACTGTCTTCTCTTCTTTTTAACCATTTCTGTAAAATGACATGGATGCAGCTACTATTGATCTAAATAAAAGAAAAATGACATTGGCCTAATATTGTTGCAACATTCTGTTGTAACTGATACTCATGGTTGTTTACGAGGTAACACCATGGAAACCTTTTCATTGAATTCAAATTTGGAAACTTCTCAGATGTACTTGGTTCTATATGTTGGATGACCTAAGCAATTACTTGAGCCTCAGCACCACTTTCCAAAAGGGCATACACGACACCAGAATAACATAAGAAAGAAACCAGTAATGATACTTCTTTACTAGGAAACACTTGGAAAAAAAGCTCATTCTTTGCTTTCTGTTCAGATAAACAAAATGGTGTTAATTAAATGTTCTAGTGATGGTATGCGTAAGCGTAAGTTGTAGAATTAGTCTGTTTTCCATCAAGTTTTTCAGGAGCCGATTATGGGATATGGCCTGTTTCAGCTTTCAAGGAGCCTATATTTATCTCATTGTCTTACATTCACAGGTGCCGGGGCTAATTGTGGTGAAGGGACTTCTGCAAGTCAAGTTGTAGCTGCGAATGTTGCAAAGGAATGTTTGGCAGCAGCAGCTAAAGCAGATCCCAAAGCTGGACACATATGTGTAAATCTTGCTAATGGATATTACTTGGCTGGCGATCCTAGAAGTGCTAGCAAGTGCTTGGAGCAGGTGCCACTTCATCTTTGCTGAGTTTTACTGGCCATTGTCTTCGTGGGCATTTTGTAGTTCTTGCATCTTTTATGGACATAATTTCCATGATGATCTCTGCTCCTAAATTCACTGATGAAACAGTAGGAATAAAATAAAATTTACATTGCTTCTAATTATCATATCAGAGAAGCAATGTGAAGCATGCGAAATTTTCAGAACGACCAAAAATGCTCTTTTATTTTTTCAATTGTATGTGTGCACATTGAAAAGAAAATAATATTTCTAGTTTCATGAAATTAGAGAAATAAACCAGAAATAAGAGAAATTCCTTTTGTTATTTGAAAACTATACTTTTGATTCAGATTAATATGATTAGTCTCCAGAGAGGTGATTCACTTTATGCCATTGGTTTGATGCCAATGCGTGTTTCTTTTAATGGTGGATTTGTTGACGAGAATTCAGGGAACTCCAAATATAGGGCTATAGTGTGATAAATGTGAAGACTTGCAGCCGTAGGGAGAGAAAGGTTTTTGAGAGAGAGAAGAAGAGTGATTAGGTTGAAAACCCTAATTCTCCAAGTTTTATTTAAATAGGGCTTATTTGCCTTTTTACAACTTACTGTCTAAGAGTAGGAAACATAACATAAAATCCCCAGTAGATTTCTTACACAAAGGCCCTATATTTCAACACTCCCCGTCAAGTTGGTGCAGTGAATATTTATCATGCCCAACTTGCCAAAAATCTCACGAAGAGTAGTGGAATTTAGAGCCTTTGTAAATATATCTGCCAACTGATCTGGATAGCGAACGAAGGGTGTGGAAAGTTCTCCTGAAGCAATCTTCTCTCTAACAAAGTAGATATCAACCTCACTATGTTTAGTCCTCTCATGAAAGACTGAGTCTGAAGCGATATGAATGGCTGCTTGGTTGTCACAATAGAGAGGAATGGTCGAGTCAGAGAATAAACTTAACTCTTTCATGATGAACTTTAACCAAAGCAGCTCGCATGTCACATGAGCAGTAGCTCTGTACTCTGCTTCTACACTTGATCTGGAGACCACAGGTTGTTTCTTACTTCTCCAAGTCACCAGGTTTCCTCCCACAAAAGTACAATCCCAGATATAGATTTTCTATTTGTAGAACAACCTGCCCAATCTGCATATGAGAAACCACATATATTCACATGCCCATGATTCTTGTACAAAATTCCTCGACCTGGACACGTCTTTAAGTATCTTAGGATATGATGAACCGCCTCCAAGTGAGGCTTCCTGGGAGAATGCATGTATCGACTTACAATACTCACTGCTTGAGTAATATCTGGCCTTGTGATTGTCAAATAAATTAATTTCGCAACTAGTCTCTGATACATGCCTGTGTCTTCAAGCTTGTCACCTATGTCTGTATGTAGTGAGTGTTTCTGCTCCATGGGGAAAGCGCTGGTTGTGAACCTAACTTTCCCGTCTCCTTGAGAAGATCAATGGTATATTTTCTCTGAGAAATGAAGATGCCCTTTGATGAGCGGGCCACCTCAATTCCCAGATAATATCGCAGACAACCCAAGTCCTTCATTTCAAACTCCTTGCTTAGTCGATGTTTGGTTTGTTGGATGAATTGCAAGTCATCACCAGTAAGGACAATGTCGTCCACATACACAAGCAGAATAGTTCTTCCCTCTGGGCAAGAATGAATGAACACTGTATGATCTGTTTGGCAGCTTGAATCCAAAGGAGAGAACGACATAACTAAATTTTGCAAACCAAGCTCTAGGAGATTGTTTTAAACTATACAAAGCCTTTTTTAGCCTACATACCTTTCCTGACTCCCCCTTAAGCTGAAAACCAGGGGGAAGGTCCATGTACACCTCCTCAGTTAGATCACCATTAAGAAAAGCATTCTTGACATCCAATTGGAACAGAGGCCAATCCAGGTTAGGCGCTAGAGAAAGGATGAGACGAACAGAATTGAGTTTTGCCACAGGAGAGAATGTCTCAGTATAATCAACTCCGAAAAGTTGAGTGTAGCCCTTAGCCACCGGTCGAGCTTTGTACTTTCTACTGTACCATATGCACGATATTTGATGGAGAAGACTCATTTACAACCGACTGTCTTCTTTTCAGGAGGTAGAGAGATAACATCCCATGTACCACTCTTGTGTAGAGCCTCCATCTCGACTTCCATAACTTGTTTCCAAGCAGGTACTGCCAAAGCATCATGAACAGATTTGGGAATAGTATGAGAAGATATAGCTTTTAAGAAGGAACAATAGGATGGTGACAGGGACTCATAACACAGAAAATTTGAGATAGGATGTAAAACAGGATGATGACTACGAGTGCGAGTTGCAACACGAGAGGAAGAGGTACCTGAGGTTAGAGTCGGATCCATTGCCACGGATTGAACTTGAGGTGTTCTTACCCGCTGACGAACAGAGGTAATGAGTTTCTTCGGTTCACTAGTAGCCGGCGGAGTGACCAATGCAGGTAATGGAAGAGTAGGTGAGGAAGAGTCAAATTCGACATTAGCACTGTAGAAAGCATGATTCTCAAGAAAGATGACATCCATGGAAACATAAAGCTTCCTGCATGTGGGATCATAATACCTATACCCCTTATGTTGCATAGAGTATCCAATGAAGATACATTTAATTGCTCTGCAGTCAAGTTTGTCTCTGGAAGGACTAGAATTATATACAAAACAAACACACCCAAACACACGAGGGATAATATGGAATAATGGTGAGGATGGAACAAGGATATGCATTGGGATTTTTCCTTGAAGGATACGGGTAGGAAACCGATTAATCAAGAAACAGGCCGTCAGAACTGCTGCAGACCAATATGATTTGGGAACATCCATCCCTAGTAATAGAGAACGTGTAACTTCTAATAAATGATGATTCTTTCACTCGGAAACCTCATTTTGTTGAGGAGTATACACGCAGGAAAGTTGATGAATAATGCTATTATCTTGGAGATAATTTGTAAAGGACTTGGATGAATATTCCCATCCATTGTCAGACCGCAAGGTTTGAATGGAACAACCATATTGATTTTTCACCAGCTTGTGAAATGTTTGAAACAATGAGAATAATTCATCTCGTCGACGCATAAGATATACCCATGTTACTCGAGAGAAATCATCGATGAAAGTAACAAAGTATTTGAACCCATCAAACGAGGCTACGGGACTAGGTCCCCATATGTTAGAATGAACAAGTTCAAATGCTTTGGTACTTCTATCTTCAACAACAGGGAATGAACTACGAATGTGTTTGCTAACTTGACACACTTCACAACCAGTAATATCATCACTTTATTTAAATTTGAAATAATCAAGTTCAAGACACGACATGGAACATGACCCAATCGAGCATGCCACAAGCTTACAGACTCATTATTTGAAGCAATAATTGGAGCAACAGTATCAATAAAAAGACAAGAGCCACTACTACTATTAGTGAATGCCGTCAGTAACTCCCCTTGTTGTAGAAAGTAAAGACCATCTCGTTCAAATCCCGTACCAATAATCCTCCTCATACTCAAGTCCTGAAACATACAAGATTTGGGAGAACAAATTATATTGCAATTCAGAGCACGGGTGAAACTACTGACAGAAATTAAATTCGCATGAAATTTTGGAATATACAGGACATTTGGGAGAGTAAGAGAGGAGGATACACGAACAGATCCAATAGACTGTACAGGAGTGGTGCTACCATCAGCAAGACGAACAAACTGAGAGCAGGATGTAATAGTAAAAGATGTAAGTGACGCATACCAGTCATATGATCAGAAGCCCCAGAATCAATGATCCAAGTGGATGGGGCTGAAGAAGCATGCAAGGTAGTACCTGTGGTTGCAGCGAAGGAAGTAGATGATGGCTGTAGATTAGAGGAAGATGTAGCGGATGTAGGAGGCTGCAGCGATCTCAGGAGTTCCATAACTTCTGCTCTGGTTATCAATGTAGACTCCGAAGGAGAAGTATCAGGGATTTTGACATTATCCATAGGTTGCTCTTCAACATCTATCGTGGCAGCATGTGCTGAGGGATAGCCATGTATTTTGAAGCATCATTCCATTGAATGCCCTGAGCGGTTGCAGTGAGTATAGAAGTAACGCGAACCTCCACGTCCACGTCCTCGACCACGAACTAAGGAACTGCCACATGAATTAAAACGACCACCTCGTCCATTAAGTGAAGTAGTAGAAGATGTAAAAGCCGCTCGCTATTGTGCAGGAGATGATAAAGTAATAGGCATGGTCATCACCTGACGATGAGCCTCCTCAGTATGAACAGTGGAGTAAACTGTCTCAAGCAATGGAAATGGAATCGTAGCAACCAGCTGGGTACCAAGGGACTCGTAGTCTGCATTTAGTCCAGCGAGAAACTTGTAAGTTTTGGCTTTGTCTTCACGTTTGCGCACTATTTCAGCACTGCTACTATCTGGTAGTTCACTTAATGGCTGCAAGTAACTCAACTCTTCCCATCTGCTCTGTAAGGCCCCAAAGTACTCAGTGATGGACATATTATTTTGAGTTAGTGAGTAAAGTTCTGTTGTCAACTGAAAAATGCGAGGTTCATTTGAGGTTGTTCCATATGATTTTTGGAGTGCAGCCCACAAAGTTGCGACACCTTCATAAAAGAAATAAGCAGATGCAATATGTTGTTCCAAAGAATTTAATAACCAGCCCATTACAATGGCGTTTGCAGACTCTCATGCATCAATTTTCGCAGGGTCTGTAGGTTTCTTATTAGCACCTGTGAGATATCTGAATTTTTCTTTTCCAACAACATACATTTGGACTGCTCGGGACCACAAAAGAAATTTTTTTCTATTGAATTTGGTAGTTGTAATGGAGAGTGGGTCCTCAGAAGATTTTGAGTCCATAATTGCAACGATTTCTTGGAAAGGAAAGAAGAAAACTTAATACCAGATGATCAAAGACGCTTCAATCATTTCAAAGAGGGCCATGAAGCAGCTCAAACATCAGATTGTGTGTTCGGCGATATTGTAGACGTCAGGCGTGGGGTCCAGCGGACTGGGGGGGTCGGATCTTGATTCCGGCGACCATGCCAGCGTCAGAAGAGGGGTCCGACAAACCTGGTGGCGTCAGATTTGAATTCCGGTGACTCTGCTGGCGTCAGAAGAGGGGTCCGACAGCCCTGGTGGCATCGGATCTTGGTTCTGGTGCCCTTGCCGGCGTCGGATCTTGGTTCCGACGCCCCTGCCGGTGTCGGATCACAGATCCGACGCCCTCATGAGGTATTGTGGCCTCTTATGGGGTGTGGCTGTGAGACAGGGACGTCTATGGGGTCTTCGAGTAGGTACGGCTGGAAGAAGGAGCACCTTCGAGGTGGGGTGGGGTCCACAAGATCTAAAGAAGAAGGGATCTTCAAGGCTCTGATACCATGAAGACTTGCAGCCGTAGGGAGAGAGGTTTTTGAGAGAGAGAAGAAAAGTGATTAGGTTGCATACCCTAATCCTCCAAGTTTTATTTAAATAGGGCTTAATTACGTTTTTACAACTAACTGCCTAAGTGTAGGAAACATAACATAAAACCCCCAATAGATTTCTTACACAAAGGCCCCTATGTTTCAACAACATGATCTATTTCTTGTGTTGCATTTTTTACATAGGTGACCAAAAATGATGATTGCAACCTATAAACCATTCGTTGGCCAAATATTTAGCAAAGTGAAAACCCAATGCAGAAGGGACCTTGGTGAAAGTAAGAATACGTTTTAGTCTTTACCAAATTGAGGAATTCCTCGAACCCATTGATTCATATTACATTTTTATGTTGCTATCAGCAGTGCAACTGGTGTTGGAAAAATTATATTATTTGTTGAGATTTTGTGGGGAAAAAAAGATTGCAGCATTCATTCATTTTCTCTTAATTGTTACTGGGTTCCATTAGAGCCTCAATTTTGCCTATCTTCTCTTCATTGTTGCCTAAATCTTTATCAATGGTATGTAGTGCCAACCAGACACCAACCTTCTTATCTGGGCTATGAAATGGCCATGATTTGACATCAAGAAAAAATTATGCTTATTTGACCATCTGACTATCGGATTGTAGGACACTTATTGGATGGTTGCATGAGAGGGCAGGATTGCTCAACCGATTTGACTTTGGAACTGACTTAGAGGCAGTTGGTTCCACAATTTAGGGAGTTTAATTTGAGTTAAAATATGCTGTGTACAATTTCTTAGTGCCTGCATATCAAGTGTCACATTCTGCCGGAGTATCAAGTAACTTCCCTTTATTGATATCAATTGAATGTTGAAAATTTAGGCCCTAATTTTTTTTCTACAAGGTATCGATCATGAAGGGATAAATAGAGTGATCCAAATCTGTCATACAGTGGATGGTCTGTGTATTGTCTTGTATTGGCTGATACAACCGATACTTGATGGTTTCGGTGGTGACTGATATGGTATACTGAATCTGATTTTAACTCTTTCTTCACCCTTACCACCAAAGTTTGCTTCACTTTATCCTGAAAGACCAAATGATTTGGAGTGTTTTGGGATGGAGAAAGAAGAAAAATATTCAGTTGTTGAGGTTTTTTCTCTTTACACCCAAGTTTACTTGGATCATCGGTGGGTTCTGTACTCAGAATGTGTATGAGTACTGTATACACTATTTCCTACACTACATGCTTTTTGGGTGGGGGGAATTGAAAAATTCCCGTATCGTAGTAAATAGTGCATTTGTTGGCTAATACATCGCAGTATGCATCGATGTCGAGATATATCGGCTATCGCACAAAACCCTTCATAAAATGCACTGTATCATCAATACATGTGAATATTGCACATATCAATGACGCATATCAAAATCCTGTGAGTTCGGATAAATTTAGAAAAAAAGTTGTTCTTAATAATGAAGCCATTTTCTTCAGAAAATTTTTAAGTGTGTTGTGGTGTGTTTTGATGACTCCAATTGAGTTGTTTCACATTGAAACAAGCTTTTGGTGGAGAAATCATGATTCAAGAGTGGAAACTAGTCAGAACCCACTTGGTCAGAACAGTTAGATTAAATACATTTAAATGCATTTCTTTAATACAGACTAGGAAGCAAAATAGTTGCAAGTCCATATTTATGCATGACTTTCATGCATTGATTTGGATTTGAGGCAAGGATTTTTTAATTTGAAGGTGAAGGAGGAGGAAATTGGGGAAATCCCAATTTTTTCCATTTTCACCCTTTTAAAATACAAATAGTGTGCAAAAAGTACATGTCGGTGAATGTATGTCAATCTACAAATTAGCCACACTCTTTCATTTTGTTTTTTTTTTTTTTTTTTGTTGTATTATTTGTATTGTAGGATATTTGAAGGTTATGAACTCACTTTGGATATATAACTGCATCATTCCTGTTGGACATTGCATAGCTTAGGCCCTTGTACGATATAAATTTATTATGCATACCTCTTTTTCGTAATATTTTTTCTTAGTGTATAATCATGTCTCTTTTAACATCTCCTGATTTTTCATTGAAGAATTCCACCATTTCCCCCAATGTTTCCTTCAGACAACAATACATTCCCTGATACATGCAATATTTCCCATGCGATAGTGAGATATATTTTTATGCAGTGTTTGTAGTATCGGTGATGCGGACATCAGGCCCTTTAGGGTTTATTAGCGTAGGAGGCGAGTGACACCTATATCTTTATGGTTTGATGATGATGGGCTTGGATTGTTCGTGACGACTTGAGGAGCATTGAAGACCTTACACATGTAGTCCGAGATATTTGAGAAAACCCCACCTTGGGAAGACATGTGTGAGTTGCTTGGAGGAGATGATCGGACCGTTGGATCGTGATGATGATGTGATCGGACCGTTGGTTCGTCGTGGCCCACTTTCATCATGCCATCATCGGAGCCCATGAGACATCTTAGATTTGAGTTTATTTTATGCATTTTTACTTATTTGAGTTTTTGGTTAGTGTGCGCACGTTTTTTCATGCAAATGCCTTTTTTTTAAAAATTTTGTTAATCATGTGACAAATGCCAACGATATTCGCCAAGATACCACAGAAGGCACCAAAGATTTAACACCGATGGCAGGCCCATGGCCATTCGCATAATGGGGGATGGACATAATAGGGCCCCTGCCACGAGGAAAGGGCCAACTCAGGTTCGCTATTGTGGCGGTGGATTACTTTACAAAGTGGGCGGAAGCCAAGCCATTAACATCCATTACCGATCAGCAGGTTAAGAAATTCATCCTGGAAAACATCGTATGTCGATTCGGTATTCCCCCATACAATTATTACAGATAACGGTCAGCAGTTTTGCAGCAAGAAAATCAAGGATCTCTGTGACGAATTAAAGTGCCCCTCCAAATTCTTCAAAGTAATTATTTTCTTCTTTCTATTTTCCAGTTTTGCTAATCCTTCCTCGATCAAACCTTGAAAATCGATCTGAACCCTAAACCCCCAAATTCTCAAATCCCTAATCCGAGAAACTTCCTGATTCTTCAGACTAGTGATCTTCATTTATCGATTGGGTATGACCATGCAAGATCGGGAGGTCTCATCCCTCGCCGGATCCATCCTAAGTAATAATTGAATTCCATACTCCATGGTTGTGATGATGGCCCTCTCCATTGCATGTTTCCTTTATGATTTTCTCAGTTATGATGATTAATGCTAGAATTTTAGATTATTATTGTCTTTTATTTTCGCTGAATAATTGTGTCTATAAACATGCATCATAATTAGGTCATCCTGCATCAAATTTGGTATCAGAGAATAGGTTTGCATGGTTTTGCCTAGATCGAGTTATCAAAAAAATTAGGGTTTTGATTTTTATGTTTGTTTTAGGAAATTTCCAGATTTAGAAAGTTTCCAATTTTAGAAAGTTTCTTAATTTGGAGAATTTTCAGATTTAGAAAGTTTTCAATTTTAGAAAGTTTCCTAATTTGGAAAAATTTCAGATTTAGAAATTTTCCAATTTTAGAAACTTTCCAATTTTAGAAACTTTCCTAATTTGGAAAAATTCCAGATTTGAGTCGTATCATCTAGAATTAATTAGTGTCAGTTCATTATAGTTTAAATTCATCACATTCATATTGTGAGTCATCCAGTCCATAGAGTCGAGTTTAGGAAGAACCTAGGACAAGTCCTCCGTTGTGTGCCCATTCGTTTTGGTCATGGTTTTGGATTACACATCTCTACCATGAATCAGGATAAGATTTCAGAGGCTTTGGCCACTATATCTCGATGTGTGGACAACATTGAAAACCATTCTAAAAAATCCTTTCAGGATCTCTTCAACAAATTAGAGGCATTTAACTAGACTAGCCCCAGCTATGAAAAAGATGATCAACATCATGCCTTGGTGAACGACAAGTTGAAAGAATCTAAATATGATGTTTATGAAGTCGAAGAGTACGTGCCTAACGTCACTAGTGATGAAAATGAAGAAATTGAGGCATCGCTCATTATCGTTGAGGATGACGAAGTGTGTCTTAGTGATGAAAAGGTTGAAGGAATTGAGACCGCACCACTTCTAGATGTCATGTGCGACTTAAGTGATGTAGATTCCCAATCTAAGTCTCTTACCATAATACACACGAATGAATTTGAAAAGGAGACTAGTGAGGATATGATGGTGGATACCCACATGACTTGTGATATCCCACCAGATGATTTATGGGATAAATTTTCACCCAAATGGGACATTCAGCACACAATCGTTCTTGTCCCTGGGTCGGTCCTATCAAGCTTTCCTCCATACCAGGTGAACCCCGCAGAAAATACAGAAATGCAGCATCAATTTGATAAACTTCTCGGGGAAGAATTCAATAAGGAAAGTTTGAGTTGGAGTTTTGTTCTGTGTGTCATGCTTGCCTTTTTCACTTCCAAGAACAATGGCATATGGCGCACATGTGGGCATATCCTGGCCGTTCACAAAGCTTCAGTCAAGTGTTATGCTATCGTGCGACGTATTCACGTCATGGTGGATATGATGGTCAGAGTCCCTATTCCGCATCTTGAAGACATTTTGGACATAATGGCTGATGCCAAGATCTGCTCAAGACTTGGTATTAATAGTGTGTGTTCTCAAGTGTTGGGATACCTGAAAATCATCCTTGTTTATAATACTTATAATGAGAAATTATGTGTCACCTATGGGAAGTGTCCTTTTGTTTCAGTTTTCCAAATTCTAGGTCATAGGATTGTCTATCTCCACAGGATTATTTATTTCCAGTTCGTTGATTTTTCAGAGTGTCCTTTAGTTTCACCCATGTTTGTCATCCCAAAGTCTTCAGAGTCAGCCAATGCATTTGCACGACACATTCATGAATTGCATACATATATTAGACAGCAGATTAATAGAAGCAATGATAGTTATATGCTTTCAATTGACTCACATCGTAGATTGCAAGAAATTCAGGAAGGAGATTATGTAATGGTGATGATAAGGCCAGAGCGGTTTCCTCAGGGTACCCCTAAGAAATCACAAGCGCGTAGTGTTGGACCATTTAAAGTATTGCAAAGAATTGGGTCCAACGTGTATAGGATAGACCTTCCACCTGAAATGGGCATTATTCCAACGTTTAATGTGGAAGATTTAGTCCTTTCCCCTAATCCTACCATTGACCCTTCTCTTTTATGGCCATATTTAGATTTTGCTTCACAACCCACTCCACCCCTTCCCCCACCTATTGCTCGCAAAGAAGAAATTGAGGAAATTGTGGATGAAGAGATAGTTTCCACGAGAGATAGAGGTTTCCAGAGATATCTTATCAAATGGAAGAATAAACCACCGTTAGAATCTACATGGTTGACAAAAGCGGAGTTGTAGAGCGTTAATCCAGATTTACTAGAGCGCCACAAGAGTTTTAACTCGTTGGAGTCGAGTTCTTCTCAGACGACGAGAATGATGCGGACATCAGGCCCTTTAGGGTTTATCAGCGTAGGAAGCGAGTGACACCTATATCTTTATGGTTCGATGATGACGGGCCTGGATTGTTCGTGATGACTTGAGGAGCATTGGAGACCTTACACATGTAGTCCGAGACATTTGAGAAGACCCCACCTTGGGAAGACATGCGTGAGTTGCTTGGAGGAGATGATCGGACCGTTGGATCGTGATGATGATGTGATCGAACTGTGGGTTCGTCGTGGCCCACTTTCATCGTGCCATCATTGGAGCCCATGAGACATCTTAGATTTGAGTTTATTTTATGCATTTTTACTTATTTAAGTTTTTGGTTAGTGTGCGCACGTTTTTTCATGCAAATGTTTTTTTTTTTTAAATTTTGTTAGTAGGGGTATTTTGGTAATTATGCTAATTCCGAATTTTATAAAGGTGTTGCCTAAACCTTTTTCATTAATTATTGATTATTGATTAAGAAAAGCTTGGTGGCTCCTCTTCCTCTTCTCTCTCTCTTGGAACTTCATCTTCTACTCCAATCTTCTTCTTCTCTTTTCTTCTTGTGTCCCTTCAATATTCTTCTAAGGTAATATCTTCTTTCTCTATTTTCCAGTTTTGCTAATCCTTCCTCGATCAAACCTTGAAAATCGATCTAAACCCTAGACCCCCAAATTCTCAAATCCCTAATTTGAGAAACTTCCTGATTCTTCGGACTAGTGATCTTTATTGATCGATTGGATATAACCATGCAAGATCGGGAGGTCTCATCCCTCGCCGGATCCAACCTAAGTAATAATTGAATTCCATACTCCATGGTTGTGATGATGGCCCACTCCATTGCATGTTTCCTTTATGATTTTCTTAGTTATGATGATTAATGCTAGAATTTTAGATTATTATTGCTTTTTATTTCCGCTGAATAATTGTGTCTATAAACATGCATCATAGTTAGGTCATCCTGCATCAATCGGTATCGTTACATGCATCACTAGCTGGGATACGGAACATTGGAGAAAATGATGGAATTCTTCAATGAAGTATGCCGGACCCTAATTTGATGAAATGGTAGCCCTTGATTTGATATAACATGAAGTATGCAGGACCCTAATTTGTACCTATTAATGATGTGAATGTGGCCCCATTAGACTATTTTAAATGTGACAAAATATGGCCATAGATCTTTGATCATGTGGCACCAAATTCGGGCTGTTGGTTATGAGATGAATAGGGCGTACGCCTTATGTAAATGGGGCTCATTGTTTGTGTGAGCTAAGGGTACTAGTGAGCCATTGATTGGGCAATACTATGATACACATGTGCCTCTTAAATGATTTGGTGATGTGATGCATTCGTGACCATTCAAACCATATGAGAATAACCGATATGTGGCCCACTTAACCTTACGAATTTGAGGTGTATGATGGCCACCCGAATAAGCCACAGGATGGCATGAGAGGCCACCTAGTGATGGAATCAATGTAATATAACTCTTGTGCTATGTTTGGAAATGTGGTCAACTAACCATGAGATGGATGTGTTGAAATATGACCACTAGATCTTATGCCATGTGTGGAAATATGACCACCTACCTATGTGGAAATGAGATAGATTGTGGCCGCTTAGCTATGTGATGGATGAGGTAAGTTATGGCTACACAACCATTGATGATGTGTGGAAATTGTGGCCACTTAACCATATGCTAATGTGCTAAAAATATGGCCTCTTAAATATGTGACTTGATGCTTTGTCATAACGTGTGATATTTGATGATTCACCGTGAGTAAGTATGCTAGAATGTGTGACCTAGCTATGGTATAATCACCATTGAATCATGTGATCCTGGGAGGTAATTATGTGCTAAGTGGTGAGAATGGACTTGTATCTTATATTTGCTCTGTATATTCATAGTGGACTTTTGTACACGTGGAAAGGTGTCCATGACCATGTGTGTAGAATGCATATTGGACCGCCGGATTTATTTGGAGATGCCATGTTTTATTCTGGCGAGTAGTGGAACTATCGAGTCATATATGATTCATTGTAGTTGTTTTAGACATGCATACATACTCATCATTTTTTTTATGGAGCATATGAAAGAGCATATGCATGGTTTCATGATTATGGATCACAGAATGGTCATATGCATAGATAGAGGGGCCATGGATGATGATATATATACATTGACCGAGGGGGCCATGATTTATGCTGGATTATATATGGTGGATTTGGAGCCCTGGTTGAATGGGCGCATTGCACATGCATACAGGACATGAGGTGCATTGCATTATTTAGGTGTGGATTGTGCATGGCATGCTCATCGACTATATGGGTGTTGTATCACACATGGCATTGATGTGATGGATATGGATACTAGGGATTGAGGAGCTCGTCGGTGAAATTCCCTAAACCTTGTTGGTACCATTAGGTGCCTTATCGTCAAGACCAGGTAGACACATGGGTCATGGTGTGTTCGACCCCCACTGCCGTGGTTGGATGGGAAGAGGTTTGACCAGCCTATCATGTGAGGATTGCGAAATAGGTTCAGGTCTGATCACCTGGCATGTCAGGATTGCAAAACGGATCGCTACCGTCGTGTTGGGTGTAATGATTTTATTGGCCATGGTGCATTTGGCCCCACTGATGAGGCAGATATGCGAGGTCATACATCATGGTGCGTTTGAGTATTGATCCCGGTGCATTTCAGAGAGTAACTGTTCAAAGATATATTGATTTCGCCTAGATGGCATGGCATACATTTTTTTTTTTTTTCACACACACCCCTCACAATGGGCACTTGAACTCATGACCTCTGTGTTGAAACTCTTGTGAGTCTACCATTTAGCCATGAGTAAGGAGCCATGACCATGGCATACATGACTGCATTGGCATTTCATTGCATCGCATCATGTGATATTGCATCATGTTGCACCACATACAGGTACTCTGCGCACTCTGATATAGGTTAGAATTTTTGGCATGGTGTAGGATCACTACACACGTTAGATGTACTCGTTGGGCTTGTTAAGCTCATACCAATTATTATTGTATTTTTCGGGCCAAGATAGGAGGCTGGAGTAGTAGGACTTTTGTTCTAGTTGGCTATGCTTATCTTTTGATTTTTAGAATGTACACGTGTGTTGAAAGCTATTAGACTTATTTTACTTGTAAAAGAATACTGGTTTAGTGGAATGAAATTTTGGGTTGCCTTGTGTGCAGATTACAATCTACCGCTCGGAAATAAAAATGAAAAAAATTTACCCCAAAAATTTCCCCTGTTACGCATCGAATTTGGGATACAGCACGTGTGTGTCAGGTTCCGGATTCGAGGCACGACATAAACACAAGCATGATGATCCATCCATACATTCATCCAATCATGATCCTACCGACCATCCATCCATGTATGCATACGTACATACATATGCACATGTATGATGACCATCCAACCATTCTTCCATCCATCCATCTATGCATGCATACATACATACGCACATGTATGATGATCCATCCAACCATGCATGCATGCATACATGCCTATGTACACACATGCATGATCCATCCATCCATCACATGCACACATACACACATACACACATACATACATACGCACACGCATAATCCATCCATCCATCCATCTAGGCATACACACATCTATACATCCATGTTCCATCCATCTATCAATGCATGCATAGATATAGGCACATACATACATGAATTTCATTATAAAACCATGCATGATGAATGGAATTTTCTTTAAATAAACAGATTTTTTTTTTTAAATAAAGAAAAACTGATTTTACACCAACAAATGCAACCCATTGATCATAAGCATGGACCATAAATAAAAGACAAATATCTAAAAAATGGTTGCAGTTATATATTTTTTTTAATTAAACAGATTTTTATTACATTTTCAAAAATATAAATAATTAATCAGGTTTTGGGAGGATATCTGGTTGGGGGATCAGTCTTTGAGGGAGGCTTTTCTGCTGGTAGCAAGGCTGGATCCAGGGGTGGGGACGACAGTGGCAAGTTGTTTCTCGATCCTTGGTGATGAGGTGATTTGGGCTCCGCTATGTAGACGGAATTTAACCGAGGAAGTGGTTGCTGAATTTGCAAATATGTTGGCCATTCTTGCTCATGTGAGGTCAGTGATGTCTCAATCGGATTCATTGGTCTGGTTGAAAGAGAGGTCAGACAAATTTTAGGTTAAATCTTTTTACAAAATGTTGGAGGGAGGTGTCTGACGGCTTTTGTGTGGGGTTATGGAGCGCCCCCAAAGGTGGCGGCTTTCGCTTGACTTGTTGGGTGTAGCAGGGTGCTTACAGTCAACAATCTCAGGGAGAGGAACATGATCCTTCCCAATGTTTGTGTGATGTGCATGTAGGATGAGGAGACTGTGGATCATCTCTTCATTCATTGTGCATTTGCGACAAAGATGTGGCATATGTTTTTTTCCCTATTCGGAGTGTTGTGAGTCTCACCATCCTCCATTGACCAGTTCTTCATTCTATGGCATGAAGTTCAGCAATCGAATGCAAATAGAAAAATTTGGCAGCTCGCATTGTTGGCCGGGCTTTGGACCCTTTAGAGGGAAAGAAATAACAGATGCTTTAGAAATCGTGCAAGGTGAGTAGACGAAGTCTTTCAGCGAGTGAAAGGTCTTGTAATTGAATAGGCAGGGATTTCGAGGGTTGTTCCTCGGATTCTGGTTTCCTAGGTTGTTTTGTATAGGGCCTCCGGGTCGTTATATAGTTTTGTTGTTTTCTGGCTTCGGCCTTTTCCTTGATAAAATTTCTCATCGTGCAAAAAAAAAAAAAAAAAAAAAAAAATTCTTTTTTACTGGAGAATTGAGAGATAACATGAATTGATAGATCAATCGCTCATCGTATTAAAAAATGGGGCCTAATTACTCCCATTTCAACCTATAATCTCTTGATTTTTCACCCAAATCCATGTCAATACAGGAGAATCATAGATTTGAAGTGAAATTCATGAGAAAATCAACAAAAAATATCATATTGCAATATTTCGTATACACACCCACACACGTACATTTCATCATAAAACCATGATGAATGGATTTTTTTTTATATAAATAAACAAACTTTTTTTTAATAAAAAACTAATTTTCCACCAACAAATGCAACCCATTGATCATAAACATGGACCATAAATAAGGAAACATTGAAAGGGAACAAATATCTAAAAGAAAAGGTGCATATATATATATATATATATATATATATATATATATATATAAAATTAAACAGATTCTTTCTATAATTTTCAAAAATATAAATAATGACTTTTTTCTAATTGAAAAATCGAGAGATGAACATGAATTGATAGATCATCTACTCATCATATTAAAAAATGGTGCCCCGATTAGTTATTTTAGGCAAAGAAAATGGGGAAAAAAATAGATTTCCCCAATTTACCCAAATATTTCATTCGGATCTTACAATCTCTCGATTTGTCACCCAATCTATGTTAATGCATGATAATAATGCATAAATATGGATTGGAAAGTGAGATCCATCAGAGAATCAAACAAAAAATCTATTATATTGTAATATTTCACACCTCCTTAATTCCGGTCCACTGAGGTTTCGATCCACGTTTTCTCTTATAAATGGGAGATTTGATCTACAGGAAATGAAGCCAAGTTGCCAAAATCCACCCCCAACACAGATCTGGAAGGAAAATGGGATTTTTTTTTTTCGATTTTCCTTTATTTTTTATTTTTTTATTTTTTATTTTTCTGTTAAAATGAGCACGTTCACTGTCGCGTGAAGGTTATCAACTTGTATCAACATTGATGACAATATCGTCGATACAATCAATAGTCTGATACCATGGCAATTGACCTTACTAGTGCTATCAGTACAGATAATATCGACGATATTATCAATAATACCGCCCATCCTAACCAGTGTTATCAATACAAATAATATCGGCGATATTGTTAATAATATCGCTGATACTCAGTAACATTGTTTCCATGATGCGGGCATCGATACTGATACTTAAAAACATTGATTTGGGTAAGGATCATTTGAGTCGGTTTGTGATGAGGACATTAGGCCTTTCAAGGTATATCAACGAAGGAAGCACGCGCCTTAAGCCTCATTCTTATGACTAGATGATCATTAAGGAGCATTGAAGACCCTACACGTGTGGTGTGGCACATAGAAGACCCCACAATGGGAAGACACGTGTAAGATGAAGAAGACCCGGTTGGATGTCGTCGGGCGCCTGACCGTTGGTCATGGGGCGCCCGATGCCCACATGAACTATTTATTTTAATCTCCGTTTTACTTTAGTATTAGGGGTATTTTAGTCTTTTTCTTCTTTCTTAGTGCTTATTTAAGAGGGTTAAGCCCTAAACTCGAATTTACTTGATTATTGAATAAGAAAACTTTGGTTGCCTCCTAGCTCTCTCTCTCTCTCTCTCTCTCTCTCTCTCTCTCTTTGTGGATCTTCATTTTCTTCTTCTCCAATCTTCTCTTTTCTTCTTCATTCTTCCTCCAACATTCTTCCAAGGTAATCCCTTGTTCTTCCTCCTTTCTCTTAACCTACTTTTCTCCAGTCTCTATAATCCTAAGACTTGAGGTTTCATCCCAAAACCTTAATCCTCAAATTTTGATTACCTAACCTATGAAATCCTTTGATTTACCGGGCTAGTGAATCCCATTGCACGTTTGGATCTTAACAATGCAAGATCGGGAGGTTCCATCCCTCGCCAGATCCATTCCACGAAAAAATTGAACTCCACACTGTGTGATTGTGATGATGGCCCACATTATTACATGTTTCTTTTCAATTCTCTTGGAATATGATGGTGAATGCTGAATTTCGAATTGTAATTGTTGTTTATTTTCGCTGAATCATATATGATTGTATGCATGCATTAGTTTGGTATGGATACTAAATGTTATATTTTATATATGAAATGATGAATAATGCTATTATGGTACTGCATGCACAGTATTATATTAGATGATTCTTGCATAAATACTAATATAAATTTCTAGATTCTAAATATAAAGTTAAATTACAACTTAATCAATAATAAGTGTGTGGAACCATAACTTTGTGCTGCTGCAATAGCCTGGATCACAATTGACCCATTATACTGGTCGTGATTTAGATAAAAAAATGTAGGGAGTTCAGCAATCTAGGTGAAACCTTCACTATTCTTCTGTACTTTTTTCCCATAGTGGGAAGGTATTGCGCTAAGAAGGCTGCCCATAAATAAACAAATGAATAATGGACAATAACAAATTTAACTTTCAAATAGGGGGAACTTGCTTGCATGATATGAATTATTGGCTTTGTTGTTGTCTTTTCAATAAATTGGAGTAGTTATTCTATAATGTGCTTGTTGTTTTGCAGGCAGTAAGACTAGAGCCCAATCGCTTGTCTATTAGATATGCCATTGCTCTTCATCGAATAAAAGAGGTAGAAAGGTCTCAAGACCCTACTGAACAGCTTTGTTGGGCTGCAAATGAAATGGCTTCAATACTTAGAGAAGGTGATCCGACGATGATTGAGCTTCGTGTAGCATGGGCCGGGTTAGCCATGGTTCACAGGGCACAACATGAAATTGCATCAGCTTTTGAAGATGGACACAAGGATTTGAGAGAGGTGAAAGAGCGAGCTCTTTACACTCTAAAGCAGGTGATGCATATATACTCGTATTGTACATTTGCGTAAGTAAATATCCTTTATAGTTTATACTTTATACATAAGTTTCACTTTTCTTGACTACCAAAATTCCCTCTTTTAGTGGATATCTGATGCAATCATGGGTGGTTTCTTATGGAACTTGTAGATTCATAGAATGAATAGAAAAGGAGAAATAGAAACGAAAATAAGAAGAAGAAAGAGAGAATAGAGAGAGGAGGTGGAATGGCTCTAAGAGAGAAGCCTCCACATGTCCCTGCATCTTAGTTTTATTAGGGTTTTCACTAATGTGCTGGAAATTGCTGGAAACTACAAAAGTACCTGTGACACCTTGGATATCAAAGGCCGCGGAAATCCTTGACTTCCCAATTTCCCAGGTTCCACATCATGAAATGCACATGTTATAAGTGGTTAAGTGCACATGCTAGTTAATATGATCATTCAAAGTTTAATTGACATCCCAGCTAGAAGCAACAGTAAGAACAAATATGTCCAAAAGGGAGAAGTGAGATCATATATATGTAACAGCAAAAGAATCGTGACAATGTTCAACTCACTAGATGGGACGCGCTAAGGGCCCCACAACTCTCATCACCAAAGCAACAAGGAGCTATACAAGACCGCTGCCCGACGCTATCTCCCAAAATATAACAAAGGGAAAACCCCATCGCTTGCTCTATGGCTGGTCGCCCGAGAACTGGAAGTATGGGTCCTCTGGATTGCACTCCTCCACATATCCTATCGCCGCAACCGCCTCCTGTACACCTGCGTTACGCGGGTCGTCTGGCGGTGTTTTAGAACACCATCCTAGAAGGGAGTGAGTGGCCAACTCAGTGGTAATATTTCCTATAAGTTACTCATGAGCAAATGTAGCAAGCATGGATAATAAGATACAAATATATATAACAATCAAGGCAATACATCAAGTCATCAAACATGGTTATTTAAATGGATGGGTGCATGTAGTGCAGATGCATGCCTGATCTCCAATATGCCACAACTAGACGGTGAGTGGCACCACCACAACACCCGCACAGACTGAGCCGCCAGTGAAGGAGGCACCACCCCATTCACCCGCCCATGATAAATGCCATGCCGAACCTATGCATGTTTGGTCAAACCTTTAGTTATTCTATATTAGCAACCGACCAGTTGGCGAAGCCACTGCATCTTCACTATACATGTATCCGGCCAATCAGGGACCATCTGACTCACTGTGGGCGAGTACATATCATCGCCAGTAACCCCATTGATCCTAGCTTGAGCCAATAGCTCAAGCGCCCAATTCGGCCGTGACTCATCAGTCAGTGCCCGACTCGGGCGAGGAAATGTTTGGTCACACCATCTCCCCATAGTAAGGTGGTAGGCTCATCGCCTCCACGGGTGCTCAAGGGTTACTGCGGGGAGTCACTACCCTAGCGTAGGCCGACAGCACGAGCATAGGTCCCATACTTACCATGCCCGTCCCATGAGTCTTGGGGATCATCCACCATATGGTTTTCAGTGGGCCCAAACATTGGAAGTGTTGGTGCGAGGATTCGAAATAAGGCGTCAAGTCACATAGTAGGCCTATTCTGGGTTATGAACCTGGCGATCACCAACCGGGGGAGAGACATGGGACCGACCTTAGGTACAAGCTGACCTGCGTGTTTCCAAACCATAGTCAATCTCCCGAATTCCACCACAATTGATGACCCTTGGTTCCACAGGAGCAGCTAACCTGTGCAGCCGCCCCAAATTTAGTCCAACTCCCGGTTGAGGCGATATAACAGGTAGATATATATAATTACACTAATAATTCTACAAATTTCATATCAATCCATAAAGCATGTGTTACATATTATTGAGCATGTCAGCAATCATACTGAATTTTCCATATCATGCAGCAAAACAACCTCAAAGCATCTTGAACTACCAAAATTCCCTAGATAGTAATGATATAATTCCTAATTCATGCTAAAATTTAGGATACTAGTATGGACATGCACAACGTAAGCAATTACGACAAAGAAACAACATAGAACAAGAGAATTTCTACTAGAAACATCTAATAAACAGAAATCCCTAGATATTCCACCATCTCCTAGTGTAACTACTTAAGATTCTAAGCATTATCTATGTCTCCTTGCATTTATTGCTAGGCAACTCAAAGGTAAATGCTATGCACCTCATTATGTCGTAAATTCTTGGAATTTCTACAGGGAGAAGGTTGAGTGTTAGGGAATTTGAGAAACTGTAGGTAGGAAACTAAAGAATGGGGGATAATTGGCTTTAGCTTACCACTATTTGTACCTTGGAGGAGTTCTCAACGCAAGAGTGGCGGCTATGGTGTCTTGTGGTATGGCTAGACACTAGTAGGGTGGCATGCAAAAGCCTTCCCTACCCAATTCTCCTTCTTCAAGCCCCTTTTCTCTCTCTCACCCCCCTCTTTCTCAGAAAATGGCTGAAGAAATCAGAGAGAGAGAGCTGAGAAATGAGCTTGTCTGAGTTGGGTTAATTGGGACATATAGTCCCCAATGCTTTAAGTCACATGAAAGTAGCCTTTTAGGCCCTGTTTTGATAATGTGGGGCCCACCTGGCCCCTCTGGGCTGATCCAGCCCATGGGATGGCCTCACTATTGACTTCTGCAATACATTCAAATCTAACATTGAAAGGAACATTCTCAAAGAAGGTTACATTAGTTGTCACAAAATATTTTTAAGTGAAGGACAATGACATCGATAACCTTTTTTCGTGTGTGAGTAACCTAGAAAAATGCATTTAATGGAACGTTGTGCTAGTTTATCTTGATCAGGCCTAAATAGATGAACAAAGCAGGTGCAACCAAACGCTTTTGAAGACACAGGAAATACTGGCCGGTCAAGAAACATTACGGAGAAAGGCATTTTTCCATCCAACATAGAAGACAACATTATGTTTGTCAAGTAGCATGCTGTAAGGACTTCATTACCCCCAAAAGACTGGAACATTCATTTCTAATTGCAAGGTACGAGTAACCTCAATCAAATGTCTAGTCTTGCACTCAACCACCCCATTTTGTTTTGGGTGTATAATCACAAGAGATCTGATGAATAAACCCTGGCTTTGTAAATAGGACTAAAAATCATGAGACATAAATTCCAAAGCATTATCCGATCTAAACATATAGATTTGTAACAAACTGAGTTTTTATTTCACCGTGAAAGTTCCGAGGTACACGAAAGACTTTCGACCTACATTTCATGAGATATAACCAAGTTATTCTAGAATAATCATCTATAAAAAGGACAAAATACTTAGAACCTAATAAACTGGACACTTGAGCCGATCCCCACATATCACAATGAATTAATCTAAAAGGGCCATCACTCCTATCATCAACGCTAGAAGGAAAATGGATTCGATGATGTTTACTTAGTTGACACTGTTTTGCATTGTAAACTTAACACCTTTGGAAGAGATTGAATGAGAGTTTGTAACTTCTGGAGAGAGGGATGGCCCAAATAATGATGTCATTGAATTGTAGGACCAACCCTAAGGAAGTATGGCAACACGCACTAATTCTCTCTCTAAATAGTACTGATGATTCATTTCACGACTTCCACCAACCATCTTGTCCATCTTGAGGTCCTGAAAAACACTGTGAGAAGGAAAGAAGGTGATAGAACAATTAGGAGATTTTGTTAGTTTACTTATAAATAAAAGACTTAAAAGGAAATTTGGGGGCATACGAGACAGATCAAAAGGACACAGGCACGTTTGGTTGAGCAGGACCACGTCCAACAATGTTGGATGAGGTTCCATCAACTAACATAATGGATATATTAGATGTAACCAGTGTTGTCAAAATCCCATGATTTATGATTTACGATTTATGATTTTAGCAGAATCTTAAGCAAAACTATTTGAATCCCAACATTGAATCCCTTTTTATATGAATCCTACAATTCCATAATTTGAATCCTACGATTTACGATTCAAATTATACTTGTTGTCTTTTCTTTTCAGCTTCTCTTGGCTTTTCTTTTATGTTTTTAAATTGGTGGGGGCTTAAGAATCATTTAGAAAAGGTAAATTATTTTATTCATTCTTTGTAAGGGATTGAATTATTTACATTCTCTTCAACGTCAAATGATGTACCTTTTTTTTGTGATTTCTTACTTCTTAACTAGTTGAAACACCAAATTGATGTATGATTTACCTGTAATGTTTTTGTGGATGGTTATGATCATGCAGACTTATATGTATTATGAATGATGTTTCACAATTAGAATATTTTTTTTGTTGGTCTACAATATCAAAGGCTGCTCCATCGTGATTCTACATTCAAGAAGGTAACAAGAACATAAATTATTAAAGGACCCTTACATGTTTTTTAAAGGGAAATTTCTTGAAAGACAAAACAAAAAAAAAAAAAGAAAAGGAATAAGAATCCTTTAACACTATCATGACATGGTATTACTCGGTACACATCAATGGCAAGGAAGATTGATGAGTTTTTCATATTTTTTATCAAATTTTAAGAAAATTGTAAAAATCTTACGATTTACGATATGATTTGTGATTTGATACGATTCAACCCCTACTATGATTTGCGATGCGATAGCGATTTTGACAACATTGGATGTAACCAGTGTTTAAGTTATCGGTGAAAATATTGAATTAGCATTGATAATTTTGTTAGTGTTGGCTCATCGACATCGAAAACCCCAAATTTTGAATCTCTATTGGATATTAATGAGACTTCGCCAATTTGTTTTTGATTTTTTGATAAAATGGACCACTTTTTCCTTGATGGCTATTTTCCTGGAGAGAATTCGACATTAAAGATGGTTCCGAATCAGATTTTAAGGTTAGAAAAGGAAAGGGGTTTTTGTTTCCTTTGTTTACGGAGGATTTTAGGGTTTTAAAAGCGTTGGTTATCTTTCCCTTTTTTAAATTCGGACGCTACCGGTCCGAGATGCGCCGACTTTGTAGGGCCCACCTCAATGTATGCATTGTATATCTACGTCGTCCATCTATTTTGCGATATCATTTTAGGGCGTAGGTCGAAAAATGAAGCATATTAAGATCTCAGGTGGACCACACCACAAGAAATAGTGGTCCTTAAACACCCACTGTTAAAAACTTTCTAGGGTCCAGTGTTGTCAAAATCTTATGATATACGATTTACGATATACGATTTTAGTCTAATCTTAAGCAAAAACGATTTGAATCCTAACCTTGAATCCCTTTTTATATGAATCCTACGATTCTATGATTTGAATCCTACGATTTATGATTTAAATCCTGATTTATGATTCAAATTATACTTGTTCTCTTCTACTTTAAACTTCACTTGGCTTTCATTTTATGTTTTTAAATTGGTGGGAGCTTAAGAATGGTTTAGAAAAGGTAAATTATTTTTATTTGTTCTTTATAAGAGATTAAATGATATATATTCTCTTCAACATTAAATCTTTTTTTCTTTTTTTCTTTTTATGATTCCTTTCTTCTTAATTGGTCAAAATACCAAATTGATGCATGACCTACCTATAATTTTTTTATGGATGGTTACGATCAACATGACTTTTATGTAGGGCCGCACATCGATTCGATCAATTCGATTTTGGATAAAATTGAAATTGAATTGATCATAAATTTTCGAAATTGAAATTCAAATTGAAATCGAATTGATCTTAATTTTGAAATTTCGAATTGAAATTATTGACCCATTTTTTTGGAATTGATATAAAATTGAATTGATAGATTTTTCGATTTGATTTGATTCGATTTTTCACACTGTAACGTTTGCATAATGCTTATTTATCATCCAACGTGTAGATAAGTTACATAAATCTGGATGGAGTAAAAAAAAACCCAGCTTGATCCAAAATTTAAGTGGCTCATTAATTGCCAATCACCACTGTTTCCTATGGTGTGGTCCACCTGAGAATTGTTTCTGCTTCAGGTTTGGAATCGTGTCCCATAATGATGTATAAAAATGGATGGGCGGATTGGATATAAAATCCATGTACCAAGGTGGGCCCCACGATAAGGATTGCATCGTCTTGGGTGAGGCCAGGGCCGCACCTAATGCATTTCCAAGTAGACAACTTGCCGTTCGATTATAAGCGGAGGAATTTTTACCTACACAAAGATAGGTGGGCCTACTATAATGTTTGTGAGAAATCCAGCCCGTCCATTTGTTTTGTTTGGTCATACTAGGACGTGAGCAAAAAAATGAGGTAGATCTAGAACTCAAGTGGGCTGGATGATAAGAAAAAGTGAGTAGAGAAATGCCTACTGTTGAAACCTTATTGGGGTCCACCGTTATTCTTATATGCCATCCATACCGTTCTCAAGGTCATTCCTACTGGGATGATATGAAAATGCAAAAATATTAGTTTGATCCAAAACTTCTATAGGCCCACGAATGTTCAACAATGGACTTTCAATCCTCTCACTGTTTCCTGTCGTGCAGCCCACTTGAGTTTTGGATCTACCCTATTTTTTGTCTCATGCCCTAACATGCCATGGAAAAATAGATGGACGGTGTGGTTGTCTCATAGCATGACGGTGGGCCCTAATTAGCTTCCTGTCACATTAAGCTTCTGCCATAACTTCCAACATTTTGAAAATTTATCATCCAACGGCTCAAGTGAAGACACAACTTGACCTTATGTTAAGGTTACATGCGTTCGACTGCATAGTACCATTTCCCATATATATACATATTCAATTTGATCAATCGATTCAATTCGATACAAATCGATTCGATTTTCAATTTGATTCGATCGATCGGAACCGAAAATTGAAATTGAATTTTTTCTTAAAAAAAAATTGAATTGAATTGATCTTGCGGAATGATTCGATTCGATCGATAAATTGATCATAAATTGAATTGTGTGCAGCCCTACTTGTATGTATTATGGAATGATGTTTAGAAATCAAAATATCTTTTTTTGTCAGTCTACAGTACAAAGGCTGCTTTTCCACCATGATTCTACATTCAAGAAAGGTAATAGGAACATAAATTATTGAAGGACCCTTGTATGTTTTTTAAAGAGAAATTTCATGGAAGGAAAAAAGGAAGGAATAAGAATCCTTTAACACTATTATAACATGCCATTACTTGGTGCACATTGATGATAAAAGGAAGATATCACGAGTCTAAAAAAAAATCTGATTTAATTATATTTATTCAAAAATTTAATAAAATTTTAAAAAATCTTACGATTTACGATATGATTTGCGATCCGATATGATTCAACCCCCATTACGAAAGGTCACATGGATCTGGATGAAGGGAAAAGACAAATATTAGCTTGATCCAAAACTTTTGTGGCCCATAAAAAGTTGTTAACTGTCACAGACCATTATTTCTTATGGTGTAGTCAGTGGTCCATTAGAGAGTTGGATCTATTTATTTTTTGGGCCCATGCCCTAAAATGAGCTGACAAAACTGATGGATGGCATAGATGTACAACACATATATTGAGGTGGGCCTACAGCTAGGTCCCTCATCCCACCCCTGTTACTGGAAGCTTGGAAAAGCGCGATGGAAGCCTGAAAGCCTTTGGTAGGAACTTCTGGAGAGCTAGGTGGGGGCTTTGGGGCCCATTGTGATGTTTGTCAGAAATCCACCCCATCCATCTATTTTGCGAGATCATGTTAAGACATGGGCCCAATAATGAAGCAGATCTAAAACTCAAGTGGGCCGCACGGTAGGAAAAAAATATGGGTAGGGAAATGCTTACCGTTGAAACCTCCCTAGCCTCCATTGTGTGTTTATATGCCATCAATACTGTTCAAAAGGTCATTCCTACCGGGATGAATTGCAAAAAAAAAATACTAGCCTAATGGCCCAAATCCAAAACTTGTATGGGCCCCACAAATGTTTCAACAGTGGACGTTCAATTCTCACTGTTTCTTGTCATGCAACCCTACTTGAGTTTTGGATCTGACTTATTTTTGGGCCCATGTCTTAAAATGATATGGAAAAACAGATGGACGGGGTGGATTTCTCACAAGCATGGCGGTGGGCCCCACCTAGCTTCTAACTTCCCATAGAGCTAGGAAGTTCATGTGAAAGGCCTTCTCTAGTCAATCTGCATCCTCTAAGCGTGACTTGGCTGCAACCTTGGAACTGACGACGTTGGCGGGACCCCTGTAGGGCCCACCTCAATGTATGCATTGTATGTCCACGTTGTCCATATTTTTTGCCAACTTATTTTAGGGCATGGTCCCAAAAAGGAAGCAATGATTATTGACTATTAAAAACCTTTTGTGGGCCACAACTTTTTGATCGATCTGATATTTTCCCCCTTTATCCAGGCTCGTGTGTCCTTATCAACAGGTTGTATGGTCAATAAACATTACAATGGACCCTAGGACATTTTTAATGGTGGGCATTCAATGACCATTGTTTCTTGTGGTGTGGTCTACCTGAAATTTGTATCTGCTTCATTTTTTAGGACCATGCCCTACAATAAGTTAGCAAAACAGATAGACGGTGTGGATATACAATGCATACATCAAGGTGGGCCCTATGGTCAGGGTCCCACCCACATTGCTAGTTCCCGGATGGCAGCCAAGTCCCACCCCGATCCAGAGATGTGGGTGGAACCCTGACCGTCGGGCCCACCTTACTGTATGCCTAGTATATCTATATTGTCTATCCATTTTGCCAAATCATTTTATGTCATGGATAAAAAATTGAAGCATATCCAAATCTCAGGTGGACCATACCATCTTACAGAAGAACATGCTTTTAGGCTTCCGTTAAATGAAATTTATTATGTTTATGTATGCATTTTTTTATTCCTAAATATGCAAATGTGTATTTAGGCATCTCCTAAAGTTTCATTGAAAAATTCCACCATTTTCCCATGTTTCTATTTGTTTCTCCCACATTTCCGGTTATTGGTGATATTATTGGTGATAACGATATTGTATCTTTATCTCCGACTAGCGAAACTTGTAACGATACTGACAACTCGAACGCTAGATGTAACAAGGTCAAAGGAGAAAAAAGAAATACAATTACTAGCAATGTGATTAGACACCCTAGAGTCGATTATCTAGTGAGGGTGATGATATGATAAGAGACATGATTTACCGGAATGGGTTAAAGTGGCTGTAGAAAAGGAAGGTACATTATTAGATGTAGAGCCACTTGAAGAGAGGAACCGTGCATATTCTTCCAGTGATAATGTGACATTAATCTAATCACCACCAACATTCGGCATAGTAGGGGGCCTACCATTAGCAGAAACATCATCAACTACAATAGCTTGATTGGCCCTCGGAAGCCTCCCATGGAGATCCCAACAAAATTTCACAATGTGATTCGTCAGGCCACAATGAGAACATACACAATCTCCTCTACCTTTGTGACCACCTCTGCCACCACGAAAACCACCACGACCAATCTATCCACCATGATCTCTACGTATTCTCGTGTAATCGAAGGAAGTAGCCAAGACAGATTTATCAGAACTAGTAACATGGGTATTATTAGTTTCATTTCCACTAGAGACTCTTTGAAGTCTCACATAAACCTTTGCAACTGAAGGGATTGATGTATCACCCAAAAATTGATCTTTAGTAGACTGATATTCTTTTGGAAGTCCAGACAAGAGTTTCACAACTTTCATGTCTTCCATCCGCTTCTTCGTAAGAGTTACGTATGAAGTGATGGGATGATAGATTGAGAGCTTTTCCCACACACCGGTCAGTTTGGCAAAATATTCATCAAGAGATTATAACTCCTTTCTGGAAAGAGAAAATCTTCTCATATAACTGATACAGTCCAGAGATGTTCTGTTCAAAGGAGTACATCTTTTTCACAGTATCCCACACATCCTTCGCTGGTATTCAAGAACACCAAATTGGAACTAACTTCAGATTCCATGCTATTCTACAACCAAGATTGAATCTGGGCATCATCACACATCTAATGGCAATACTTACGAATTAGGATCAGATTCTTCTGGCTTAGGTTCTGTGAAGAAATTGATCTTTCTCTTGGGCTAAATGAAATACCTCAACCAACGTAAACCAGAGTAAGTAATTTTTTCCGTTTAGTTTCACAGATGTTATTAGAATATTGAATGAAGAACTGGGAATTCCTCCCAATGATGAGGGATCAATTACCACACATTTTGGGTCCATAACCATGTTGAAAACAATTTTCTCCAACTTATATGGAAAAATGCTGATCTATGATCAGATTTACGCACAAGTGTACTCCATGGAAATAACAAATACGAGTTTTTAGCCCTTTATCATCTAGGATTCATGCAACCATTAACTATGCATCTCAAAACTATGACACAGGTAGTATTGAGTCCTACAAAAAAGGCCTTTCAATAGAGGAAAACCACTTTAACATCACCTTTATGGAAAAATCAACAAGCCTTCACCTTCCAGACTATGCTCCTATGCTCCCTTTGTGAGCGGTTGCATTTACTTGGTGGAGAATGCATAAAACGAAAAACAACGAAAAAACGAGAAATACCCTTTTTCCGATTAGCACAGTAGGGTTTTTTGGGCCCCCCAATACTTGATGCGGAGATTAGATAGTTCAATGGAGAAGATTTGGAGTCTGAATCACACTTAGATGTGCTCTGATACCAAGTAGATTCGTAAAATGAATAGAAGAGGAAATGGAGAAGAAAATAAGAAGAAAGAGGGAATAGAGAGAGGAGGTGGAATGGCTCTAAGAGAGAAGCCTCCACGTCCCCACATCTTAGTTTTATAGGGTTTTCACTAATGCGCTGGAAATTACAAAAATACCCCTTTTGCTTAAGTGACTTAAAGGGAATATAACTATGAGCCTAAAACACAATCCATGCATACATATTGAAAGCCCAAATGTTTAAGGGACCCACATGCTGGACCATTTACATTTAATAGAACTCATTACTTGTGATTTGGCATGATCCAATGTTTGAAAACCTCTTTACTTTCTCTTAGATTGATGAGGAATGGTGAGGTAGAAGGATATATCAAATCCATATGGTGAAGCTTGCAGAATTCCATCACAGAAAGCCAGTGGGAAAGATGATGATAATTTGATTAGTTGACCTTTGTCAATCCATTATTACTAATGCAATAAGTTTCTACGTGCAAAATTCTGTCCAAAGTTGATATTAGGATTGATGTTCCATTTAAATGAGCGTATTGTGATGCATGGGTACTAGCTTGAGTCCCTTGTTTGTTAGGTTTTAAGTACTTTTTCTCTTTATTGATGATTTTCCTAGAATGACATGGTTATATCTCATGAAACATAGGTTGGAACTTGGAAGTCTTTCATGCATTCTAGAATTTTCATAATGAAATAAAAACTCAGTTTGGTGTAAATCTGTGCATGATTAGATCTGATAATGCTTTGGGATTTATTTATCAAGACTTTCCCACCTATGTACAAGTTAGGGTATTATACATTAGACCTTTTATACTTATACACCTCAATAGAATTGGGTAGTTGAGCGCAAGATAGACATCTGATTGATGTTACTCGTGCTTTATTATTAGAAATGAATGTTCTACAATCTTATTAGGGTGATACAGTTCTTACCACATGTCATTTGATAAATAGGATCTCCTTGTCAGTTTTAGCTCATTGTTATTCCTGATCGACCGATATTTTTGGTACCTCCAAAAGTGTTTTGTTGTACTTCTTTTGTCCATCTCCTTGGGTCTAGTTAAGATAAACTTGCACCTTATTCAGTATATGCATCTTCCTGGATATTCTCGTACCCAAAAAGGTTATTGATGCTATTGTCCTTCACTCTAAAAGCACTTTGTGACAATTGACATTACATTCTTTAGAAGCGTCCCGTTCTATGGTAAAACTGAACTCATTGCAAAAGTCATGCCCGTGGAAGTTCCTTTACCTAGTACTTCTCCTTTAAATTTTATTGTTAAGAAATCAGCACCTCGAAAGGATGTCATGCAAATATATTATAGAAAGAGGAGAAAAGACCAAGTAACACAAACTATTCCCTCTTAATCCACATGATTGGTTATTGTGCTTAATGAGGTTCTCATTCTTTCTAAGTCTATAGAAGTTGTCAATGATCTTCCCATTGCGGTTTGTAAAGGTAAACATTCCTATGTTTCTCGTCTAATCTCCAACTTTATTACCTTTAATAGCTTGTCTACAAATTATTAAAACTTTTCTCTTGCCTTGTCCGATGTGTCTGTACCAAGGTAGGCCAAAACGGTTACGTATCAGCCGTATCGGCCGATACGTAACGGAAACGGCCGAAGCCGTTACGCGATACGGGGTCCAAAACGGGGACCCCTAAATTTTTGGCCCATAACGGCCGTTACACCCCCCGTAACGGTCGGAAAACGGATTTTTTTTTTTATATATAAATCTGATGTTTTTTTATTTTTTCATACTTTTCTTCTCCCATTTCTTTTCTAATATATTCTTTTGCTAAAAACCAGTGTTTGCAGATCGGCCTATTTTACTATATTGGTTAGACACACAAGAGTCCCCATTTTGAAGAAAAAAAATGAATTTTTTTTTTCGATTTTCTTCTAGTTTCTCCTCCCTAAAAAAAAAAAAAAAAACCGTTGGGCTTTCGGGCGCTCCGCCCCGAACCCCGGGCAGGGGTGCGTCGCCCCCTGCACCCCCGGTCCAACTCTGCGTAGGGGTCATAGTTTGTTGAGTCCAGTTAGTTATTTTCTAGATTTTATTGAATCCTCATATATATCTAGGTCATATAAGATAGCTTGCATTGCGTTGAAGTTCAATAGTCAAAACTGTATTGGAGGATACTCATTCAGTCAAAACTAGAATATTTCTCAACTCTCTTGCTTGTTTTACTTTGTCAATGCATTGGTTGTGTTTACATTAATGTCTTATTACATTTGTATATATTGTGGAATCAATTTAAACAATAGTTGCATCAATTTCAGATTAATTTCGGAATAATTTTTAAAATTAGGGAAATTCATTTTTTTCAAAAAAAATTTCTGGTTTAAAGGTTGGATAATATGTGTTACTTATAATAGACAGTTAGAAATTTGAATTTATAAGTTTTGCAGTTAATTCCAGGTTATCAGCTTCATAAATTCATCAGACAGCCCGATACAGCTTTCTCACCAAAGAGTAGACCGCTTCACCACCATAAACATGTTCAAAATTATAAATGAATGCATATTTGGGATGTTTGGAATTTTCTGGATTTAATCCATATTTTTTTAGAATTTTTTGGCAAAAAAAAAAAAAAAAATGGATCGTTACGGGGCCGTATCGGCCGATACGGCCCGTATCCGTATCGGAAATGGTGGGCACCGTTACGCCCACCGATACCGCTACGGGACACCATGGTCTGTACCCAAGTCAGTTTAAGATGCATCGTTGGACAAAAATTGGAAAAGGGCTATTGATGAGGAGATGAATGCTATGTATTCAAATGATACATGGGAACTAATTACATGGGAACTAATTAATCTGCCATCGGGTAAGACACCAATGAAGTGTAGATGGGTTTACATGGTAAAATTTCTTCATGATGAATCAATTGATCGTTCCAAAGCTAGGTTGGTTGCCAAAGGGTACACTCAAGTTTATGGAGTAGATTATGAGAATTCTTCATTTTGTGCAAAGTCCAAGAGCGCCTCATTTAGCTACACTTATGAGAATTCTCAAGCAGTTGAAGGGTACACCTGATAAAAATGTCTTGTATAGGTCTCATGGTTATCTCTAGATAGCAGGTTATTTGATGCAAATTATGCAATGTCGAGATATGACAGGCGGTCGACTATTAGCGTATTACACCTTGATAGCAACGTGGTTACCTAGAAAAGTAAGTAGCATAATGTGGTTGTCAGGTCAAGTGCTGAGCTAGAATTTAGATCAATGGCACACACAACCTGCGAACTTATTTGGCTTAAATCTCTTCTTGAAGAATTGGGGTTCATTTTGCAAGGTCCAATGCCTTTACATTGTGACTATTATATACATTTCCAACAATCTAGTATTCCATGAGAAAACGAAGCATATAGAGGTCGACTGCCATTTCATTCGAGGTAAGGTCTCTTGGAACGAAGTCCACAATCCATATATCTCCTCCCAAATAGGTTGCAGGTTTATTCACGATAGCTCTTAGGAAGTCTCAATTCGAAAAACTTATATCTAAGCTAGACATGTTTGTATCTATGCTCCAGCTTGAGGGAGAGTGTTAAATTTGTCAAAATATAGAGTGGTAGTACATAGAACGTTAATTGGGCCTTACTATATAGATTTGGTGGTGTTTGGGCCCATTGCTTAAGCAAGAGAGGCATACTTGTAATTTTACCATTATTATTAGTGAAGCCCCAATAAAAGAAGAGAGGGGGCATGTGGAGGCTATCTCGTGTATAGTTGTCTACCTCTCTTCTTCTCCCTTTTCCTCTTTTCTTTTTTTTCTTCTTTTCCCTCATTTTCTTATCTTTCTTCTCTATTTCCTATTATAATATTCCTCTTTACACGTTTCACAATGCCAAACCTAGAGAAATTGAGGGAAAATGAGGGAAACATAGCATATAAGAAAGGAAAATAATAGAAATGGGGTAGGGATAGCGGTAGATAAAGATTTGAAGGCTAGAGTTTTAGATGTTAAGAGAGTTAGTGATAGGATTTTAATAATAGAACTTGTTTTTAGGAAATCGAAAGATCATCTATTCATACATTGCTCCTTTGCACGACGAGTGTGGCTCTCCTTCCTACAATCCTTTGGATGTTGATTGGGTGATGCCACAATCAGTGGTTGCTCTGCTATGAATTTTCCATGGTGTTCTGTTCGCTAGGGTCAAGCTAACATTGTGGTGATTGGTAATGCTCATATTACTTGGAACATTTGGGCTAAACGCAATAGACAATGCTTCCTCAACAAATAGGGTTTGTGGGAAGTAGTATGAAATGTAAGGGGGACGTCATAGAATGGATATCCGGGGTTAAGAATGTTAATGTCCTTGAAGTTTCAACCGTGTTTGGGCTGTAAATTTGAGATGTATTTTGATCCGTCATTTTTTGTATTTTTTCTGCTTTGATTTTTGTCAAGCAACTTTAAAAAAAAAAAAAAAGTTATGGATGGACTAACGCAAGAATTTCTGAACGAGGGGAGGATAAACTGAAATGGTCATGTAGGAAAAGAAAGTAGAGGATATGAGAGGGTACATGGAGGATATGGTTTTGGTAGAAGAAATGAAATGGGGGAAGCCATCCGTGATTTCGTATTGCAGACAATCTAGCTCTAGTAAACATATACTTTAAGAAGAGATGGACATTTAATAATTTTCAAAAGTTGACTATTGATTTGGACCCAATTGTGGATGGGCCTGATGTCAAAGTCTCTTTGGTTGAAAGATCCCAGCCATCCAATCTTTGGCAGCTCTATTCTTCAATATAGGTATTCATAACTCTCTTTTTGCAGACCACTAATTGAAGGATAAGGAATTTTACGTTGGGGAAACTTTTGAGACATCGTCAATCCTTAGTGGGGCCCAACGGATCTTGGTATGAAGAACCAAACAGAGGGTCCACTTGTTCTCAGGCTTAAGCATTCCATACATAATATTGTGCTTAGGATCATATATTTCCACTTTACTTGAAAGTTTAACACTGGATAAGCATGGGAAGACCTTGTTGCTTCTGGGTGCATGGCATACTACCACAATTGCCTTCTTGCTAGGCAATGGACACAAAGTCATGCAGGTTTAAGTGAATCTATGAGTTTAATATATTGCATCTATTTGTTTCTAACAGGCAATAGAGGAGGACGTTGACAATGCGGTGCCATGGAACCAATTGGGCCTCTACAAGCTTTGCACGCTACAGTTCAAGACATCACAGAAGTACCTCAAGGCTGCAGTGGCACGCTGCAAGGACTGCAGCTACACATGGTCAAATCTTGGTAATCTTTTGAGATTTTTGTTTTTTGTTCTTCTTCTCCTTTTTTTCCCCCCCTTTTAATTTGTGCCTGTTTTACAGTTGTGGAATTATAACATCCTCATGCCCATGATATGATGTATACTTGGGTACTTTTCATTTTGTTCAATTATGGTCCATCATTCAGTGATCCAGATGATTGGTCTGTTGAGCCCCATCGTGGATGGACCATGCCTTGAAACCTCACAGATTTGACAATCCTAGCTAGCAATCTAGACATTTTTCTTTTTCAGCTGAATGTTGGCCATCTGTCCATTTATCTTCTTAAACATCTGTTGAAAGGCCACAAATTGAAAGGTTGGATTGGGGAAACTTTGGGTGAATATGTATCCACCATTTCCAACAGTAATCATCTGTATGATTAAACAACAGGTCACATTTGCCCAGATGAAAACCTGTTGGTAGTTGGTACTGTGCTTATCCTCAGGCCAAAGATTATGATCCCTCTTCTATGATTTGGGTAGGCCACGGTGAAAAACAATAGAAAGATTCAAACCAATGTATTCCAGATACAAACTCACACCCTGCGGTGCGAGCAGTGTTACATAGATATGTGGCTTGGCTGCCAAGTGCCAAAGTGTCCTCAAGTGTCTGGCATGACAAACTTAAAAAATCTAGGCAAAGGGACACTTCCATACACAAATAAACAATAATACAAGTAAATAAATAAAACAATGGAAACATTAAAGACAGGAAATTCGGAAGAATATTCAAATAATTTCCATAGAAACAAATTATTAGTAGTTCAAAACTTCAAACTGACAAATAATTGATTAACAAAACATCAGAAGTCATATATAAAACGTCACTTGTTCTCTCAAAATATTAAACAGAATAACAAAAAGAACAACAAGCTTTTTTTTTTTTTTGTTATATTCGCCATGGTATCTATAATGGAAAATGAACTAGAATCGCAAGAGGGAGGGAGGGTGATCTTGGGCCTGACAACAGAAATTTATGTAACGAAGAAAAATGTCTGGACACATCACTTAGAATGACTAACATGCGGCACTTTTCAATGACATCACTAGTACACTTTGTAGGTATAATTTTTGAACTGTCGTGCATGTCTGGGAGTGTCCTAGTGTCAGCTTGGCAAAAGCCTACAAAGTAGAAGTGTCCAGGTAACTCTAGATGCGAGTGCAAACATGGCAATTCTTTTCGCTTTTTTTATTTTTATTTTTTTTAATTTGAGTAATTTTGTCAAGGAATGGTTACTTGCTAGTACTCATCTGCAAACACAAAATGCAAGGACCTGTCCACACCAACGTGGTACAACATGCACGATCCAGGTCATTTCTCAGTCCCTGTAATCAATCTGACTGAGCCTAACAATCTTATCCACTCTTCGCGCACGTCACGTGTATATGACCAAATGGAATGTGACAAATGTAAACCAGTGTCCAGATTCAATGGAGATGTGGTGGCCTTGCAAACAGCCCAGATCTTGTATTTGTCACATGATCACACGTGGGATACCGTTTTTGGTGCTTGCAGATTGATGCAGGGGCATGTGATGATCTAACCCTAGATGCATGTATATCAAGTTGGAAGATATTCAAATAATAAAATTACGAAACTAACTACTTTCAATCAGAGGAAACTAACATATCTCAACACGAAGATGAATTCCGTCCGTCCGGATCATGCCCTTTTGCATAAAACCATGTAAAATCGTAAAATAGGGAGGATCTAGGGATATGAGGATATCCCAGATCTAGCATAGACCAGTCTACAGTCAAGTTTGGATCCGGTTATCGTGGCTAGGCATCCCTCTTTTCGATCGTACCAAAAAGGGGGGGGGGGGGGGGGGGGGGGGGGGGTTTCAGAAAAGGACGAGGGATGTCGAAAAACAATGGGTTATCATGAAGTACGAATTAGGAATCAAAAGAAGCTTACCTTTCCTCGCACCTTGAAGAAAGAGAGAAGAGAAAACGGAAACTCCGGGGTGGAATCCTCAACACCCGAGGGCCAATCCTGAAACCCTAATCTCTCAACAAAGAGGAAGAAACTCACGAATTTTCTATTCATTCAATAATTTCGAAATAGGGTTCTCACAGTATATATAAGCTACGAAATAAAAAAAAAGTGCACTAAAGTGCCTGAAAACCAAAGAAATAACATAAAAACGTCTAAAGTAAATAACGACACTAAAGCGCCTAGAAACAAGGAAATAAATAGAAAAACGCCTAAATGTAAATCCGCTCCATGGTCCAGCGGTCATGATGCTCCTGCGCGATCATGCAACTCGCGTACTCGTAACGCGTCAGAAAATGGGCCCAATAGGCCCGGCGTCCATCCACATCAACTCGTCTGCTCCAACACTCGATCTGCTACGTCGCCTCCTCTGGTACACTCTAAAGGGTGCACCACTGATGTCCGCATCAATTCTCCCCGGGTGGGAAGAATTCGCCACCGGCGAAAGTGAACTTCTGTACCTCTCAAGCATGTCTGGATCGATACGCTGTAGCTCTGTCTCGGTAATCCAGGAGTTATCTGCAATAGGCCTGTTCCTCCACTTGACTAGGAATTTCTGGAAACCCCCTGAGCAAATAGAAACCAACTCGGAGTCCAAAATTCCCTCTATCTCGTCTCTTCTCGATGCAGAAGAAAGAGAAGGTAAGATGGGTATAGGGAGGTCAGGCTGTGGCCAAGGTCCATATATAGGGGAGGTCTGGGAAGAAACAGGGGAATCACTGGATAGAGGTAATGGCTCGTGATAGGGAACTAGATCTTCCACATTAAATGTGGAACTGATGCCCATGGTAGGAGGGATATCAACAACATAAGCGTTAGACCCCAACCTTTTCGCAATTTTATGTGGGCCTATGCTACGGGCATGAAGCTTCTTCACGGATCCAGGTGGAAACCGATCAGACCTAATACGAACCATGACGTCATCTCCAGTTTGAAATTCCCTAAATCTCCTGTGAGTGTCAGCAGAAAGTTTATAATGTTCATTACTTGAATTAATCTTCCTTCTGATCTCAGTATGCAATGCATGTATATGATGGGCAAATGACTCTCCTAACTCTGAAGGACGCTGTGGGGTAGCCATGGGGATCAAATCTATGGGGGCTCGGGGTCTAAGACCTGAAACAATTTCAAATGGGCTCATTCCTGTGGACCTGTTCACTGAAGAGTTATAAACGAACTCTGCTGTGGGAATAACAGTGTCCCAGGTCCTGTGGTGGTCTCCAACTAGACATCTCAACAAATTCCCTAGGCTACGGTTCACTACCTCTGTTTGACCATCCGACTGAGGATGATATGCTGAAGAAAATTGAAGCCTCGTACCCAAAAGATGCCAGAGAGTCTTCCAAAAATAACTAGTGAACCTAGTATCTCTGTCAGACACGATGGATCTAGGTACCCCATGAAGTCGCACAACCTCCTGAAAGAATATCTTAGCAATGTGGGAGGCATCTGAGGTCTTATAACAGGGTAGGAAATGGGCCATCTTAGAAAACCGATCAACGACCACGAGTATGGAATCGTGCTTACGAATAGTCTTGGGAAGCCCAAGCACGAAATCCATACTGACATCTTGCCACGGGGCATGTGGAACTGGCAAAGGAGTGTATAAGCCTGTATTTTGTTTCCTCTGCTTTGCTAGTTGACATGTCCGACACTGCCCTACAATCTTGGCCACATCTCGCTGGAGATTAGGCCAATGGAAACGATCAGAAACCAGGGCAACCGTTTTATCTCTACCAAAGTGACCTGCCATCCCTCCAGCATGAAGCTCCCATACTAGAAAATCACGAAGGGATGTGCGTGGGATGCAGAGCTTGTCCCCTCTAAAAAGGTATCCGTCTGTAAGGACAAACTCAGCACTCCTCGAGGGTGGGTCACTAGACAACGACGCATAGATGGTCCCAAAGTCAGGACAAGTTAAGTACTCACCCTTGAGTTGCTCAAAACCTGTAACTTCAATGCTCATGGACCGCAGCGTCATGACACGACGGCTAAGCGCGTCAGCAACCTTATTCTCTTTACCGGCCTTGTGCTTAAGTAGAAACGTATACTCTTGAAGAAATTGGGCCCACTTGGCATGCCTAGGGCTCAACTTCTTTTGAGAGCTCAAATATTTCAAGGCCTCATGATCAGAGAACAGGACAAATTCTTGCGGTAATAAATAATGCCGCCAATGGCGCAATGATTGCACAACCGCATAGAACTCTTTGTCATAGGTGGAGTAGCGTTGTTTAGCCTCATTCAGTTTCTCACTGAAAAAGGCCACAGGATGTCCCTCTTGGCTTAACACTCCCCCTATGGCAAGTCCTGACGCGTCACACGCCACCTCAAAGACTTTAGAGAAGTCAGGTAGACGCATGACGGGTGCTTCCGTCATCTTCTTCTTAATTTCAGAGAAAGCCCGTGTCGCGGCTTTAGTCCATTGGAACTCCCCTTTTCTTATGCAATCTGTGATGGGAGCCATAATAGAGCTAAATCCACGGATGAACCGCCGATAGAACGTAGCTAGGCCATGAAAGCTTCGCACGTCGTGTATATTACGCGGCTCAGGCCAATTGACAATGGCCTTGACTTTCTCAGGGTCTGCAGACATACCTTCTGACGACACAACGAACCCCAGGAAGATAACTCTGGAAGTCAAGAAGGAACACTTCTTAAGGTTCGCATAAAGCTTTTCTGCTCGCAGGGCATTGCAGACCTGCCTCAAGTGTTCAAGGTGCTGGGTAGGAGACGTACTATAGATGAGGATATCATCGAAGTACACAACTAAGAACTTACCCATAAAGGGTCGCAGCACCTGGGTCATGACCCTCATAAATGTACTTGGAGCATTGGTTAACCCGAAGGGCATAACCAACCACTCATACAGCCCGTCCTTCGTCTTGAAGGCAGTCTTCCACTCATCTCCTGGGCGAACACGAATTTGGTGATAACCACTCTTGAGGTCAATTTTCGAAAAGATAGTAGAGGTGGCCATCATGTCAAGCATGTCATCAAGCCTCGGGATGGGAAACCGATACTTGACAGTAATCTTGTTTATGGCTCTACTATCGACACACATGCGCCACGTGCCATCTTTCTTTGGTGTAAGAAGCGCAGGCACGGCGCACGGGCTCATACTCTCATGAATAAATCCCTTTTTAAGCAATTCATCCACTTACCTCTTCAACTCGGCATGTTCGGTGGGATTCATTCTGTAGTGAGGGAGGTTTAGTAGGGTCGCCCCTGGGACAAGATCTATCGCATGCTGAATGTCCCGCATCGGTGGGAGCTCGTCGGGAAGGTCCTCAGGGAAGACATCCCGAAACTCCTCTAGGACTGAACGAACCTCCTGGGGTAACCCTATAGCAACCTCGGATGTACTCTCTCTAGCTAGTAAAACGTACACCATAGTCCCAGCTTTGGCCTCTCTCTCAAACTCCTTAGCATCTATGATGTGGAGAGACTTCGACTGAGGTGCCCTTTGACTCTTAGAACTGCCTGGAGATGCAACATCTTTCTCTCCTGTGGACGATTTGGGAGGGAGCGGGCTCAAGACAAGCTTCTTTCCTTCGTGTTTAAACACACAATTATTCGTACGCCCGAATATTGTGACATCTTTGTCAAAGAGCCATGGCCTTCCCAAGATGATATGGCCAACGTCCATCGTGACCACATCACACCACAACTTGTCCTTGTATGGTCCGAATTCAATTGGAACAAGGCATCGCTGAGTCACAGGAAGGGATGTCGCATCAACCCAAGAAACTCGGTATGGGTTGGGGTGAGGGACTGGCTTCAACCCCAAGCGACTCAAAGTACTTGGAGAAACTACATTCTCACAGCTCCCGCTGTCGATAATCACTTTACAACTCTTATCTCCACACTTGGCGTAAGTATGGAAGATAGTGGTTCTGCGCCAATCCTCACTTTGCTTCACCTGGGCCAAAGCGCATCTCACCACAGCAAGTGGGGTAGTCTCCACAGTATCATCCTCGGCATCACTGGCCGGCTCAAGGGATTGGACGATGATTTCCTCATCATTCTGGTCACCTTCAACTTCATATGCCACTTCTTCTTCTGTAGAGTGTTCAAAAACAAAGGCAATACGCCCACCCCTATTTGAACACTCTGCGGCAATGTGACCCATGCCACCACAGCGGTAGCACTGCCCTGGCATCGCAGTCCTAGTACTTGGTCCAGCCACATTGTTACCTCGATTTCTATTGACTGGTTGGGTACCAGGTTGAGCTCTGGGTTGATTTCCGACCTGAGGTCTCGCTCCCTGCGGAGCTACTCTAGGCACAGTAGGTCGAATCTCAAACCCTCTAGCAGGAGATTGGCGCACATAATGCTCCAGTTCCTGCACCATCTGGTAAGCGTCCTCTAAGCTGGTGACCATATGAGGCATGAGCTCACGCTGGAGGTCAAACTTGAGGCCCATACGAAAACGGGAGAGAACCACAGCAGGGTCCTCATCTACATCGCACCTCATCATGTATTCATCGAACTTGGCAATGTATTCCGTTACCGTCATGGATCCTTGGCGCAAAGTGTGCCATTGATCCAACAGCCTCTGCTTATAAGAAAGGGGAACATACTTCTCTCGCAACAGTTCTTTCATTTCAATCCAAAAGAGAACTGGCCCCTCTCTAGATCGCTCACGGCGACGCTCCACATTTCCCCAATGTAGTTTTGCCTGGCCCACCAACTTCATCTTGGCGAATCCAACCCGCTGTGGGTCTGGCAGACCGTGCCACTGAAAGAAGTGATCCATGTCTGCTAGCCAATCAGAAAAAACTTTGGGGTCCAGTCTCCCATCAAAACTAGGAGCGTCAACCTTGATGCCCTTCATGACCCTAATAACAAGGTCCTGCTCATGGTATCTCTGAGGTTGCGGATATCGCACCCCACCATGGCCCTCCCGCTGGGCGGGGAAAACAGGATCACGAATCTGTGGGGGTGGCTGATGATGAGCCCCATCGTGTCCATTGCCAGGCCCACGGACCTGACCTGCGCCCAAATCATCCCTAGGCGGATCAGGGCCCATAACTTGGGACTGATCGACTGCCCCAGTGTCGGGGGTTGCTTGGGGACCATTTAAAGTGGTGGTCTGGATGCCATCCTCTAAGCGCGTGACCCTCTCCTCTAAACGTGTGAACCTATCATCCTGATGCGCAAACTGCTGCGCGATCTCACCTCTCAAGGTCTGAAATTGCTGATCCATTCTCGTAATTAGACCCTCCAGAGCTTTGGTAATTTGATTAGATTCCATAGTATTATGAAGACCAAACCTACGACCAGTGCGCGTAGGCATACACCAGGAGTGATATGTGAAAGGCCCTAGATCTAGGTGCGCAAAGGTGTAAAAAAAGGTAAAATCTAAATGCAGTTTTGACTATCCTAGTTCAGTGCAATGCAAGCTATCCTATGTGGCCTAGATCTATATGAGGACTCAACAAAATCTAGAAAAAAAAAAAAGGCTAACTGAACTCAACGAACTATGACCCCTACGCAGAGTTGGACGCGGGTCCAGCTGCGCGGTCAGCTCGCCGGGGGTGCAGGGGGCGGCGCGCCCCTGCCCGGGGTTCGGGGCGGAGCGCCCGAAAGGCCTACGATTTTTTCGATTTGGGATATCCGGTTCCTTTGAAAAAAAATCACCGAAAAGGGAAATTTTGGGTAAACTGACCTATGCTAGGAACCTTCTTTCTGATACCAAAATTGATGCAGGGGCATGTGATGATCTAACCCTAGATGCATGTATATCAAGTTGGAAGATATTCAAATAATAAAATTACGAAACTAACTACTTTCAATCAGAGGAAACTAACAAATCTCAACACGAAGATGAATTCCGTCCGTCCGGATCATGCCCCTTTGCATAAAACCATGTAAAATCGTAAAATAGGGAGGATCTAGGGATATGAGGATATCCCAGATCTAGCATAGACCAGTCCACAGTCAAGTTTGGATCCGGTTATCGTGGCTAGGCATCTCTCTTTTCGATCGTACCAAAAGGGGGGGGGGGGGGGGGGGGGGGGGGGGGGTTTCAGAAAAGGACGAGGGATGTCGAAAAACAATGGGTTATCATGAAGTACGAATTAGGAATCAAAAGAAGCTTACCTTTCCTCGCACCTTGAAGAAAGAGAAAAGAGAAAACGGAAACTCCGGGGTGGAATCCTCAACACCCGAGGGCCAATCCTGAAACCCTAATCTCTCAACAAAGAGGAAGAAACTCACGAATTTTCTATTCATTCAATAATTTCGAAATAGGGTTCTCACAGTATATATAAGCTACGAAATAAAAAAAAGTGCACTAAAGTGCCTGAAGACCAAAGAAATAACATAAAAACGTCTAAAGTAAATAACGACACTAAAGCGCCTAGAAACAAGGAAATAAATAGAAAAGCGCCTAAATGTAAATCCGCTCCATGGTCCAGCGGTCATGATGCTCCTGCGCGATCCTGCAACTCGCGTACTCGTAACGCGTCAGAAAATGGGCCCAATAGGCCCGGCGTCCATCCACATCAACTCGTCTGCTCCAACACTCGATCTGCGACGTCGCCTCCTCTGGTACACTCTAAAGGGTGCACCACTGATGTCTGCATCAATTGGGTGCTTGTGAGTAGTGATCTCCATTCTTGCTACATGGTCTGGGTGTTCCTGTGCGGTGGGTTGAGGACGTAGGTTTTTATGATGTGATTGGTTGCATATTTTGCAGGTGTCTCATTGCAGCTATCTGATGACCAGTCAATGGCTGAGGAAGTATACAAACGGGCGCTTTCATTGGCAACAGACCAAGAGGCACACACCATCCTTTCTAACCTTGGGAATCTTGATCGACAGCTAAAGCAGTTCGAACATGCAAAAGCCATGTTTGCGAAATCATTTGAACTGTGCCCTGGATATGCTCCGGCATACAACAATCTAGGACTCGTGTTTGTCGCAGAGGGCAGATGGGAGGATGCCAAGAGCTGTTTCGGCAAGGCTTTAGAGGTGGATCCTCTTCTAGACGCGGCCAAGTCCAACATGATGAAAGCATTAGCAATGTCGAGGATATGTACAGCCATGGAAACATCTCTAGTTGAAGAGAAGTAAGCCAGGTATTCAGGTATCAGCTCTTCTAGTTTCTGTGAAATGTGTGTTTTCATGTTAAAATGCAATCAAATTTTAGTTTCAATCGAAAGAGGCATGTCTTTTGTTCGACCCAGCAATGGTAGAGCAGTGCCCTCCATAGGGGATTTGGGGTGTCTCCTATCCACCATTGCACCGCCATCTGAACTATTTTGTCGCTGGAAGGTGGGCTCTACATGTAAAATTTATTGTGATGAGCAAATGCTTGGGAGAACATTGGACTTCCTCCAACATGCCCTAGTATATTCTGGCATGTCCATCGTATCACTCCACAGGATATTCAGGAGTGAACCACATGCGTATTTCATTGAGAAATGATAGGGTTCATGCAGTAAAGATTGAAGAGGTGATTGAGGCTCACATGCAATATCTAGGCCACTGATGTAGTAGTTGTTAACATGCTGTTATTAAAAAATCATCTGGTCTACTCATGTGGGTCACATAATCATGACAAAGATGGACTGTTAAAGACCAACAGTCTATTCAATGCAGATGTTGCTGACATGATTAGTCCTAGATGACAGATAGCCATTTCAGGTCATGCCATCTTCATGGTGAGTCCTAGACGATGGATGGCCACCGCACGTGCTTTGAATTGCCTCTTCAATCTTTCCTGTGGGAGTTGCCTTACCATTTGTTGTATTTAATTTTATTTTTATTTTTTATTTTGGTAATGGAAGGGCCAAAGGAAGGTATTACATGATTACACAGCAAAAGGGGGTAGGAAAATCATATACATAGGAAATCCTGGTGCATTTTTCCTTCTAGTAGATAGAAGATGGAAAATGCAAATAAGGAGTCTCCTTCAATGATATAATTATTTCAATATTTTTATACATTTGGCCTCGGTTAATCCCTCCATAATGGCCTTAACTTCGTTACCATTTGCAGAGCTTTTAATGGAACTGTGAATGAATTTCCTGGATTGGCCTCTAATTTGATTGCAAAAGTTAACACTAAATTGGCAGTGATGAATTTTCCCAAATGATCTCTAGTGGTCCTGATTGTGCAACCCAACCTTACGTTGTGCTGGTGTGACCCCTAGCATAGTTTTTGAGAAATGGTAGTATTTAATTGCACAACCTGACCATCATAGGCTGAGATGAATATTCCCAAATGATCTCTACTGGTCCTGATTGCATGTCTTATCATTAAGTTGCAGTAGTATGACATTTAGAAGAATTTTTTCTATTAAAAATTGAACTTCCATGGTTTGGGAAAAAAAGTCATGGGATATTACTCTTTCTAAAACTCCTGGATGCACCAATTCAAGGATTTCTTTTTCTTTCCCCTCAAGCCTGGAAATCATATGGTGGGAACCACATTAATGGTGATCTAGGTCAATGAATGGACTGTTTGTAGTGTAATCAGTATGGACTGTCCATTTCAGTAACCATTGCAAAAGCTAACAAGAAATACCAGACTACAAAAAGAATCTCTAAAGACCTTTATGTTCAAAGAAGTGCATGGGTCTATTTGCGCGATCACGATCGGTCAGTTACATATTCATCATATGAGAGATGTTACCCAAACGCATTGATTACAAATCCATGGAAACTTTTGTTGTCATCCAAACGAGATAAAAAAAATCAATGGATTTTGAATTCAAAGAATTTTTTCATGAAAGTAATTCCAGCAGGAATTTGAAAGTTGCTACGGCAAATACAATGATTACGTATCCATGCTTTTTTTTTTTTTTTTTGGTTGGCTGTCATCCAAAGCAAAAGAGAAAACAAATCCATGAAAAAAGTTCCAAATATTATTTATCTTTAATGCATCAAACAATCCTTTGGAGTGAGCAGGGCAGGTGAAAGAAATTTGAAACACCCACAAATCCTCACATTCGAGCTTGTCCATGGAATGTACCCGAAGGTAAGGATGCCTTCCAAAACTTTGAAAGCCCATTTGCAGGAGCAGCATTTTCGGCCTTTGCTTGATACATGCACCCCTATGAGGTAGCCTTTCTTTTCTAACGATTTTGTTACGCAGTCGGGCCTTCCAAAGTGAATATATGAATTTCCTTGTGGCAATGCCGGTTCCAAATCCTCCCCCAAGGGAAACTACGGGATTGAATAGCTCTCAGCTCCACCAATAGTTACAAGGTGGCAAGCAGAATATATGGAAGAGTTCCCCATTTTCACTTGGCTTCCATATAGTTTTATCCTCCACATTGTCTACCATTTTCGCTTAGATTCCATATAGTTTCATCTACATTGTCACAAATCAATCATTTTGAAGAGGCTAAATCAAGTACTTTAGCCATTTTTTACACTACTACACTAGTGGCAATGTTTATGGTGTTTAAAGCAGAGAGAGAGAGAGAGAGAGAGTTTTTGGAGCAAAACGTTGTTGGTATTTCTTAGGGCTGCCACACCACGACTACACTATTAGAAAGGAACTAAAGTTGCAATATAGTACTCCGCATGAGTACCAAACGCTGAACATGCACAAACAAGGAAATACAAATACAACATCACCCCTGAATTCTCTATAAAAACTTGGTGTTTGTACTTGGGGGGATAGGCTGACTTTTTAATTACGGTTCTGTGAGTCAAGTGCTGCATAGTTCATGCTTAGGTGAAGCACTTGGGTTGTGACAACATGCTTTCTGGGCACGTGGATATTTCTGATTCTTAGAGCTATTATCTCTAGGCAGGTTTGCAGTGTTGACCTCAACTTCAATTGGGAGATGCTCAAGAAGGGTAGCTCCAAGACTTATCTATCAGCCTCAAGAACTTTGCCTAAGTCCACATGAACATACAAGACATACCATCCACACGCTTCCACTTGTGCTTGGGGTGGCAAGGCAGGTGCAATATCCAAGCTGTCAATCAGGTGGGTTGAGTGATGTAGATGTTCCCACCCAAAACTAGAGCTTCTCTACTAAGTAGGTGGGATGTGGTTTTAGAGACAGTTGGAGCGGTTAGAATTCTTTGGATTAAGTATTTTCTAGACTATATATAGCTTTTGCTAGCGGCTGGCAACAAGACCATAAAGTCGGTTCAATTGCAAGCCTGAGCCAAGAAGGTACAAACAAGGTCATGAGCCAATGGAGCAGTTTGGTTGTGGTAGTAATTGGTTACATATCAAATGTGTGTTTCTTTGGTAATATAAGGTTGTTCAAGTGGAGTTCAAGGGTGGATCTATACTATCTGAGTGGTAGGCCTCCATGAAGTTGATCATTATGAACATGAGGGATGGCCATTAAGGAGGATGGAAAATGAAACATTAGATGCACATTTTATGACCAGCTAATCCATTTGACATAAAATCTCATCTTGGCAACTTTAACCCCTTTGAGAAACTCCCTTTGAGGAACTTTATATCCCATTGGCGACTTTCTGCCTCGTGACCAAACTGTATACTATGTTGTGGTTCATTATCAAATGAATTGATTTACTAACATCCATTTGAGTTAGGATGAAATTACTTAAACTAAGGATGCCATGATGAAGAAAGAATTTCAAGTGCTGATTTTGTAAGATTTATTTTTAATTTTTTAATTTTATGAAATTTAGTGTTGCCCTCAAATTGGTAGTCACGTTCCTTCTGCATCCAACTCGTAAGTTAAAATTAATTGCAATTTGGACATTGAACCCTAACAGGTGTTTGCTTGCTGGGATTTTACTTAACAGGCTATGCATTTCCTAGCAAAATCCAAAAAAAAAAAAAAACAAAAAACAAAAAAAAAATCTATCACCCAGAAAAATGCTGTTCTTGATCACCTGGCTTTCTTGCAGATTGCCCATGTTTAGTTTGGAAATGTACACACCTGCCATAAAATGTCTATTTTCTAGCCATTGATTGGATGGCTATGACCTTCTGATTAAAGTTATTTTTTAGATGGATGCGCAATGGAAGGTGAACAGACTGAAAATAAGGTCCAAATTGATGACACTTTTAGTATAATCAATGCGTTCACTGTCCAAGTTATCACTCCGATGGTTAGCATCGGAGCAGTGTTTGAAAGCGATAACAATCCGATGGCGAGCCTGAGGCCTGATATGATAGATAATGAGAAGATTTCTTTCTTATTTAATACGGATTATTCATTTAAATAGTTAGATCATTCGACCAAAGTGATTTCTCTGGTATTGACAATCAAAGGTCAGTCCCACATGATGGACAGCCCAAATGGATAATCAATCCTCTTTTGTTAAATAATATGTCCTGCTTGTTTCTATCCTTTCTTGAATGGTTAGGGTCATTACATTGGAGTGGTTTTTGTGAGGGATGGGCGATCGAAGGCTGGTCCCACATGATTGACAACTCAAAATATTCCGTTGGATCTTTTCTGCTCTGATGAATCTTAACTATCCATTTTTATAATGATTGATTAGTTTGGTTATGATTATTGGATAAAAACTACTTTCAAGAGTGAAGGGCAACTAGTACTAGGCCCCACGTGATGAATGATTTAGATCAATGATTGGACCTTCCCTTATATAACATAGATCTTCCATCTTTAGCCATTGGTCAGATGGTTATAACATCCAAATCAACATGGTTTTTGAGATGGGTATCTATGATGGATGTACGGTTGTCCAAACACAATGATTAGACACTTTGAACATGATTAATCAGGACAGCTCAATTTTGGGATGATGATTACATTGGGCAGGGACGACATTGCCCTGCAAATGAACAAACTACTCCTAGACAGTGTTCAAAATATTGGTATCGCATTATGTATGACACCCTCGGGATATGAATATGTATCGATAATTGCATGGGGTATATTGTTTGCATCGGGTAATCCATCACAATTTTTTGAGAAATATTGAGAAACTTTGGAAAATTGGTTGAATTTTTTAATGAAAACTTTAGGGATTGTTGAAAAGGACCTTAATACATACTTTTAAATAATAACATTTCAAAAAAGAAGTGCATATAATAGGTTTCTTATATAGTGTCTTAAGTTATGCACTATCCGACTAAACTAATGCAACTATATTCAAATTAAATGCATAACATTAGAGTATATGTAATGATAATTTCATTAAACACTTATAAATACTTTGAAATTAGTCTCAATTGATAGCTGGTTGAAGAGAAATTTCAAAAAAATTATTTTGATAAATTTTTATTAATTTTTAATTAAAAAATATTTTTATTTCTCCAAAGTTGACAAATGACTTAACAAATCAGTACTAACTCTTATACATGCTTGATTTCATCTTTAGAGTGCAACATTGCAAGTAATTTAAGAGAAATTGGAAAATTTTTTGAATTTTCCTAACTTTTTCTAAATCAGACCACCTACACTTAAATTTTGAAATTAAAGTGTATGTGATGATCATTTCATCAAATACTCATAAATATTTTGAAATTAGTCTCAATTTACAGCTGGTTGAAGGAATTTTTTTTAAAAAAGGGAGAACATGAAAAACCAATGGATATCGAAATCAAAGCTCCAACTACATAATTTTTCATGCAAAATATTAAGAACCAATAGATTTGTAACAATTTGACATTGATTTAACATAATTTCAATAAGAAAAAGAGGGATCGAAAATTGAAAATACTTATCGAATTGAACATGTGAGATATATCAGCATTACTTGTGTGTTTCGCATCGCAAAGGTGGGATACAAGATATATCGTAAGTAGGGGTGTCGATGAGCTAGGCTTGGGGTAGGTGTTGGCCGAATTTTGCACTATATAGGGCCGGGCTGTGTAAACATTCTGATTTTTCAGGCCTGAGCCCGGCTCATTGACACCCCTAATCGTAGGGTATATTGGCCGACATCGTTGATATTTCAAACATTGTTCCTAAACATGCATTGTTAGTTGGATTACATTTTAATTACATGCAAACACACAATTTGATTTTTCCAATTCCATATTCCATCCAAACGGTTGCTGATTGTAGATCACATTTGGATACTGAGATCAAATGTGCAGAGACCAACGGTAAAAATGAGAGTTAACACAAAATCATTTTATACCTATATTTTCTGTATAAATATTTTTTAACATTTTTTTTTTTTCGGCGAGACTTCCCTCATCATATGCAAGAAAAGCACAAAATGTTGAAAATCTTCGGAGAAATTCTCTAGCTGAGAAGTTGCCGATAACGAGCTTCATCAGTGATCCAGTGCATGGCTACGAAACAGGTGGGGCTCACCACTTTCTAGGAAGGTGTGGGGTCCCATCCATTTCCTTACTATCATTATCAATGCCAAAATGAGAAGTAATATTGTAACCGAGGTGTGTAGCTCGGTTTGCTAATCCCACAAGTGTGTATAAGATAGCCTGGCTACTCCACATAGGCACGAAATCCAAGATGTCCATCAGGTGGGTCCCAGTGTATTTATGCTTTGGACCCATGATCACGTCCGTCCACTGGTCATGTGGCCCACAGTATTTGAAAACAAATGGATGGCTGAGAAAAACGCACAAGTCGTTTCTAAAGCCATCCACTTATTTCAAACCGTATTCCCACCTGGGCAGCTTAAACGATGAGATCGACCTGATGAATGCCTTGGATTTTTGCAATTCGGGCTGCAACGTTGGCACGTGTGTTCGCATGCAGATGGGCAGTGTTATGCACGTGTGTGGTAGGATGGGAGAAATGATAAGAAAAGGGTGGTAAGGGTGGGGAATATGTGGCCAATATCACACAACTCACCATCCTCTGGATAAGGATAGAATCTAAAACACATAATCCCATTGGATGCCTCTGCGTAACATCCTAACATCCTTCGAATCTATATTCCAGTTTTTCATCACAAACAACTCCACCAAAAGCATTCTCACAAGGAAAGTAGCTCTTACACCACATCCATGGCTACAACCATTGCTTCAATGGCCATGCTCAATGCCAAGTGCTTGAGCATAAACTCCCCCAACCACCTTAACCCTTCCAAGCCAACCATCAAACCCATCTCTCTCCTTTCCCTCCAAAGCCTCCCCAAAGGCTTGGCCCACTCCAAATCCTCCCAAGATAATCCGATCCCAACATCGATCGCTGGGGCTGCCATTGCAGGTGCCATCTTTTCCTCCCTAAGTTGTTGCGACGCTGCATTGGCGGCACAACAGATTGCAGATATCGCCGAAGGTGACAACCGTGGCCTTGCACTTCTGCTGCCCATAATTCCTGCAATAGCTTGGGTTCTTTTCAACATACTCCAACCTGCTCTTAACCAACTTAACCGAATGCGAAGTGAGAAAGGGATCATTGTAGGACTTGGGTTTGGAGGATTGACCGCATCGAGCTTTGTCTTGACGCCTGGCGCATCAGCCAGTGAGATTGCTGCGATCGCAGATGCATCGTCAAACGACAGCCGTGGATTGCTCCTGTTGTTTGTGATTGCTCCTGCTGTTTTGTGGGTCCTCTACAACATTCTCCAACCGGCTTTGAACCAAATCAATAGGATGAAGTCAGAGTAGAGGTCTTGTGGGTGTGGGTACGAATGATGTTGCACCACTTCTTGTGTGTATGCATTTTTGTGTTTGGAGTTGATTATCCATGGAAGGTTATTTGATGGGTTGTTGTCTTTTTTATGTGTATCATATCCAAGTGACTAATATATGGCCTTTTTATCTACTTTTCTATGGTTGAATCTTCACTTTTATGGTGGGTGGGCTGGAGAAAAGCTTTTGAGTTGGGGAATTGATGTTTACAGCCTTTACCTTTGGTTGTCAAGCACCCATCTTACATTCTGGGAATTGAAACAATCAGAAGTATACTATTTCAATACAAAGAACGGAAAAATGGAGGTGCAATCTTTGATTTCTTTCTTCGTTTTTATGTGAGTCGCAAGTTATGATATTGAATTTTAAGAAGGTGAAAATTGATAGAGTATCAGTGGCTTAATGGAAGTGATAATTCAAGTAAAAAACAATGCACTTGGAATAATATTGAAAGAAAGACTAGATGTGGAAGGAAACGCGGTAGTCACAGAAAGAGTGCATTTGTGAAATTGGTTGATGCAATATCCCATATCAAAGGTTAGATAGAGCGACAGAACAGTTGACTCCGGCGGTTGGTTGGTAGAAACCACACCGAAGATCAGAGATGAGACCGACCGGATGGTTGATTCCGGCATGTTTGCATCATATGACGAGAAACAAAAGTTTCTAGGAATGTGAAGGCATGACAAAAACCTTGCGGTGGTAATGGTGGATGGGAATCATAATGGGCAGGCTGGTCCTTCAGGCTTTGCGCCTGGCATGGCCACTGTGACGCCTTCAAGGTCGACACACCTATCTTATATTTTGGACTATGGGATAAATGATGTAAGTGCCACATGAAGTTTGGCATTTTCTTTTATAGTGAGGCTCAGTCTCTCCTCGTGTCAAGATATACAGTTAATGGCTTTCACCGGGTGTAAGGGTTACAGGCAGATTTTTAGGACTCTGGCCCTGGCTAGGATTGAAATTTTTGGTCGGAGAATAAATGGGCAGGCTTGGGGATGAACCATTGTTGTTGTTGTCGTTTTTTATTTTATTTTATTTATTTATTATTTTTAACACACTCCACACCCACCCCCACCCCCGCACATACGCTCCCACACTCACACCGTAGTGGAATTTCACCATCTATGGGTATCGAACCCAAACCTCTTGTTGAAACTTCGGTAAGTCTACCACCAAGGGGAATTTCCGCTCGCTCTTGCCTTGGCCCATTACTGAACCAACCTGGTCGTGCAGGTTGGATAAGTCGAGACCTTGGCATTATATTCTTGAAGTAGACTTGTGCCAACATTGCGCTTCTACTTCTGACCCATGGTGGTTGTTACTGGGAGGAGAGATTTGGAGGAAAATAATTTGTTAGGGAGCTAATGACCTCTCTGATCTATATCATTAAAAGAGTGTAGGGTCTTTACTCATGCCTCAGCGGTAGACTCACAAGAGTTTCAACACCAGGTCATGGGTTTGAGCACCTGTTGTGTGAGTGCATGTGTTAAAAATAGAAAAGTTAAAAAAGAGTGTACAAAAGGTTATAGTGCCCTGAGGGAGCACTGAAATGAGCATACATAAAATAAAATCTCCCTCTAACATTTGACATCCAGCAAGAGCATAGATATGATATATATGCCCAACTTATCCAATAAAAAGCGACAATGAGAAGGATGAATGGCTTTGGTAAGGACATCAATAAGTTCATCATTAGAATGAAGGCCTTGAAAGAAGGCCTGAGAAGATATTTTCATGAATGAAGTGAAAATGCACCTCTGTATGTTTTGTCCCCATTCATGAATTATTAGATTTGAGGCAAAATAAATTGCCTCATCATTGCCACGATACAGAGGAATGGGCATTGAAACTTCAATTCCAAGATCTGTAAGGGATTGAAGCCAAATAACTTCACATGTGCCTTAGGTGGGTTAGAGGTAGATTTGTAGGCTTATAAGTTTAACTAGGCTTGAAATTTAAAGGGGGGGGGGAGCTAGTGACCTCCCCATCCTATTTTAGTAAAAGGGAATGTAAAAAGGCTCATGGTGTTCTGCGGGATCACTAAAATGAACATATATAAATAAATTCTCCCTCTAACACTCACTCTTAAGCTAAAGTACGGATATTACACATGCCGAACTTGTCCAAAATGAATAGCTTTAGTAAGGATATCAACGAGTTAGTCCTGGGAGAACAAAAGGCCTAGAAAGGAGTAAAATCATGTTTACGCCAATGAATTGACCATCCACCTAATTGTGCTTTTTCTGTTTATGGAATACTGGATTTGAGGTAATATGAACTACTGCTTTGTCATGCCCCACAATTCAAATGCAGAGTGTGCACCTTGAGGCCTGAGTTATGAAATATGATTTGTGCACTAAGTGCACTCAACCAAGTATATCATACAGTTAAAGAGGCACAATATCCCATATAAATTAAGTTCTTCACAATCAAACATCATCCAAACATTCACTTTATGCAACTTTAAGTTTTGTGTTTCCTACTCAACTAACTACAGTCCACCCATTTGGGACATTAAACCAAACTAATCAATGTTCAATCCAAATTTTAGAGTTACTAATCACGAAAAAAAGCTAATAAAAGAACATAATCTAGGCATCTTGATTTAAAACAGCGAGCTCCTCTTCAGTCAAGTAAGGCCAATTCTCTTGAAGTTCCTATATCGGGTCGACTTCGTTTTCAGGATTCATTTCTGGTAGATGAACTTCAACTCCATCTGTTTGCATTTTAATCTACAAATGTCAGTTGGTCGTGCCAAGTGAGTGACCCATCATGGTTTGTGCACATGACAGATAAGATAGCAATGCAATTGAATTGATGAAATGCTATGCAATAGTGCATGATGCATGATCCAAGTGGGAAGTCCGTCCACTTGCTTGAGTTGGAGTCCATTAACCCCCATCCATCCTCCTAGGGCAAACATCTACCCCTTAGGTAGGCTTCTACTATGGCATGGGCATCCATAATGGTCCCTGGGTCACTTGGTACTTAAGTATCTACAAGTCATCTGAAGAGGTCCTTCAGGTACACATAATGATATGCATGTAGATGGATGCATATGTTCATATATCATTGTATAGTCTTGTCTCTCCACATTGACGTCACAATGTAATATAGATTTGCTTCATCATATGAGAGATAATTTCTCTTTTCTCTTCGTTTCTCAGATAGGTAACCATGATACTCAGTTTATGCTCATCAATGCTCATGTAGTTCACAGTAAATTTCATGGCAGTAATTCAGAAATAATCCATCAATCAATTAACCATCAAACACATACAATCCACCAATCATCAAAGCCGAGATACCATACAATTCATTTTAACTGTGATAGAGAGGAAACATGTTAGGATTCACTCTCCTATTGTTGGTGATGAATAACCCTCTAGTTCTCCAATTTCTATACTAATGCAAATTCCTAAAATACAAATCATCATCTAACTTTCTTCATTTATTCGAATCATTTGATAAACCTTTCTTGATTAATAGTTTACTGTCGAGTTCACTGAAGTCTTCTACTATTTAGTTATTTAAGGTGAAATAGGTAATAATTACAATTCAACTCAATGGACCAATTCAATCAAAATGGAGAAAAAGGTTACTCGGTCAACCGAGCCCTGTTTTCAGTCGACCGAAGCCTTTCTCGGTGAACCAAAGCCTTCTTCGGTCAAGATTATAGATTGCTTTGAGCTTTGGAGAAAAGTGTCCCTCGGTTGACCCAGCCTTGTGTTTAGTCAACCGAAGGCTCCTTGGGTCAGACGAAGCCTTCCTCGGTCACCATTCCAGATTGTTTTGGGTTGGCTGAAAAATAAGCTCCTCATTCAACCAACCCCTGCTCTTGGCCGACTGAAGAACTCCTAGTTCCCTTAACTCGGTCGATTGACATTTTCTTGCGATTTTCTTTGATTCCATAAATTCTAATGAATTCATGATCATCATAGGGTAGATCTAGGCCGCCCCTTTATTTCTACATTTGTCAAATTATGTGAGAGACTCATGACCATAGATTTGAACCACGACGATCATCCATCATCTAGAATTACATGATTATTTTTTATTTAGCGATGATCTTAATGGCCCATTGGATAATCTGATCCATGTACAATGCCCTTCATGACAGAGATTGGTTGAAACAAATCGGATATTCCTAATGGCCCATGGTGGATCAACCTATATCCTTAGATCGTAATGGTGTGGTCCATTTGAATGTTAGATTACCCTAAGATTTTAGACTCTCGTATAGTTCGGTCTTAGAGTTCTTGTGACCCGCACAGATCAGATCTGACACCTTCGAATGGGCCCCCATCAATCCCAACATCTAAAGCTCCTGCATTATAATATTCTAAATCTAAAATTTATCCATAGATCCATACAATGGTCATATGATCGATCAGTCCCATCCATTGGATAGATCTGGAAAGATTATGTAGAAAGAAAAAAAGAAAAGAAAAAGAAAAGAAAAGAAAAGAGGTCATGGCTTACTGGATCTAACCTCCCAACAACTCCCTCTCTTTCTCTTTCCCATTTTCTTTGTTTATCTATACTTAGGGTTTCTTCTAGGTTTCTACTGAGGTTCTCTTTCCTATTAATATAGAATGGTTCTTCGAATAAGGTAGGATGAGTACACATCCTTCCTTACCTGGAAATTTGAATTTCAAAAATAAAGTTCTAGAGTGCAAAACGAAATACTACTAGAGACAAGATTTAATCCTTGGTTTATTCTCCCAAGTAGGATAGCCTCAACCACTCAGTCTATTGTTTTATTTTACTACTTAATTCAAATTAAATTCTTTTAACCCTATTTATTGTTAAGATTTATGTGATCCAAAATTTTGGGTCGTTACATGCTTGGTTGTCACGTTATAGTGGAATGGACATTTAAATTTCAAATCCAACATCTATAAGAAGGGATTGAAGCCAAATAACTTCACATCTGCGTGGGGTGGGGTTAGACGTAGACTTTTAGGCTTATGGGCCAACTAGGCTTAATATTTAGATTGACAAACACCTAAGCTTGAGGTGAACCAAATTTGGCTCTCTATTGCCTTGGCCCATTATCAAACCAACTGGCGGTGCAGGTTTCAAGCGTAGAGATTTCATCATCAAGAAAATTGAGCTCCACAATTGATAAATATATTAACAGTCATTTTGAAGAGAAGATATAGATTAAGAGAAGTCAGAGAGAGAAAGGCATGCCTTTGGAGCAACGGAGTTAAGGGTAGACGCTCACCAAGGTAAGTATCACTGGCCTGAACATTCCACCCTTCCTACTAGGAGGACTCTACACCATGTGCATGGGTCTTCTAAGGTGGCCATGGCACCATGCACCTTGTGATTAAAGGAAGAGTTCAACTCTATGGTGCAAGCCCCTCACAGCATTAGCAATACAATGTGAGACTCATCACTAGCCCATCATCTAAAGACCAAGGGCAAACCTACTACAACATCTGTGCCGGGCTTAGAGAGCCCCATCATTATTTGATAGATGCTATAGTATAGTTATCCCTTTAATCTTCAACATATTAAGCCCACGACATTGTTGGATTAGCCGTTCATGTGCACTAAAGCCATTGTGAGCTCCCTAATTGAGGATTAGGACACTCTGACGAAGATGAAGGACTGCATATTATGACTCATATACTATCTTACAAAAATACTAGCTTCATTTAGCTTTTATCTTTTAATTAAGATTTTTTTTAGGAATGTAATTAAAAGCCTATGCTAGACCATAGCTTAAAACATAATTTATTATTATTGAAAGCCATTCAGCGTGCTATACTTTTTCGGTGAATGGGATGCATACCCTATTCATCTTTGTGAATGGGTTAATAAATACTTCAACTCCACAAGTTAAGTACTTATGGGCTCTATAGACATTAGTTATCTAATGCCTTGCTAGCTATATGCCTCATTGGCTATACAATTATTTAATGTCATTGTTGTTGGAGAGCCTTCAAACTATGTAGGGTTCGGGTGCTCAGACTGGTCGGGCGACCGGTCTGACTTTGGCCCAGGGAACACAGTAAGGCGCTGGATAGTTTTCCGTCTTCCTAGATCGGTCGGGCGATCGGTCTGCAGGGGGCTTAAACCGGTCGGGCGACAGGTTTAAGATGAGGCAGATGTGCGAAGTCATGTTGATTTTTCTCTAGACAGATTTTGTGTTGGCTCTGATTGGTTGGGCAACCGGTCGGCTGCGCACGTAGTTAGTTACACTGTTAGGCGATTGTGCGTAAGATGTTTCTGATTCCGGGTTGCTTGCTATATATATGGCATGAATCCGTGATTAGAATTAATCCTAAGGTGTCCAAGGTTTCCTAAGTGGGTTAGGAAGAGGGGAAAGTGTTTTGAGAGGGAGAAAGCTTGGGTTTTCTCTGTTTTTCCTTGCTTGTGGGCTATCAATCTCTGTAATCTTTTAGAATCATAGTGGATCACTTTGTGCCATGGTTTTTTACCCGTTGAGGAGTTTTTTCACATAAAATCGGATTGTCTCTTGTGGTTGAATGCTTGTGTGGTGTGATTGCATTATGTTTCTTGTTAGATTTGAATATTTTGCTGTGTGTTGTTTGGCTTTCGCTTCCGTTGCCTGGCATCCTTATTTCCAACAAGTGGTATCAGAGCTAAAGTTGGGGTGGAGTAGAATTCGGATATGAGACGAGAAGATGGGATCAAGCATAAGGTTCGATTTAGAGAAGTTCTCCGGCAAAAATAACTTCGAACTATGGAAGGTGAAGGTTGAATCCCTCCTAGTTCAGTAATGGCTTAATGAAACTCTTGGAAAGCGACCTGAGGCTATGAAAGAGGATGAGTGGACGAAACTCGATAAGAAGGTTAGAACCTTGATCATGTTATGCATTACAGATAATGTCCTTTATCACGTCATGAAGGACAAGATAACGACTGTTACAATGGCGAAGTTAGAGAATGTTTTTGCTAAGAAGTATCTAAAGAATCGCATGTATCTGTTGATGCAGTTATTCACCTTGAGGATGGATGTGGAGGACCACTTAAGCACGTTCAATCGGCTAGATTGTAAGTTGGTGGAGATAGATGAGCCGATGAAAGATGGATATCAAGCATGCATGTTGTTGAATTCTCTTCCAGATTCATATGAGTCATTCAGGGATTCTGTTTACGCAGGGAGGGAGACCATTAACGTCGAGACCGTTATCTTAGCCCTCCAGTCGAAGGCGATGAGAAAAAAAGCGGTGATGTGGGTTCTCGTTCTTCCTTAGAGGCATTGATTATGAGGGAAAGAAATTCTGAGTATGGTAGAGGATATTCAAAATCGGGGTTTAAGGCCAAGGGCAAAAGGAAAGCTAAGGTGAAGTGCTGGAGTTGTGGTAAGAAAGGCCACATGAGAGGGGATTGTCAGAATCCCAAGTGAAGCATGAGAGATATGAAAAATTCTTCTGGAGAGGGAGCTAATCCAGTTGAGGAAGGTGGCTATCTTTGTGAAGTTCTGTAACGACCCGAGATTTTCGACTCTCGTGTATAACACGACGGTCGAATTCCTAAGTAATTTATTGTGGACCCTCACCGATTTTCCGCGCTCCCACACGACGTTCTTCTCCCTTCCCCTTTCCTTTCGGAAAAGAAGGAGATGAGGATGCGTGAGTGCGAAATCGCCGTTTGTGCCACTGGCTTGCCTCGTTCTCGAGGGCTTCGTTTGGTTGTCGTGTTAAGCTGGATATGTTTAAATGAGTTTATATAAGACCAGAGTCGCCACTAGCCAGTTACTTCGAATCTACAGTCGGCTAGACCCCGTAGAAACGTTAGAGAAGGGGATCTGAAGATCCTTTCCTCTAAAATGACTCCTGTTGATCTGCGGCCAGAGATTCAAGGTAAGGGATCACGGTTACAGGGTGGGAAGAGGTTAAGCACCCCACACACTGCCCGTACCGAAGTACGGTCTCTACTTCACAGAATCGATCGGATACTTGAAAGTCTAGTTTAATCCTCGTATATTCTCATGGATGACATGATGCATGAATGCGGGTCTGAACAGTAAGAGTTTCTGATGGGCAGGTTCCAACAACGGGCAAGCCCAGAGCATACGCTCGAACTGACAGGTGCTTTATGCGAGATGCATGCGGTGTGTTTGAATAATCAAAGTGTTTGCAGTGAAGCAGGGGGGTTGGAAGAAAAGTAAATGTTGCACTTATGCTAGATGCAAATGAGATGATGCTGGAAAAGAGTAGCTGAGTGGACGGAGGTGTCGCAAGGGTTGGCTTCGAGTGGCTGGATCAAGACTTGGATGGCTTGGGAGGCTTGGACCAGTGGTCAGGCTGGACTGGACCAGGGCTAGACTCTCCTCACTCGGGCTCTCCTTGGTGGAAAAATGGGCTAAGGGGTGGATGAGGACTCGGAGCTCTTGGGCTGAAATGGACTTGAAGGGATGTTGAAATGAGAAGGGGAGGGGGGTATTTATAGCAGCGAGGAGTGGCAGTTTGCGCAATTTTGTCCGGGCGGCCTGCTATGGGCCGCCCGTACGGCCGCTCCTCGGTTTCCAGCGAGTACGGTCGCTCCCTCGGGGCTGCTGTTGGACTCGTTGGTCGACTCAGTGAGTTGACTCAGCGGGTCGACTCAGTGGTTTGACTCGACGGGTTGACTCGACGGGTTGACTCGGTGTTTTGACTCGACGGGTTGACTCGACGGGTTGACTCAGCGGGTTAACTCAGCGGGTTGACTCAGCGGGTTGACTCAATGAGTTTGACTTTTTTTAGGATTTTTTGACTGGCCTTTTTTTATGGGGGGTTTTTCAGGGTGGTGTTTAGGACTGGGTTGACTGGGTTCAGGCTTGAACTGGGCTATGGAATGGGGCTTACAAGGGTGAGTTTGGCTGAGTTTGGACTTGGGATTTGGGGGTATGGTCCTCCATTCATCCAGCTATGTCTACCAACAGTGTAGCCGAAGGTGGGGTGTCTACAGATGCCCCTCTTTGGCAGAGGTTGCGTGCAACCGAATGCCAAAGCGAGTGGACACCCCACTTCTGACCCGGTCATTCATGGATCATGGTCTGAAATCATTGCTTGCCTTTGCATCTGTGCCAGTTGATCGTTTGGAAACCGATCACTCGCACATACCGCGGGAGTTTGGAGAAAACATTGCGATTGTCCCTGCATGCGCTGCAACCTGGGTACCCAATCGCAACCCTTCCATTTCCGATCGGTACTAACATCGGAAAGGTACAGTAGAGCCTCTGCGTCGACAGTCTTACGAGGATACTGACCCTGAGACTGATTGTGTGATGTTTGATGTTTTCCCAGATCACTCCAGGAGTACTTGTTTCGCTTGACTGTCAAAGTGGTTAGACGCCCTGCGTCAGATAGTCTTACGGGATTCTACTACGCCGACTTGGACTCAGTCAAGGTACTTCAGGCATCCACGCCTAGGTATGTGCGGGTGGGCTTTTTTCACCCGATCCGCTGGTTTCGATGCTTAGTTTGCAATTCATTCTTTCCTTGATTGTGGTCTGGAATCTTTGTTGTCCTTTGTATCTGAGTCAGTTGATTGTCTGGAAATTGATAACTCGCACATACCGCGAGAGTTTGGAGAAAACGTTGCGATTGTCCCTGCAGTTTGCTGCAACCTAGGTACCCAATCGCAACCCTTCCATTCCCGATCGGTACTAACATCGGAAAGGTACAGCAGAGCCTCTGCGTCCGCTAGTCTTACGAGGTTGCTGACCCTGAGACTGATTGTGTGATGTTTGATGTTTTCCCAGATCACTCCAGGAGTACTTGTTTCGCTTGACTGTCAAAGTGGTTAGACGCCCTGCGTCAGATAGTCTTACGGGATTCTACTACGCCGACTTGGACTCAGTCAAGGTACTTCAGGCATCCACGCCTAGGTATGTGCGGGTGAACTCTTTCCACCCAATCTGCTGATTTTGATACTTGGGTTACAATTCATCGTTTCCACCTGTTCAAATGGTTTCTGTGACCGAGCCTTTTGGCTTTCATCTTTTTGTATCTTGGCATATGGTACGACCGCACTGACACTGGAGTTCAGTTCGACCGTACTTTGAGTGCATTGGATTCGATGGTCTCCGGGGAAACCGCGAGACATCGGATCTTATTTGATTTTTGCGTCGGCTCCTACCCAGAGATATGGAAGATCTCCTGGTGTTTTGGAGGCAGAACGCTCTACTGGAAAACATTTTTGAATTTTTGAAAAGGCACCCACTCTGGGGAGTGATACTCCGTGGGGTTTTTATTTGCAAATAGAAATATTTTTTATCTTTTTGAAATGGAAATCTGGTTTGCACGTGCCTCTACTAGGGATGCCTGTGGGGTCTTTGGCTAACCGGCTTTTATTTTGAAAGTAGGTAAACATGATGATTGATGCGATGGATGCTGATGCATGGAGATGCATGATGAATGCATGGCTTGGCTCATTCTCTTCTCGTTTGATGATTTTGCTTTTGCTGTGGGTGCAGAGAACTTTGAGCTTATTGCTTGCAGGGTTGTGCTTCCCTGGGGATTTTCCTTTTGATATATATGGAGGTTTGGACAGCGGGTTGGTCAAGATCCCGACCCGTGGTCGATCAGGTCCATCGTCCCAAGATGCTGTTTCTTTGCTAATGAGAATGTACGAGGATATTATCCAGCTTCAAGGTGTTCTTCTGGGCATACATGTGATTGAGACGGTGTTTGGTCGCCAGTTTTGGTCAAGATTCCAATTTGCGGGCGATCGGATCCGTCATCCCAAATTGTGAAGAGAGTGGAGTTCAAGACTCCTGAAGTGTAGTGCTGGGGATACTGACAATTTTTTGTGATTTTTGCAGATATTTGGGTCCGAATCTTTACCTGGGAGGTCAGGATAGAGATCGGTTTATTGAAAACACAGGAAATATTTTTTTTTGTGATTTTCGAAATATTTTCTTTGAAAGCAAGAGAAATTTTTTTTTTTGTGATTTTTGACAATATTTTGATTTGAAAGCAAGGGAAATATTTTTGTGATTTTTGATAACATTTTGAAAGCAAAGGAAACATTTTTGCGATTTTTGAAGAGGTGATTTTGCAATGTTTTTGTATTTTGTGACTTTTCTGAAATGCAGGGAAAAGTATGGAATTTTCATCCACTTCCAGCTTCTACTGCTGGTAAGGCACCCGATCCATTTTACGTCAGCGAGCAAGACGAGTCTCACACAGTTAAGTGCCGTAGTTTTACATCTTCGGATGAGGAGATTTTGAGGGTTTTCAGTCAACACACCCACAAAGTTGCCTGTTCCTCATGTGCAATGCACATAGACCACGTATCGTCCGACTGACTCCTTCGGCCACAAAATGAGCCACATCCTCACATTTCCCTTAGTCAATCCAGTTTGGGGCCTTACGTTGCTCACAATTCCGTGAGGGTGCGCTCCACCTCCCAACAGCCTTAATCCCCTTCATGAGTTTTAGGAACAGGGAACATCCGTTAGATTCAACAGCGACTTCCAAATCAACGTTGTCCATCACGGTGCGTTCAACACGAACAGGGTTGCGGAGTTCTGCCCGCCTCAGCCCTTACCTGTTTAAAAGATTCCAGACACCCGTACGATCAAGTGTCAGCCATGTCCGGAACAGGTTAGGAAAGAAAGCCCCCGAGAAGTTAATCCCAGTGTAGTTTTAGGTCTTCGGACCACTGGGGATAAATTGGTGGGTTGAAACTGGTGGTGAAAACTTTTTTGTTTTATATTGTATATATATATATATATATTTTTTTTTGTTTTGAAAAAGTTCCAGACTTCAACTCGAGTAATCGAGATTGACACTGGTTTTTATGGAAAGCTTAGAATTTTTTTTTGGTATTTTGGAACTGATCCGGGTCATCAGATCCTGGCTCGAATGGCTGGGATCGATGCCGGTTTTTGTTGAAGGCGAGAAAGGTCCCCCGAGAAACTAATCCCAGTGTAGTTTAAGGTCTTCGGACCGCAAATATGTATATGCTGAAAATACATTCTTTTTTGTGATTTTTCGAAAACTGTTCCAGGTCATAAAATTTCAATTTTGAACGGTCAAGATAGACACTGGTTTTTATTGGAAATCTCTCGGGATTTTGATCCCGACGTAGTTTAAGGTCTTCGGACCAGAAACTGTACAAAAGGAGGGCAAACATATTTTTTTTTTGTTCTTTTTTTGGAAAATATCCGGTATCAGCGGATCTTGATTCGAGCAGTCACGGCCGATCCCGGCTTTTATTGAAAATCCCTCGGGATGTTAATCCCGACGTAGTTTAAGGTCTTCGGACCAGAAATTGTACATGTGATGTATATATTTTTTGGTTTTCTGAAAATGTCCGAGATCGTCAGGTCTTGATTCGATCCAAACCGATGTCGGCTTTTATTGAAAATCCCTCGGGATCCTGATCCCGACGTAGTTTAAGGTCTTCGGACCAAAAAACTTTAAAAGAGGGGCTGGTGATATATTTTTTATTTTTCGAAATGATCCAGATCATCCGATGTTGGTCTTAAAGATTGGGATCGATGCTGGTTTTTATTAAAAATCTCTCGGGACGTTGATCCCAACGTAGTTTAAGGTCTTCGGACCAGAAACTGTACAAAAGGGGGCAAACATATATTTTTTTTTTTGGAAAATATCCGGTATCAGCGGATCTTGATCCAGACCTACACCGGCTTTTATTGAAAATCCCTCGGGATATTGATCCCGACGTAGTTTAAGGTCTTCGGACCAGAAACTGTACATGTGATGTATATATTTTTTGATTTTCTGAAAATGTCCGAGGTCGTCAGGTCTTGATTCGATCCAAACCGATGTCGGCTTTTATTGAAAATCCCTCGGGATCCTGATCCCGACGTAGTTTAAGGTCTTCGGACCAAGTTTTTTTTGGGGTTGGGCATACTTACCTTGCTTTTTTTGGCTTTTGACGGGGCTGACTGTGATTTGAGTGGTCTGAATTGCTTGATTTGGCCCTGCGGGCCATTTGATGATCGGATCTTGGATTCCGGCCTTCTCTCTTGATGATCATGCCTTTGATCTTGCTGCTTTCTGACTTGTGTAAGCCTTCCAATGGTTTGGATCTTGATGATTTAGCTCTTGAATGGTTCAGATTGATAGATTTGGCCCTGTGGGCCCACTTGCAATCTTGGCTTTACTTTGGGGCACTTCTTTTGATGATTCGTGAGGCTAAGAAGGCTTCTCATGGTGTGGATGATGGCTTGAATGTCTCAGATCGCTTGACTTAGCTTTGTGGACCCACTTGATGATTAGATCTTAGATTCTGGCCCTTCTTTTGATGATCAGCCCTTTGATCTTGTTGTTTGATGGCTCATGCAGGTTCTTCAATGGTTTAGATCATGGTGATCTAGTCTTTGAATGACTTGGATTGCTTGTGGCCCCCACTTGATCACCTTTCCTTCTCTTTGACTTGATCAGCCATGTTCTGGCCGCCTTACTTCATAATTGGACCGGTGGGGCACCTTTTATATGATCTTGATCAGCCTCAATCGAAATCCGGAGTGGACCGGAGCTTTGGGCGGCCCACGGAGTGCCATCTGCTGACGTGGACTGTCAGCCTCACCTACCAAGAACCTCGGAGCCAATCCTGCGGAGAGAGAGGAACCGCGTCCGTACCGGCGGCCCAGAGCAGGCCGCCCAAGGCTCGCCTCTTGAGCGGCCTGGGCTGGCTCTGGTTCGGACATTCTCTGCTGTCCATTGTCTTTGTCTCCACCTGCTCTGTACGTCCAGGTTCGATTTCGACCATGAATCTTCCCTTTGTCTCCTCTTTCCTTCTCATCTTGTCCTCATCTTGCTTTGTCCTTTCTTGGGCAATGGATGGTGGAGATTTAAGGGTTGTGGGGGCTGTCCATGGTGGGTCCCACACTTCAGAAAGTATTGAAGGCTTTAATGATGGAGGGATTTCTTTAATGGATGGTGGAGATGGGGCATTAAATGGGGGCATTGATGAGGGGCTAGAGATGGTTGTTGGTGGAGCTTTGAATGGCCCCATTAATGGCAGCCATGCTGAAATTCCAGATTTGAATGGGGCTTTGATTGTGGGAGAAATGGATGGCATGGATGAGATGATGGGATGGGACATAGGTGAGGCTATACATCCCTTGGATGTGGGCCCCATGGATGATATGATGGATGGTGGTGATGGGACCATGATGGACATAAATGGGCTGATCTCATGCTTGGATGGGATGGATGGTTCAGATGGTACCTTTGACGGTTTGGATGCTCTGGATGAGGGCCAGGATGTGCGGTATACTTCTTTGGGTGGACTTGATGTGATTATTGATGATGTCCCCCTGATGATGGACGGTGTGGATGCCTCGATGATCCCTTTGATCGGCCAGGATGATGATTGGATTCATGATTTCCTGTTGGAGGGGGCCGCAGGTCCAGATCTGACCGTTGATTCTTCGATCGGGGCTGCCCGGACCCTTTTTGATGGTTCAGATGTATTCTTTGACGGTCAGATTAGCCAGGATGTCACGATGTGAGGTGTGATCTTCACTGATAGTCCTTTTGATGAAGAGCATTGTCCTTCCCCTGGTCATCGGTCCTTTGTGCACTCTGTTCATGAGGTGGGCGAGTTTTCTCATGCGGCTGAGATTATGACAGTTTCAGACAGCGATGCGGCTATATCCGGCATAGCCATCACTGAGGGTAGGTCAGGGGCTGTCGAGTCTGCAGGGGTTCCAGCTTTTCCTTCTCCTTCGCCCGTTGACCTTCCGATCCTTGATGAGCTGTCTTCAATTTCTGGGCCTTTTGTGCTGGAGGGGGTACCAGTGAGGACTTGTCAGCTGCTTCCTCGTTCTTCCTGCTCGCCACGACTGCTTGCTTGGCTTGACAGCTTGTCAGTTTATGAGATTCGAGATTTGGAGTCTTATGGCTTCGGTGGTCTGATCCATATGGCCAGAGTTGATATTGATTGGAGGATGCTCGGAGCTGCCTTGATTGACTGGGTCCCTTCGTTGAACTTGTTCGCGTTCAACGATATGGAGATGGGACCTTCTTTGGAGGAGCTTGCTCGCTTGACAGGCCTACCCTGGGATTATGCTCAATATTTTTCGCCGAAGACGTCGCCGAAGACTGCTACACCGCAGAACTGGTTCGGGATCCCTTATCTTGTTCGGCCTGCAGCCGGTGGCCAGGATGCTGTGGTGTTCTCTTTGGACTTGCTGTATGATCTTTTTTCGGGTCTTCAGAGTACGGCCGGCTCTACCTTTGCTCGGAACGCATTGATGTTCTGCTTGATTGCTGAGGTGCTGTTCTCGGGATGGCGCAGATCCCAGACTCCTTTGCTTTTTGAGGTGATGAGCCGAGCTATCCGTCGGCAGGGGATCATTTTTCTCATCTTGGTCGAGCTATTCGATGGGCTGACTGACTGCGCCTTGGGCCGCACTCGTGTCCTTCGCGGCTGCTGTGCATTTCTTCAGGTATTTCTCCTACACCTTTTTTTCCTTCTTGCTTTGTTGGGGACTGCTTTGCTTTAGCTGAACTTCTTTTCCTTTTTGTGATCAGGTCTGGCTATGGGATCGTCTTTCTTTGACTGTTCCTGTACCTCTTCCTGACACTCGTTGCCCAGACCTTATGCGACACATCATGGAGTTTCTTCCTCATACAGCTAGGATGAACGAGCCCTTGTATCGCAGGATGTTCGCTGAACTTCGTGACTGGAATGTTCGTTGGGAGTCATCTTGGCTTTCACTTCCTCCAGTGCTTTGCGATGCACACCGCCATCCTCTGATGTTGGTAGGCTTTCGATCCTACTTTTCTTACCATCCCATCTGGTTCCTGCGGCAGTTTGGGTACGTATGAGCAGGATGTTCCTCATTTCGCTTTCACGGGTATCGGGCGTCGAGTACTTCCCTCTAGATCTTCTGACTTCAGGACCCGGATTGATTGTTCTTGGGCGAGCTACCTGACTGCTGATTTGCTGGGTTTTGAGCTGCGGACTTTTCCGATGGCGACCGCCCCATATCAGTACTGGGTTGCTGAGCAGTCTTTGTACCGACGTATCCCTTGCTGGCACCAGACTGTTGATGAGGATGAGCAGGATATCCTTGGAGATGCTGGCTCTTCATCTGGTTCATATGAACCCTTTGAGGAGCGCCCGTTTATCGATCCTGGCTTCCTTTTGGCCACTCATGGCCATCTGCTGTCTGAGATCTCTGCACTTCGGTATCATTGTGAGATGATGTCGAGGAGATTGGTTGCCGATCAGAGGTTGTCTGATGAGGAGACAGCGATCCGTACCCTTGAGCGCGATGAGGCGCATTACCTGCGTATGGAGGTGAGCAGGTTGAGAGCGAGATTATCTTTTTATGAGTCAGAGGACTTACCTGATGTGGCCGAGGAGGAGGGTAGAGATTGACTGTGTTGGCCACCTGCGCATTCTTTTTTGCATATATGATTGATGATGATGCATTTTTTTTTTGTATTTTTTGAAAAAGATGATATGATATGTGTAAAAGAAATATGATGCATTTAATTAAAAAAAGAGAAAACTGTTTGAAAATCTACTGTGCCATGAGTTGTCTTGTGAGTGTGTCTGGATTTTGTGTCAGGATATAGGAATCAGAACTGGGGCTCGGCCAATGCTTTGACCGATGTCTCGAGATTTGACTTGCTTGATCCTTTGGTTCCCTAGAGATGTAGGCAATGGAAACTCTTGCTTCCTGAGATTGTCAGAGTTTGTAGAGTTCTTCGCTCCTGACTGTACTTCCTCTTGTTCTTGCACTTTCACTGCTTGAACCAATCTGGACTGTCTGATTTCTTGGTACCTGCACTTTTATTTTTTCTTTTTTTTTTTTTCATTTGAGCCATTTTTGCCTGCAGTGCTCTTTCGAGTTTTCATCACAGCCGGCTTTTTCCCGTCATTTTTGCCCGTGGCGCCCTTTCGGGTTTTCACCACGTCCCGGGTATTTGGTCTTGCCTGCCCCTTGGCAGCTGTGCTGTTTTTACCCTTGGCGCCCTTTCAGGTTTTCACCAAGTCTGCTGTATGCCCACTGTTTTTACTCGGAGCGCCCTTTCGGGTTTTCACTCCGCCCTCTTTGTTTAGGCACACATTTTCTTTTCTTTTTTGTTTTTCTTTTCTTTTCTTTCTGGATCTCTGGATAACTGCGGCGGCAAGAGGTCGGGAATCCGTCGTTGTCGGCCGATGGCAGTCTTTCAGCCCTTATCCTGAGTTACGATAATAGAGCTGTCGGTCTTTGCTAAAGACCCCTCTGAGATGAATGGATGGATGACTGTGTTTCTTGGATTGATTTTTTTTCTTGAGTGCCTTTCTTTGGCTTCCCTTTTTCTTTCTCTTTTTTTTCTCTTTTTTTTTGTATTCTTTTTCTTCTGTATTCTTTTTCTCTTTTTTTTTTGTCTTTTCTTTTTGAATCCTTTTTTTTTTGAAACACTTGTTGGTGGACGGAAACGATTTCTCAGAGGTCTTAGCTTCGACCTCTTGACTTCAGCTTTATTAAAGTAACTTTTGATAAGGTCAGAATGGCTTACCCGTGAAAGATCTTCACGTTGTCGGTGTTGGTTGGCTCAGGAAGATCCACCCCTCTCATGCTGGTGAGTCTGAGGGCGCCTCCGGGAAGTACTTCTCTGACGATTAGTGGCCCGTCCCACGAGGGTTTGAACTCTCCTCTGGGATCCGGAAGGTGCGACGGTAGAATCTTCTTCATGACCATGTCGCCTACCTTGAAACTTCTTTTTCGGACTCTCTTGTTGTAAGCCCGAGCGATCCTTTTTTGATAGCACTGTGAATGACTTAGTGCACGCATGCGCTTTTCATCTGCTAGCTGCAACTGATCGAACCTGGCCCGTTGCCATTCTCCTTCTTCGATTCCGCTTTTGAGTAACACTCGTAGTGATGGTATTTCCACCTCGACTAGCAAAACTACCTCCATTCCATAGGTAAGCTCGAAAGGAGTAACGCCCGTAGCAGACCGTACAGACGTTCGATAGGCCCAAAGTGCATATGGGAGCATATCTGACCAATCTCGATCGGTCACGACCATCTTCTCGAGTATCCTGACGATTGTCTTGTTTGCGGCTTCTACCTCACCATTCATCTGGGGACGGTAGGGGCTTGATCGATGACGTTGGATCTTGAACTTGCGGAGGAAGTCATCCATTTTCTTGTTGACGAACGGGTCCCATTATCTGTGATGATAGCATTAGGGATTCCATACCGGCATATGATGTTGTTCTTCATGAATTTGATCACTTGAGATGCTACAATCGTGGTGTAGGAGGCTGCCTCTACCCACTTGGTGAAGTAGTCGACTGCCACAAGTATGTACTCATGACCATTTGATGCTTTGGGACTGATCTTGCCGATGATGTCGAGTCCCCACATGGAGAAGGGCCAGGGGGCGGTCAGGTTGTATAACTCTGATGATGGGGCATGGATTTGATTTGCATGCTCCTGACACTTGAAGCATTTTCTGACGTGCTGGCAACAGTCTGTCTCCATGGTAAGCCAATAGTAGCCGAGTCGTAGAATCTTCTTTGCCATCATGTGCCCATTCATGTGTGGGCCACAGATTTCTTCGTGTATTTCTTTCATGATCTTTGCAGCTTCTGTTTCATCGACGCATCGGAGGAGGATGTGATTATAGGATCGCTTGTAGAGAATTTCGCCACTGATGGTGAACTGGCCGGCCAAACGTTGGATGGTTCGGCGATCTGTTGCTGTTGCTGATTCTGGATACTCCTGGGTTTCGAGATATTGCTTGATGTCGGCATACCAGGGTTTGTCAGGGACAGCTTCAGCTTCTTCTATTTGCAGGCAAAAAGCAGGTTCTTCTTGAATTTCGACTGTGAGCTCCCATTCTGAAGCTCCTTTTGGGATCTCGAGCATTGATGCGAGCGTGGCGAGAGCATCTGCGAACTGGTTCTTGGCTCTGGGCATGTATGAGAAGGTGATTTCCTTGAATTCTTCGATCAGATTGTCAAGATACACATGATATGGTATCAACTTCTCATCCTTGGTCTTCCATTCGCCATTGGTCTGATTGATGATAAGCTGTGAGTCTCCAAATACTCGTAGCTTCTTGACGCCCAAGATTATGGCTTCTCTTAAGCCAGCGATGCATGCTTCGTACTCTGCCATGTTGTTGGTGCACTCGAATGCGATGCGCCTCGAGATAGGAATAGGGACATCGTCTGGAGAGTAGAGGATTGCTCCAATACCGCTCCCTTTAGAGTTTGCTGCGCCGTCGAAGAATAACGTCCACTCATCTTTTTTCTTCTTTTCATCCCCTTCAATAAGCAAGAGATCTTCATCAGGGAAGAACGTCTTGAGCGGTTGATAATCCAGGAGAGAGTGAGCCGCAAGATGATCGGCGAGGGCCTGTCCCTTGATTGCCTTTTGAGTGACATAGGTGATGTCGAACTCAGACAAGAGTAGCTGCCATTTAGCTATTCTCCCAGTGAGTGCCGGTTTCTCGAACAGGTACTTGAGCGGATCCATGCGAGCGAGGAGGAGAATAGGGAATGCAATCATCTATTGACGGAGTCGCTGAGTTGCCCAGACTAGGGCGAGGCAAGTCTTCTCGATCGGGGAATACTTGGTCTCGTAGTCGGTGAACTTTCGGCTCAAATAATATATTGCTTGTTCCTTCTTCCCGGTCTCGTCGTGTTGGCCGAGGACACAGCCAATGGCTTCTGCTGCTACTGAGATGTATAGCAATAGTGGTCGTCCAGGAGTGGGTGGCACTAGGACTGGAGGATTCATGAGATATTTCTTGATGCGGTCGAAAGCGACTGGGCAATCATCATTCCATTCTTTTGGGACGTTCTTCCGAAGGAGCTTGAATATGGGCTCACAGATAGGTGTGAGTGTAGATAATCACGCATGGAGCGTTCCTTACCATTGTGCTTTGATTGCCTTTCATCTTCTCGAAGAGTTTTAGCATATTTCTGTGTCCACTCATCATATATGGGCATGATAACACTCTAATGAAAATAAAAGAAAATCTAGAAAGAATAGTAAAAGAGGGAAAAAGGAAGGATATTACCCGAGAAGAAGAATGTACAGCTATTGATAATCCCTAAAAATAAAACAAACAAGTTAGTAAATATGTACAAAGACTAATTCCAAAAATATTCTTAACCGATGCCAATCCCCGGCAGCGGCGCCAAAAACTTGCTACAATCCTAAGATTGCACACCCAAGTGCAGGTAGCGAAGTAGTAAAATACTCGGTAAGACCGAGGTCGATCCACAGGGATTGGGGTTAAGAACACTTAGAGGAATTAGTTTAGGTGAGTGAGATGAAATTTGGTTTATCCACGTGAGTGGAGCAAGTTGTGTGTGGTGAAGGACAAAGATAGAAAAGGGGCTAAGGCATCAGGGATCCACCTTTGATTCATTCACAAGATTTGATTTATTGGTCCAACTATAACTCAACTGGAATTGAATAAAGATTCATTCCAATCGGAAGATAAAACAGTTAAAACATTTGCATATTTCATAAAAGATGGTGATCTGAACCGATTGATTTGACCATGAAGCACTCGTTAGTTGATCGCAGGGAATTCCAAGCATCCACTGTGCCCGGAGTCGACAATGGATCAAGGAATTGTACAGATCAATAACTTTGCCAACAAGTCAACCGATAAGATCACAATTCATACGATCAAATGCATACTTACAAGATAGGAGGCTTTGATTGACTGATCTAACCGTTAAGATCTCGTCTATCGATCGCAGGGAATCCAAAGCATCCAATGTGCCCGGAGTCTACAATGGATCAAGGGATTTTACAGATCGATGACTTTACCTGCACTAGCTCGATGACCGTAGGGAATCCAAAGCATCCAACGTGCCCGGAGTCGACGATGGATCAAGGGGCTTTATCGATCATGAACTAGCTAATTGGTGTGCAAGGGATCCCAAGCATCCAACGTGCCCGGAGTCGACGATGGATTAAGGGGCTTGCACAACAATAGCGTCCGCCGAGGTGGATAACCAAACCAATCAACCCAAGAGAACTCCAACAATTACACCACACAATGTTGAACCAAAAGAACCAAAGCTTGCAAATTTCTTCAAAGGCTTCACCCCTAGCCTTAGCTAGAGGTTTAGCCAACCATGCTACAATGGAAGACTAAATTCTCTACAAAGGAAAAACTACACTACTCTACTTCTACAAAGAAAAAGAAGAAAAGAAAAGAAGACTTGGATTGTGGGATTTGAGGGATGATTCAAATGAGGAGGAGAGGCCTCCTTTTATAGCCTTATGAGGAGCTTCCAAGCCTCCTCCCAATCCTAGGTGGCACACCAAAAGTTTCTTTAGGTTTGGGAATGGAGTTAGGCTTGGAGTGCCCAAAGCAAACTTTGCTTTTAGGTTTGGGCTTGGAGTGAGGCTTGGATGGACATGTGGCAAGAAAAGTACTCCAATCCTAGGTGTCACTCCAAGCCTAAAGCAACTTTTCTTTTAGGTTTGGGCTTGGAGTGAGGCTTGGATGATGAGGTGGCATTCCATGCCTTACACATGTGTTGGAAGAGAGAGAGAGAGAGAGAGAGAGAGAGAGAGAGAGAGAGCTCCTCTCTTGCAGCCATGGTGGAGAAGAGCTGCTGCCTTTTGATGGGGTCCACCTTGTTGTGTGATGGACAGCTGGTGAGGTGGCTTCAACTGCTGGGCGTGATGGAGCTGAAGATGGACTGGACGTGAGGTGATTCAGCTGCACGTGCAAGGTGAAGTTCCATGGCTGCTTGCTCATGGACGGTGCTGGAGATCTCCAGCTTTGGTGGACTGTGATGATCATGGACACCTTGATGAAGATTGTACGCTGATGGATGCTTGGCTGCTGTGGACGGCTGAGGTTGATTGTTGCTGATCATCCAGCCCTGCACGTGTGAGCTGGTGAGAGGGGGACGTTGTTGGCCTTGGACGGCTGGAAATGGAGTCCACCTTGCTGGACGGTTCATCCAGCAACTGGATGAATGGATGGCTGGAATAGGGACGTCCAGCAGCTGGATGGTGCTGATGCTCTGTTGCTTGGACGGCTGCTGTTGAGTGGAGATCTGCTGGATCCATGGCCGGTGGACAGGAGATGGACGATCCTGATGAAGTAGCAGCTGGATGAAGCTACTGCAGATGGGTTGATGGTCGGCTGGCTGAAGTAGGTGCTGGTACTGCAGATGTGGTCCACCATCTGGACTGCTGGGATTTTCCAGCAGCTGTTGGTACGTTGATGTTGCTGCTGACGTCCAGCCCTGGACGGTGGAGATTTGAGCCCATCTTGATGAACGGTGATGAAGGCTTAACATGTTGCACACGTGCTGGAGATGCTGATGGAGTTGGACGGTTGGGAATGAAGGTGCTGGTCATTGGATGGGAGCTGAAGGTGGTGTGGGGGTGCACGAGCAGAGCTGGAGAGGAGGACATTGTTGGCCTTGTAGCAGCTGGACGGTCCATGATCAGCATGTGTGCTGAGCTGATGGTGAGGGTGGACGGTGTTGCATGGACATTGATGAAGAAATGGGGTCCACCTTGCTGACGTGTGATGTCCATCCTTGCTGGACGCCAGACACCATGGACGGCTGATGTTGAAGCTGCTGACGTGATGTGGGCCCCACCTGACGCTGGAGCTTTGGAGGATGGACGGCTGGTACGATCAGCTGCTGCCTTGAGCGTTGGTCGGTGGCCACTTGCTGGCCATGAATGGTGCTGATGTGATCCCCACCATGTCTGGATTTGAAATGGACAGTTGAGATAAAAGATGTCCAGCTATGGCATGGATGGACTGCTCTTGCACACGTGTGCTGATCGCACTTGATGGATGGTGAGAGATGGTCCATTTGCTGGTCATGATGCAACTGGCCGAGTTCCATGATAGGAACTGGACATGTGGCTGGTCTCACATGCATACCTCCATACTTGCATGAATGTGCAATCCTGACCATCACCTAGATCTCCAAATTACATTATCCTGACATGGTCTTCTTAAACTTCAGATCTACTATAGAGTATGGTCTATTCTCTGATCTCCGTAGTCTGATTTCCTTCGTGCTTGATCTTGATTGCTTTTGAACCTTTAAACGCCCTGATTGGCTTAGATCTTGCCTAACCTCTCCTGAACACCTGAAGACAGAAAATTAACCTAATGAGAGATAATTAACCGGAAAAACAATGATAATGCTCTTAACAACCAGGGTTAATTATACAATATTAGGTACTCATCACACCCCCCAACCAGCATTTTGCTAGTCTCGAGCAAAATATGCGAAAATCATCTAAGGATTTTTCAAAATACTGCAATCAATCTTATCCTCGACAGTTTTCACCAATCGAAACTATTTCGAGACTTCTCTTAAAACAAAGATAAAGGAAGAAAAGATTCAATGTATTTATGTGATCCTTCAAGTTATCTAAACAGTAGAGTTTCCAAGGCATATAGTTTTGAGAATATAAAAATCTAGATTCTAGTCACTTAGTAAACAACTTAATTGAGTTCAAAGCATTAATAATTCAATAGAAGCATTCTAAACATTGAGTTCCATGGTGCACGGTGAGGTCTAGCCTTAACACAACTAGGGTTTCAGTCTTCTACTTTCATGTTAACACTGATGATTGAAGAGAATGGTCAGATCAATCAAGTCACTGATTCCGAGCCTTGTTACTGTTCTTTTCAACATTTTCCAGCTTTTGATTTTTTTTTTTTCCAATCAATAACCGATAGCCGAAGACTCCAAAAGTCTCACTTCGTACTATGGTAATGTTTTGTAATGGTAACGACAATGGATGAAAATCCTTGCCCCAAATTACTATGAATATTCCTTTTTTTTTTCACTTTTTTTTTTTCACTTTTCTATGAACCAAGTAGACAAGGATCTCCAGGCTTGGTTCCAATCATTCTCAACAATCATCAAATCAACATTATAGTATCAAACTCAAATCTTGGTAGTGCAAGCTAGATGTGAACTTGTGAAAATTCATGACTCAATCAATGTTTATCATTTTCTAATAGAAAATTAATGGAAAGAACTCAATTTTGAAATTTATTGAAGCAACTAAAACTCTAGGCTTTAATATTCTCATTACTGGATGCCTTTTCATTCTACTATTCAAATTATTTCAAAATCACATAAATTCATAGGATTTTTTTTTTAAATAACATAAAACTAGAAACATTTAACAACATTCTCAATAAAATTCCGCAGGAATTCCCACCCCCCAACCTAAATTCGACATTGTCCTCAATGTTGAAAAATATGCAATGTAACATAATATGAGAGCAACAACAAAAAGAGGAGTGAGTGAGAGAGTACCTGAGAGAATTATTAAAGAGCGAGTTTATTCATATCTAATCATAAGCAAAGAAATCCTAATCTAAACTAATCTATCCTAGGAAAGCAGGGAAATGGATCTCCATCAGACTAGGAGATCAATCAAAGGAATAGACTGGAGCAGGATCATCATGTATTTCAACAAATTTCGCATTAGGACCATCCACAGTCCTGCTCGACAATGTACATGGGTGTTCTTAATCATTATGGGCCAATAGAAATTCTCACCACATGTACGAGAAAAGGAGACATTATCAAGAAAATATCTCCTTAATGCATTAACTGGGAAATGGTTTATCAAAAAGGGATCTTCCCAGTAATGGTCCACTTCAGTCTGAAAAGACCAAAGCGATGGAGAGACTTCAAATGATTCTTCAAATGGTGGTGTCTTCTCCATACGATCAGAATCTCCCGGTGCTTCCACAATAGATGGTATTAAGTGAGAATCAGTGGGAAACATCTTTTCATGCACCGGGTCTTGCAAGGCGTTCACTATTTCTTGAATCATGGGATCATTCGAATCTTCAAAGTGAGCCAAGCAATCTTCCAAAGAATTAGGACACTCAATACAAGAAAACTCTTCATCAATAACGAAATTGGGCATGTCAACTTGGTGGATTGTATCAAAATCACTTTGTTGGGGAATTTCCATGGCATGATCATTAACTAGAGGTTCAGAAGAGATCAACTTTTGGGGAAACAGGACCACGGGCTCATAAGCACACTCTGAGTCTTCATCTTGTTGAACATCACCAATCATATTATCACCCTCAGATTTTTCAGATTCCTCAGGTTCGTCAACCTTCATTAGAATCTCTTCATTGTATCTAAAGGTAATAGTATCTCCGTCACGCTCAACAAGTATATCGGAAGAATTGAAATCAATCACCTCGAGTTGTTCAATTAGGTTAGACAGAGGTTGGACTAGGGAAGTCTCTTCCTCCATCTCAGTGAGGTGTGATTCCATGTGCTCAATCAATGTTTCCATCTCATTGATGATTTGCGAGGTGCTTTCCATTTGCAACGTATCCTCGAGGGTCTTTTTTGGTGGAGACACATAAATAGGGGGCCCTTGGGGATAGTTAACATTCATTGTTGGTCCGTCTCTCCAATTGGAATTTTGATAGTTCCGCCAATTAGGTTCGTTCGCATTGTATGATGGCGCACTATATGGTTGTTGATAAGCATAGCCATACAAACAATCACGCATCGACTTAACTGGTGGATCATAATGTATATTGTTCTCATCCCAATACTCACGCAATGTTTTAACCGGTGGAACATGATATACATTGTTCTCACTCCAATACTCACGCAACGTTTTAACCGGTGAAACATCGAATACATTGTTCTCACTCCAATACTCACGCAACGTTTTAACCGGTGGAACATCGTATACGTTGTTCTCACTCCAATACTCACGGAGCGTTTTATCGGATGAAACTTTACGTGTATTGTTCTCATGTAGATAATCACGCATGGAGCGTTCCTTACCATTGTGCTTTGATTGCCTTTCATCTTCTCGAAGAGTTTTAGCATATTTCTGTGTCCACTCATCATATATGGGCATGATAACACTCTAATGAAAATAAAAGAAAATCTAGAAAGAATAGTAAAAGAGGGAAAAAGGAAGGATATTACCCGAGAAGAAGAATGTACAGCTATTGATAATCCCTAAAAATAAAACAAACAAGTTAGTAAATATGTACAAAGACTAATTCCAAAAATATTCTTAACCGATGCCAATCCCCGGCAGCGGCGCCAAAAACTTGCTACAATCCGAAGATTGCACACCCAAGTGCAGGTAGCGAAGTAGTAAAATACTCGGTAAGACCGAGGTCGATCCACAGGGATTGGGGTTAAGAACACTTAGAGGAATTAGTTTAGGTGAGTGAGATGAAATTTGGTTTATCCACGTGAGTGGAGCAAGTTGTGTGTGGTGAAGGACAAAGATAGAAAAGGGGCTAAGGCATCAGGGATCCACCTTTGATTCATTCACAAGATTTGATTTATTGGTCCAACTATAACTCAACTGGAATTGAATAAAGATTCATTCCAATCGGAAGATAAAACAGTTAAAAACATTTGCATATTTCATAAAAGATGGTGATCTGAACCGATTGATTTGACCATGAAGCACTCGTTAGTTGATCGCAGGGAATTCCAAGCATCCACTGTGCCCGGAGTCGACAATGGATCAAGGAATTGTACAGATCAATAACTTTGCCAACAAGTCAACCGATAAGATCACAATTCATACGATCAAATGCATACTTACAAGATAGGAGGCTTTGATTGACTGATCCAACCGTTAAGATCTCGTCTATCGATCGCAGGGAATCCAAAGCATCCAATGTGCCCGGAGTCTACAATGGATCAAGGGATTTTACAGATCGATGACTTTACCTGCACTAGCTCGATGACCGTAGGGAATCCAAAGCATCCAACGTGCCCGGAGTCGACGATGGATCAAGGGACTTTATCGATCATGAACTAGCTAATTGGTGTGCAAGGGATCCCAAGCATCCAACGTGCCCGGAGTCGACGATGGATTAAGGGGCTTGCACAACAATAGCGTCCGCCGAGGTGGATAACCAAACCAATCAACCCAAGAGAACTCCAACAATTACACCACACAATGTTGAACCAAAAGAACCAAAGCTTGCAAATTTCTTCAAAGGCTTCACCCCTAGCCTTAGCTAGAGGTTTAGCCAACCATGCTACAATGGAAGACTAAATTCTCTACAAAGGAAAAACTACACTACTCTACTTCTACAAAGAAAAAGAAGAAAAGAAAAGAAGACTTGGATTGTGGGATTTGAGGGATGATTCAAATGAGGAGGAGAGGCCTCCTTTTATAGCCTTATGAGGAGCTTCCAAGCCTCCTCCCAATCCTAGGTGGCACACCAAAAGTTTCTTTAGGTTTGGGAATGGAGTTAGGCTTGGAGTGCCCAAAGCAAACTTTGCTTTTAGGTTTGGGCTTGGAGTGAGGCTTGGATGGACATGTGGCAAGAAAAGTACTCCAATCCTAGGTGTCACTCCAAGCCTAAAGCAACTTTTCTTTTAGGTTTGGGCTTGGAGTGAGGCTTGGATGATGAGGTGGCATTCCATGCCTTACACATGTGTTGGAAGAGAGAGAGAGAGAGAGAGAGAGAGAGAGAGAGCTCCTCTCTTGCAGCCATGGTGGAGAAGAGCTGCTGCCTTTTGATGGGGTCCACCTTGTTGTGTGATGGACAGCTGGTGAGGTGGCTTCAACTGCTGGGCGTGATGGAGCTGAAGATGGACTGGACGTGAGGTGATTCAGCTGCACGTGCAAGGTGAAGTTCCATGGCTGCTTGCTCATGGACGGTGCTGGAGATCTCCAGCTTTGGTGGACTGTGATGATCATGGACACCTTGATGAAGATTGTACGCTGATGGATGCTTGGCTGCTGTGGACGGCTGAGGTTGATTGTTGCTGATCATCCAGCCCTGCACGTGTGAGCTGGTGAGAGGGGGACGTTGTTGGCCTTGGACGGCTGGAAATGGAGTCCACCTTGCTGGACGGTTCATCCAGCAACTGGATGAATGGATGGCTGGAATAGGGACGTCCAGCAGCTGGATGGTGCTGATGCTCTGTTGCTTGGACGGCTGCTGTTGAGTGGAGATCTGCTGGATCCATGGCCGGTGGACAGGAGATGGACGATCCTGATGAAGTAGTAGCTGGATGAAGCTGCTGCAGATGGGTTGATGGTCGACTGGCTGAAGTAGGTGTTGGTACTGCAGATGTGGTCCACCATCTGGACTACTGGGATTTTCCAGCAGCTGTTGGTACGTTGATGTTGCTGCTGACGTCCAGCCCTGGACGGTGGAGATTTGAGCCCATCTTGATGAACGGTGATGAAGGCTTAACATGTTGCACACGTGCTGGAGATGCTGATGGAGTTGGATGGTTGGGAATGAAGGTGCTGGTCGTTGGATGGGAGCTGAAGGTGGTGTGGGGGTGCACGAGCAGAGCTGGAGAGGAGGACATTGTTGGCCTTGTAGCAGCTGGACGGTCCATGATCAGCATGTGTGTTGAGCTGATGGTGAGGGTGGACGGTGTTGCATGGACATTGATGAGGAAATGGGGTCCACCTTGCTGACGTGTGATGTCCATCCTTGCTGGACGCCAGACACCATGGACGGCTGATGTTGAAGCTGCTGACGTGATGTGGGCCCCACCTGACGCTGGAGCTTTGGAGGATGGACGGCTGGTACGATCAGCTGCTGCCTTGAGCGTTGGTCGGTGGCCACTTGCTGGCCATGAATGGTGCTGATGTGATCCCCACCATGTCTGGATTTGAAATGGACAGTTGAGATAAAAGATGTCCAGCTATGGCATGGATGGACTGCTCTTGCACACGTGTGCTGATCGCACTTGATGGATGGTGAGAGATGGTCCATTTGCTGGTCATGATGCAACTGGCCGAGTTCCATGATAGGAACTGGACATGTGGCTGGTCTCACATGCATACCTCCATACTTGCATGAATGTGCAATCCTGACCATCACCTAGATCTCCAAATTACATTATCCTGACATGGTCTTCTTAAACTTCAGATCTAAATAGAGTATGGTCTATTCTCTGATCTCCGTAGTCTGATTTCCTTCGTGCTTGATCTTGATTGCTTTTGAACCTTTAAACGCCCTGATTGGCTTAGATCTTGCCTAACCTCTCCTGAACACCTGAAGACAGAAAATTAACCTAATGAGAGATAATTAACCGGAAAAACAATGATAATGCTCTTAACAACCAGGGTTAATTATACAATATTAGGTACTCATCAGTGAGCTGTGCGATGAAGCGACTGATGTATTGAATTCTGCCGAGGAAGCCACGAATTTCTTTCTCTGTTCTAGGGGGGGGCATCTCGATGATTGCTCTGGTTTTGGTCTCGTCGACCCTGATGCCATCCTCGCTCACCATAAAGCCGAGGAGCTTACCTCCCATTGCACCGAAGACACATTTCTGAGGGTTGAGACGGAGCTTGTACTTTTCTAATCTGTTGAATAACTTCTTCAGATCTTCAAAGTGTCCTTCAATTGTACGAGATTTGATGATCATGTCGTCCACATATACTTCGAGCTCCTTGTTCATCATGTCGTGGAATAGTGCTGTCATTGCTCGCTGATATGTTGCTCCTGCGTTCTTCAGACCGAACGGCATCACCCTGTAACAGAAGGTTTCCCAGGGAGTGATAAATGCTGTCTTCTCACGATCTTCGACGGCCATCTTAATCTGATTGTAACCTGAGAACCCGTCTATGAATGAGAAGATCTTGTATCCAGCAGTGTTGTCGACCAGAGTGTCGATATGTGGCAAAGGGAAGTCATCTTTTGGACTGGCTTTGTTGAGATCTCGGAAGTCGATGCACATTCGAACCTTGCCATCCTTCTTCGGTACTGGTACAATGTTGGCGAGCCATTCAGGGTAATTGGAGACTACCAAGAATCCCGCGTTGTATTGTTTGATGACTTCATCTCGGACTTTCAGGGCCCACTCTGGCTTCATTCTTCGAAGTTTCTGCTTCACTGGATTCATATCTGCCTTGGTTGGCAGATGGTGTACAACGAGCTCTTCATCGAGCCCCGGCATGTCTTCATATGAGAACGCGAAGTTGGAAAATCTTGGAGCTAGGAACTCTATCATTTTCTGTTTCATCTCAGGTGGCAACGATTTTCCAATGCGTACTTCCCTACGGATCTCAGACGTCCCCAAGTTTACTATCTCGAAATCATCGGCTACAACATTGGCTTTAGATTCGAACTTTTTGAGGAGATCCTCTAGTTCGGGAGCTGGATCATCATCTTCCTCGTCCCGAGCTTCGTCCAGACCCATGAGTTCGAAGTCTAATTCGATGTCGAAATCATATGATTCGACTTCAAACTCATGCGACTCATTAGACGAACTTGGCACACTATTGAATAAAGGAAAAGAAATATTTTTTGGTTTTTGAGATTTTTCTGAAATGGAAATACTAGATGTTTTTGGCTTTTGAAAGTTTTTTATTTTTTTGAATTTTCGAAATTCACGGGACTTTGAACAAGCGGGCATTGCAGACCATGATTGATCCCAACTTGTTCCAAAGTTCCGGTCGCTGCTTAAACAGGCATTTTTTTTGGAAGTCAGAGCCCTCAGATGGCTCTTTGGCTGACTCAAAAGTGAGGGGAACAGATGACCATTCAGGACCCCACACTTCCTCCCCTGAAGAGGTGGGGGTTGATGATTTGGGCGAAGAATCATGGTCTGGCCCAATGACCATGACTTCTTGCTGGTAGGGTTCGAGATCTGAGTCGCACTCAGTCCCTCCCGGATCACTTACCTCGCATTGCAGTTCGTCTGGTTTCACAGTGAGACACAAGTTTGGAACCTGGACATCAGACCAATCTAGGGCTGGCCACTTCCCTTTCTTGGTCCAATGGATGGGCTGCTTCTGCCCCTGGCTGATGATTGATGATGTTGACTTTGCAGAGATGGGCAAGTCGTGCCCCTTGCTAATTGGTGCTGAGATGGGCGAGTTGTGCCCCTTGCTGATTGAAGTGGGCAGGTTGTGCCCCTGGTTGAGAGAAGTGGGCAAGTTGTGCCCCTGGTTGGGAGCAGGTGTCAGAGTAACCTGGTCCTGAAGCTGCTGTATTTGACTTCCTTTTTCGTCTTCATCCTTTCCTTCTTCTTCTGGAGGCTTAGATGGTTCGAGAATCTGATCCCATCGAATGGGAGGCCATGTGGCCCAAACTAGGCTCATCGGGAGGCCTTTGTGTAGTGCAGTCGGTTGATTCCCTCCTGGATCTTTGTAAGGTTCTCCTGGCTTGACGAATCGGATGAGCGAGCATCAAAATTTCTTCCTCCTTTTGTCCATGAAGGTTGCCCTATATCCGAGTCCCCACTTGCGTTGGTTATATACCAGCGGTACCTTTCTGGATTTGAAGTGATTCTTCATTCCGTATTTGAGGCTCAGACGCTCTGCCGGTGAAAAGACACGTTCCACCCTTATTGGTTCTGGATTGGCTATAGAGTTCACAGTCTCGAATTCGAAACTATGAAAAGGGATGTCTTCTTCAGAGTGCTGGATATCGATGACCGGGATGTCTGGTTCAGTGGCAGCAGCATTGGAAGGAATGATGAGCTCCTTCTCTGCATGGATAGAGATCACTTGATTTCCACAGATATACTTCACTCGTTGATGCAGGGTTGATGGCACAGCTCCAACCTTGTGTAGCCACGGTAGTCCGAGCAACATGTTGAAAGAGGCTGATATATCCAGAACTTGGAATGTGATGGTGGAGACTTCCGGACCTATCTGTACCTCTATGTCGACCTCCCCTTCCACTGATCGGCGGGTGTTGTCGAATGCTCTGACGCATATGGTGCTGGGTCGGAATGAAGAAGGACTGATTCCCAGACGTTCTGCAGTCTTGAGTGGGCAGACATTTAACCTTGAGCCATTATCGATAAGGACCAGCTAAACACAGAGGTCTTTGTATCGTAAGGCTATGTTGAGGGATCGCCCATGATCACGTCCCTCTGGTGGCAACTCATTATCTGTGAAGGTGATGGCGCGCGGAGCCAGGAGTTGTCCAATCATCAAAGCTATCATTTCTGGTGCCGTATCGGAGGAGACATGAGCATCGTTCAAGGTTTTGGCAAACATTTCTCGGTGTATGCGAGATGTACAGAGTAACTCCCATACTGAGATTTGTGCAGGGATTGACTTGAGCTGATTCGCCACATCGTATGCGGCTTCATTTTTGTTGCCGAGGCCTGAAAGAGCGCCTTTGATATCTCCTCTGTTCTGATTATCTCTTCGGATGCAACACCCATTGGGATTCATGTTCCCCACTTCCGCACATTCTGGATAGTGCCATGGAACCTCTTTGTAGTTTTCCTCCCTTTTGCCTTCTAGGACCACCGGTTCTTGCAATGGTGCTGTTGTGGGTACCAGATCTTCCTCGTATGGAGCTTTTGCCTTGAGGACTACATTGTTGCCTGTGCTGAAGGGGTAATATCGAGGCTTGTCTTCATAGACCACATAAGGTCGTGGTCCTGGCTTGACTGTTCCTGGGGCGGGAGGCTCCCATGGAATGAATACTGGTCCTCTTGATATGGCAGGAGGTTTCTCTGTTCGTCCGAGTTGCCGTAGCGTGATTAATACGCCTCCGGGACTTGCCCCTTGCAATATGACAGGCTTGACTGGAAGAGCTCCTTCCAAGACAACGGGCTCTTGCTGCTGATGAGTGTAATCCTTCCATTGCGGATTGGATTGTTCTGGAGTTGCCCCTTGCAAGATGACAGGTTTGTATGTGGGCTCAATGTATGATTGTGCTCCTTCTAGGACGACTGGTTCCCAACATGAGGGGTCGTAAGGTGCCCCTTGCACAACTGGCACATCGTATGGAAATGCTCCTTCGAGTACTACTGGCTCGAGGACTGGAGGAGGAAAGGGACTTGCCCCTTGCATGATCGGAGGAGGACTTGTCGGCCCATAAGTGTAAGCATGAATGGACTGGATGGGGGAGAAGAAGCGATCGAGATGGTCCCCTTCTTCTATACTATTGACTGCAGGGCCACGAGACGAACTGGGGTCCGTTGGATGTTGAGGCAGAGGATTCTGAAGAATGTTGGTGAAAGCTGCTGGAGAAGTTCCAGGGACCGAGATGACGATCTTGCGGTCATCAATCAGGTCTTGTATGGCATTCTTCAAAGTATAGCATCTATCAGTGGCGTGGCCACGTCCTTGATGATAGGCGCAATACTCATTTTCTCGGTAGTTTGGTGGCAAAGGATGAGGAGGAGGCCTAGGTGTCATCAGAGTGAGTAACTGCTTTTGTACCAGCGTAGTCATGATTTGACTAAGTGGTTGACTGAGTGGAGTGAACTTCCTGGACTCCCTGTGATTCTGCCTGTTCTGGTATGAGTATTGGCCGTTTCCTCTGAACTGCTGCTGTTGTCGAGGTGGCTGTGGCTGAGGATTCGGTTGTGGCTGATATCGCTGAGGTTGATGCTGAACTTGATTCTGCTGATACTGTTGACGTCCCTGTGGGGGAGCGTGTTGATTTCGTTGAGCAGTGGTGTTGATGTTGTTTACCTCTGTTGGGCGGGGAGGAGAACCACTGCAGTTTCCATTCCCGTGCCCGATAGGTCTTCCTTCCACTCTGTTCCTCTTGACTGGAGTGGCTTGATGAGGCCATGGGGAAATCGTCCCGGCACAGATTCCTGCTTCGACTTGCTCTCCAGCACGGATTAGCTGCGAGAAGTTCGCATATGGATGCGAGATGAGATACCCGGATATGCCTGGATATGTTAAATGAACAATCATGGAGATTTGTTCTTCATTGTCGATGAGTGTCCGCATTCTGGCTGCCATAGCTCGCCAACGTCCCACATAAGCTGATAGTGTTTCATCACTCCTTTGCCTGAGAGCTGCGAGGTCGGCTCTTCTGGGTGCCATGTTGAGATTGTATGCGAATCTGTCGACGAAAGCCTGGGAAAGCTGTTCCCATGTTCTGATGCGGTGGCAGTCCAATGAAGTGTACCAATCTAGGGCATCGCCCTTCAGAGATTTTTGGAACAAATAAATAAGGGCCCCTTCATTTCCTGCGATTGCACTCAGCTCTCCGCAGAAAGCCTTAAGATGTGCTGTGGGACAACCGCTGCCATCGTATCTCTTGAATTTTGGTACCTCAAAGTTTTGAGGTACTTGAGCATCTGGGAAAGGACACAAGTCTCTGAACTTGGTCGAAGGTAAGTCGATTCCTTGCTGTCGCTGAAGCTGATTTTGCAAGATCTGGAACTGCTCCCGCAACTCGTCCAGTCCTGAGTGATCTGTTCGAGCGACTGGTGCCTCCTGGAGTAAGGCACGTTCTTCTTCGGCATAGTGGTCGATGTCTTCGACCCTATGGGCTTGCTGAAAAGCAACCGCAGGTTGCTGAAATTGATTTGATGACTGAACTGGATTCTGATGAACTTGTGCTTGAAAGGATTGTAACTGAACTGGAGATTGTATTGAAGGTTGAACTGGAACTTGCTGGAAATTGACTGGATTTTGCTGAATTGAAGATTGCTGAAAATTAACTGGATTTTGCTGAATTGAAGATTGCTGGAAATTAACTGGAATCCCATCGGCGGGGATGTGCTGGAATTGAAAAGTGCTCCTGTTTGCAGGAGGCTGAGATGCTGGGAAGTGACCCCCTTGTTGGGTATTCGCCACTGTCCGCTGATTGATGTGGGCTTGACACTGACCCCCGTTGTGGGCATTCGCCAGTGCTGTCCCTGTTGTTGGAAATTGAATTGAAATCCCATCGGTGGGGATGTGCTGGAATTGAAAAAGGTGTCCCATCGGCGGGGACATGCTGAGATCTACTGAGATTGTTGTTTGCAAGATTGACTGGAAGCTGACTGGATGTTCCTGCAACGGAAGTGCTCTGAGATGGCCTTGTCGTCGCAGGAAGATATTGAGAAGGATGCACCATAGCGAAGGGCTGAGATGGCTGCTGTCGGTAGTCTTGGGCAGACTCCGATGGTTGTGCTTGATTTGAACTGGAGGCCGGGAGGACCCGGCATGGTTGCTGAGATTGCTGTACTGGGCCAACTTGATTGTTGGCTGCTGCGGTGGCTTGTGCTTGCATGAATTGCAAGAGCATTTCTTGCATTGCTCTCACTCCTTGTGCCAATTCTTGTATGATTGGCGTATTATCAATGGGCTGTTGCGCTAGAGGTTGCGCTTCGGTCATTTCAAGAGCAGGGAAGTGATGAGTTTCTTCTTCGTGGTCGGACATGGCTTGCTGAGCCCGAGTGCGGATTATGCTGCGGAAGGGAAGCTGTCTCCGAACACGTTGAGCCCGAGGTGGCGCAATGGTGAGGACTATACTCTACTCTTTTTGGGTTTTGGGATTTTCTATTTTTTTTTTGGAATTTTCTATTTTTTTTTTGTTTGGGTTTGGGTAGAATGCTATGCAGATGAGATTGTATGAGGATTAATGACTTTCAAGTACGGGAAGGATTCTGTTTTCAAGTCGGATCACAACTAGTGGGACTAGCTTATCCCCAGTGGAGTCGCCATTCTGTGGACCCTCGCCGATTTTCCGCGCTCCCACACGACGTTCTTCTCCCTTCCCCTTTCCTTTTGGAAAAGAAGGAGATGAGGATGCGTGAGTGCGAAATCGCCGTTTGTGCCACTGGCTTGCCTCGTTCTCGAGGGCTTCGTTTGGTTGTCGTGTTAAGCTGGATATGTTTAAATGAGTTTATATAAGACCAGAGTCGCCACTAGCCAGTTACTTCGAATCTACAGTCGGCTAGACCCCGTAGAAACGTTAGAGAAGGGGATCTGAAGATCCTTTCCTCTAAAATGACTCCTGTTGATCTGCGGCCAGAGATTCAAGGTAAGGGATCACGGTTACAGGGTGGGAAGAGGTTAAGCACCCCACACACTGCCCGTACCGAAGTACGGTCTCTACTTCACAGAATCGATCGGATACTTGAAAGTCTAGTTTAATCCTCGTATATTCTCATGGATGACATGATGCATGAATGCGGGTCTGAACAGTAAGAGTTTCTGATGGGCAGGTTCCAACAACGGGCAAGCCCAGAGCATACGCTCGAACTGGCAGGTGCTTTATGCGAGATGCATGCGGTGTGTTTGAATAATCAAAGTGTTTGCAGTGAAGCAGGGGGGTTGGAAGAAAAGTAAATGTTGCACTTATGCTAGATGCAAATGAGATGATGCTGGAAAAGAGTAGCTGAGTGGACGGAGGTGTCGCAAGGGTTGGCTTCGAGTGGCTGGATCAATACTTGGATGGCTTGGGAGGCTTGGACCAGTGGTCAGGCTGGACTGGACCAGGGCTAGACTCTCCTCACTCGGGCTCTCCTTGGTGGAAAAATGGGCTAAGGGGTGGATAAGGACTCGGAGCTCTCGGGCTGAAATGGACTTGAAGGGATGATGAAATGAGAAGGGGAGGGGGGGTATTTATAGCAGCGAGGAGTGGCAGTTTGCGTAATTTTGTCCGGGCGGCCTGCTATGGGCCGCCCGTACGGTCGCTCCTCGGTTTCCAGCGAGTACGGTCGCTCCCTCGGGGTTGCTGTTGGACTCGCTGGTCGACTCAGTGAGTTGACTCAGCGGGTCGACTCGGTGGTTTGACTCGACGGGTTGACTCGACGGGTTGACTCGGTGTTTTGACTCGACGGGTTGACTCGACGGGTTGACTCAGCGGGTTGACTCAGCGGGTTGACTCAGTGAGTTTGACTTTTTTTAGGATTTTTTGACTGGCCTTTTTTTATGGGGGGTTTTTCAGGGTGGTGTTTAGGACTGGGTTGACTGGGTTCAGGCTTGAATTGGGCTATGGAATGGGGCTTACAAGGGTGAGTTTGGCTGAGTTTGGACTTGGGATTTGGGGGTATGGTCCTCCATTCATCCAGCTATCTCTACCAACAGTGTAGCCGAAGGTGGGGTGTCTACATTTATGGAATAATTAATTTGTCAAATAATAAAATATAGCATTCAAGCACAATGGCGGAAACAATTATCATCTTATTCTATCAAACGTACTACGTCATCATCAATGTTTAAATAAGGGAACCAACCAATATCCATACTGATTAATTAAAATAGAAAACCATGTCTTCTCTTGAAGACTTATTACAATTCCATAAATGTATCAACTACTCAAAAGACATATTTAATAAATGATAATATCAATTAAGTTTATCTAACATCGTCATCCGTCATGTGATCGTACGAACCATCAAACTCTTTTCCTTAAAAATCGGGTTCAATACCTGGATCTTCACCTGCATCATCTAAATTGTGTTTGGGATAGCGTTAAACGTTATCATAGTAGGGAATATTTCCTCCAAGATAATCAAGAATAATAATAATGGTACAGAGTAAACGCAAGTAGTATATTATCATTTAATCAAATTAAAACAACCAACTAAAAATCTTTATTAATGCGATGCATGGAATGCATGCTCTGGCTAAGGCACCCTGGCTAGAATCACAATCCATGAAGTGGGAGACTCCCTGTTACGACTTCATGCTAGCCACTAGTCACCAGAGATTCTTGGGACGCACAAGCCCATAGTTTTGCCCGACCACGTGAGAAACGGGACGCTCATAGCCCAAATCTACACGTGACAGTGTACGGGAGAAGTAGGACGCTCTAGCCTATTCTCAATTCCGTACACCCACATGGAGCCAAGTGAATGCATGACTTTAGTTTCACCTTTATTTAAGTGTTTTCGCATACAACCGATTTAAATAAAACTCAATGGTCACTATGGGGAGTCGCAAGCAACCCAGCATAGGCCGACAGCACGGGATTAGTGTCCATAGCACCAACCCTGGCTCATGAGAATTTGTATACCATTAGTGTCCACTCATTGTCCCGTTTTATGATTTCATCATGTCCCAAAAAGCCAATGTTGTACATCATGACCAAATTCATTAAAATACCCATATACTGTAAATGGATCAAATCAAGCATCATGTACATGTAAGGATCCATTAACAAACAATCACTTCATTCTCTCAGTTAAGTCAAGATATATTCTTCCATCATGGACACCTCTCACGGGTTCCATCTCTCTACATCGAATAATTTTACCAACTTAGGGACAAAGAGTATACAATAATGGGATGTCCATATGATGATCTTATACACATATTTCATATCACAATATGAAAACCAATGTTACTTGTAATACATGGACTAAGAAAATAAGGGTATAGATTTCACAAAAATAAATAACACAAATACACATGCTTCTTAGTCAAAAATCTAAAAAAAGGAATCACATCACCATATAATGATATTCATTACAAATCTCACATCAAACTTCATATTATATGGATAAGTAATTCAAAACAAAACAACTTTAAAAGAAACTTATGATAATCGTGATATTATTAATGAAAGGCTTGAAGGAAAATCCTCACCTTAGGATGAACTTAGAAGAAGAGGGTTGTAGAAGATCCTAGCCGCTGGAAAAATATGAGAAAGAACTCTCTCTCTCTCTCTCTCTCTCTCTCTCTCTCTCTTCTCTCTTTCTCTAAGGCATGGAGGCTAGGGTTAGGAGAAGGATTTGGAGGTGCGTAGTAGAAATATGGAGAGGGATGTGCATGCGAGGTCTTGTGTAACAACCTCTTGAGGTGGGTTTCTCAAATCTCAATATTTGGGTGATCTTTGATCAATTTCAATCCGTTCATCTTATCAAGCTCGAAGAGTAGAGTCAGAATACGTAAATTTCTTGATGATCCACATTCTAGATTGGCCGATCCTTGAAAACGGCCTAACGGGTGCTAAAATAGGCTTGATCTTAATTAACGGTCTACGCTTGATGATCAAGGCCCAAATTTTGAGAAAATATATAGTCATGATAGGAAAATAATTGTACAAAGTTTAGTGGTTGATTGATAGTGAGAAATGCCTAGATCTGAAATTTCAACTTTTGGCGAAAAAGGAAGGGGCTGGCTTTGTGGTTCAACGGTGTAGGATTATAAATCGGGGTCCAAATTTTGTGTAAACTCGTAGTCATATGAGTATAATAAGTGGTCCAAATTTGAGAAGAGATTGATGGTGAGAAGTAGGTAAATTGGAAGGTTCAGATTTAAAAAGAGTTGATAACTCGTTAATTTCTAGAACGTGATAACTTCGCGCATAAGAAAGAGACTTATCAAGATGGGGCACTCAAATCACACTATTGGTCCATGATAAAGACGATCCAAGTTACTCATATGAACAGAAATATTCGACTACGACTAACTATCTACTTTCCTCGCTCGATGGACATGAAAATCAAGGGTTAAGGGGCTGATTTGACAATCGGACCACTTCTACTATTATTTAAGGGTTGAAATTTAACGTGTATGGTTAATATGTGCCCAAAAGCTTAAATCCAGGGTTTTACGTGAAAGTGATCATCAGAAACTATAATACTTAAAAATGACATCTTAACTTAAGTTTAACTAATGGCATTTTCGTAATTATCTGAAAAGTGCGTGATTTTTGAAATCTGATTTTTCTACGATGTTTATGGGATCAGTTTAAGCAACTTTTGTAAAGGGTCCCCTATCGGATCTCCTACGGATGTCTCGCTATTCGTAAATCAACGGTAAATGTACGATAATTAATAAAAAAATAAATTAAAAATGAATTTTCAAAAATTTTCAAATAAATCTCGAAAATCTGGGGCGTTACAAGTTCTGACTGTATATGATAAGGGATCTTCGGTAGAGAGTGGATCCTAGATTCAGGGGCTTCATGTCATGTTTGTCCTGACCGGAGTTCATTCACGACATACAAGGAGTATGGTGGTGAATCGGTGTTTGTGGGCAATGGCTATGTTCATAAGGTAATGGGTATTGGTACGGTGTGCATGAGGATGTTCGATGGGATCGAACGAATCCTGGTAGATGTGAAGCATGTCCCCAAGATGAAGATGAATGTGATCTCTTGGTACACTCGAGGCGAAAGGGTGCGTGTTCATCGGCTGCAATCGTTGTTGTAAAGTGATAAAGGGGGCACTTGTGTGGATAAAGGCACGGAGATGTAGCCATCTTTACAAGTTGATCGGGAGCACAATTCACAGTGGATCTGTGGAATCGGCGGTGAGATCCACGGTTGCTCGTATGTGGCAAGTGCCTAAGGGCCATATGAGAAGAGCGAAAAAGGGCGTGAAAGTGCAAGGCTAGGGTTGATTGAGGCACGAGAAGCGGTGGAGCTATGTTGAAGTTGAGATGATGAAGGAAGGATGTTTTTTATTTGACGTTTGAAGCCTCGGCGGGGATTATTGGAGAGCCTTCAAATTGTGCAGGGTTCGGATGCTCAGATTGGTCGGCTTTGCACGCATTTTCTTACGTTGTTGTGTGTAAGATGTTTCTAATTCCGGGTTGCTTGCTATATATATGGCATGAATTCGGGATTAGGAGTAATCCGAAGGTGTCCAAGGTTTCCTAAGTGGGTTAGGAAGAGGGGAGAGTGTTTTGAAAGGGAGAGAGCTTGGGTTTTCTTTATTTTCCTTGCTTGTGGGCTTTCAATCTCTGTAATCTTTTGGAATAATAGTGGATCGCTTTGTGCTGTGGTTTTTTACCCATTGAGGGGTTTTTCCACGTAAAATCGAATTGTCTCTTGTGGTTGAATACTTATGTGGTGTAATTACATTGTGTTTCTCGTTTGATCGCATATTTTACTTTGTGTTGTTCGACTTTCGCTTCCACTGCCGGCGTTCTTATTGCCAACAATTGTTTCTTATGAACAAACCCATGACTCCAACATCGACTATATGAGATGCCTAAGGCCCCATGACTATAGAAGACACTTGATGCTCAATGGCTAAAAAGATGTTATGATGCCTTCAATCAACTCCAATTAATCAACCACACATTTTGTTATGAGCGGATAAAAGGTTATGGTGTCTTGAGGGAGCACTAAAATGAGCATATATAATAACATCTCCCTCTAACACTTCATCTTAAAGCTAGAGTATGGATATCACATATGCCTAACTTGTCAAAAAAAAAAAAAAATCACAAAAATGAGAAGAATGAACAACTTTGGTAAGGACATCAACAAGTTAGTCTTTAGAGTGAATAAAAAGCTCACAAAGACGAACTTTTCCTGAATGGATTGATTGTCCACCTAGATTGGCTTTTTTTGGGTTTACAGAGTTCAGAATTTGAGGTGATATGAATTGTCGCTTGATTGTTATATTATAGTAGAATGGGTGTCGAAACTTCAAATCCAACATCGATAAGAAAAGATTAAAGACAAGTAACTTCATATGTGTGCGGGGTGGGTTAGAAGTACATTTTTAGGCCTATGAGCCTTAGTTTGGCTTGAAAGTTAGGTTGACAAATAAATTCTCAAGGTTGGGGTGTAGGTTAGATATGTTGAGGCCTGGTGTAGGTTGGAATTGAATTTGGCTCACTCTTGCCTTGGCCCATCACGGAACCGACCCGGTGGTGTAGGTTAGATATGTTGAGACCTTGGCATGATATTACAATATGCAATCTTAAAGTAGGGCAGTACGTTGGGCTTCTAGTTTTGGCCCAGGTAGTTGTCATTGGGAGGAGAGTTTTGTGGGAAAATAACGTACGAGGGAGCTAATGACCTAAAGCTATTTTATTAAAAGAGAATCCACAAAATGTTATGGTGTCCTAAGGGAGCACTGAAATAAACATACGTAAATAAAATTCCCCCATCACTCCCTCTCAAGGTGAAGCATATATATATATATATATATATATATATATATATATATATATATATATATCACATATGCCTAGCTTGTCCAACAGATCACGAAAATGAGAAAAATGAACAACTTTAGTAAAGACATCAATAAGTCAGTCCTTAGATAAAACATATAGCCTAGAAAGGTCTAAAATAATCTTTGAACGAGGGCCCAAATGGGGATGGCTCATGTACAGAAGTCCCCAAAATTAGAAGAATTCTAATATTTGAAGTGATGGCTTACAATAGTCCTTCAAGAAATTAAGGAGCAACAATGGCTAAGATTCAACCAAAAAACGACCAATTATTCTACAGCTGGGATCTCTGATTTAGGGAATATTGGTTTGTGGACCATCGATCGACGGTGATGCCCATTGTATCAGTGGTTTGGATAACCTACCCATGGGTCAATTTTGTACTAACTCAAAACCCAAACACCACCATAAAACCTTTTTGGCCAGACGGAAAGGATTGTCTTCACATGCAAATATAGAGTTGGGGTAAAGTGGCAAAACTGGGAAGGAGACAGAGAGGTCTACAAATAGATTATATTTCTTTTCTTTTCTTTCTTTCTTTCTTTATGTTTTCTTTTAGGAGGATTGCTGAGGAGGGATTTCCTAGACATAAGGGGTTTGCACATAGGTGAAGTGAATTAGTAAGGGCATTTGCTCGGGATCCAATGTTATATGTGAAGAGAATGAGTAGGAAGGGCATTTTGCTCGTGATCCGATCTTATGGGTGAAGTGAATGAGTAGTAAGGACATTTGGCTCATGATCCAATGTTCCCCACACCCTTAACAATTGTTTAATTAGTCCAGTAAATTTGATTAGGATCCCACCATTCCTGGTGTAATTTATTTACTTGTCTAGAAACAATTGAAGGTCAAAAGATGAGGGAAATAAAAAGAATAATATACTAAATTGATATCAAACAAGCCACATGGGCTGGCCTAGCTGGGTGTAAGTCCAGCCCATATCATGCAGCCTTAGGATGAGCCTTGAGATCCCTGGGTTGGATCGAAGCCTATGTTTTAGGTCATAATTAAAGTGTTTTTTTTTTTTTTTTTTTGGGGGGGGGGGGGGGTGTTTGATTGTGAATATTTTCATAACGCATGTGGAGAGCGTGGATGCTTTTTGGCTCCCATAGGCCAAGTGGACTATTGTAAGACACTTGGGCTATCTGGTAGCTACTTAAAATTGATTTCATCTCATTTCAATTAAGAGTAATTAGGCAATCGATATTATAGTTTTCCAAATGTTTCACAATTTAAAACAATTCGAGTTAAGGTGGAAAAGTTGTGCATGGCGTCGAAATTTATTAGACTTTAATTGACACTCTGAGTAAGGAAACAGGTTTACAGAAAGTCAGGTGACAATCAATCTTTACCATAACTCCTTTAGTGCAAAACAATTATACATGTGTGGTAAATTTTGTTGATTGTTGATTGTTGATGTATTTGACTCCTTGGGGATATACAAATTATTCATAGAGCACTTTTAGAAGCGTGCATAAAGAAACACGTAAGGAAAAAGAGTTGTATTAATATTTAAATTTAACTTAATTCTCAAGCCATCACATATCACAAGCCCTTAATTATATTCTAGGGAGAAATACTCTTGATTACGAAATATAACATGCAAGACATAACAAGTGGTCAGGCGAGTGCAAACTTATCTCTAGTAAGGATTATAACACTACTTGTCTTGAAGGAATGTTACCTGTGGCAGCAGCTCATAGGGTGTAAATATTGTGCTACAAAGCACGGCTACCACGGCATGCGTGCTAAGAGATGATTCCTATCTGGGTATCTCGGGCCCAAATCAGGTGAGCACGACTTGATACCTTTTACTTGGGGATGGTACCTTTAGCTTTGCTTCTTGGTTAATGGGCATAGACACCTTTAGGCGCTATCAGCACAACGTGGTCCTAGGGCGACACAATTAGTGTGAGGAACGAGGACCAAGCCAGTGCTTAAGGCCTTGCTAAGGGCAACACTGATTGGCACGCCAAATGTGTGGCGTGGCCCATTTAGGCATGCTACCCTGATGAAAGGCGAGAACCAGGCCAGTGGCTGAAACGCAGTGCGGTGTGGACCATTGGGTATGCGACCGATGTAGGGGCCAGTGGGGCCTGCAAGTGAGCACCATCTCCAAAGGCATCAAGTACTTATTTAAAGTAAGACATAGTCCAAGCTAAGGGCTTGTACATGGAAATGTGCAAACCATGGGGAGCACCAATGGTGTGGTCTAAGTCTATAGTGTTAATCTTATATATTACCGAACAATAAGACTAGGGTTTTCTCACTTGTATTGGTGAGGGAACCAAGACATATTTATAGAGTAGAAGGTCAGAGAAGCTTACCCATCACACCTCTCCTCTAGAGTCTCCACACCGTAGGTTTTCATATTCGGCTTAATAACCGCGTATAGGGACCACGGTTCAAGCGTTCCGCCCTGAACCTATTTGTAATGATCACAACCATAGTGAGTCCCACTAAATCGCTCAATCCAACGGTCATGATCGATCATATGTGGCCCACCTAATGTGGTCTTACATTAATCTCCCACTTGGGCTATACTGATCTCTGAAGGAAAATAAAACATTTTATTTTATTTTATGAAAAATATTTTATAAAACGCATTTGTTTTAAAAGTTCCTAATGGGCACCGTACTATTTTCAAAATAATATCGTTGGATAACTATGAGCAACGCTTGTCAGATCCAGTCCATCAAGATCATTGATATTGAATTGTGGTAGTCAACATAACATTTAATCTTTTCGAAGTGTGACGAATCACGATCACAAATACCAATAGCCTTAATGACATGGATCAAGGATATGGGGTGTGGTATGAAGATTATATGTCTTATATGATCATACGTACTTATCTTCAAGTGGTTCTACTGAACGTATTTCCAAGACACAAACCAAATCTTGCTTTCTCAAAACTGAATGTGCACACTAAAGGAGAAGTAAGATATAAACTGAAAAACAGAATCATTAATGCATAATAAAGATATCTAAAATGTCTGTACATAATCGAATCATATATAAAAAAAAAAAAACTCCCACTACTGAAATACATCATTGGGATCAACAACTCCCATAGACGTCACATGCTCCTTAAAGAGCGTAATAGGAAGGCCTTTAGTGAGAGGATTCGTTATCATCTACTTCGTGCTGATGAGCTCCACAGACACTTAACGATTCTGAACTCTCTCCTTCACAACAAGGTACTTAATGTCAATATGCTTTGACTTTGATGAATGTTTGTTGTTATTGGAAAAGTTAATTGTAGCTGAGCTATCACAATAGATTTTCAATGGTTTTGGGATCATCTGCACAACCCGTAAATTAGAGAAAAAAAATCTAAAGCCAGATCACTGACTCATGGCTTCATGACAAGCTACATATTTCGCTTCCATGGTAGATGACGCCATAATCGACTGTTTTATGCTTTTTCATGATACGACTCTACCAACCATCATGAATACATAGCCCAAGGTGGACTTCTTGCTATCGAGACAGCCAACAAAATTTGCATCTGTATATCGAACCAACTCCAGACAGTCAGATCTCCTGTATGTGAGTTTGAAGTCCTTTGTCATTTGCAAGTAGAGCAACGCTTTTGTTTACAACTATCTAATGATTCATTCTTGGATTGCTAAGGTACCTGCCTAATATTTCAACCACAAAAGCAATATCCGGATGCGTACAGACCTGAGCATACATGATGGGCTCCTTACTGCCGACACATACGGAATAACTTTCATCTTGTCCTTTTCTAGGTCATTCTTAGGACATTGAAATTGACCAAACCTGTCACCTTTTACAATAAATGTTTGGCCAGGAGCACAACCTTGCATGCTGAACCTTTCAAGAACCCTATCAATATAGACCCTCTGTATCAGGCCAAGTAATCCACGTGATCTATCCCGGTTAATCTGAATGCTGATGACAAATAAGGTATCACCAAGATCTTTCATCTCAAAGTTTTGAAATATAAATTTCTTAGTCTCGCACAACAATTCAATATTACTACTGGCTAATAAATGTTGTCAATATACAAGACCAAAATGATAAATTTATTCCTACTGATTTTCACATATATGCACTCATCCGCATTATTTTTAATGAAATCATATGAGGAAACAACTTCATGAAAATTTAGGTACCACTGTTGTGATGTCTGTTTTAACCCATAAATGGACTTCTTAAGTTTGTAGACCAGATGTTCTGAGCATTTGACTTTAAAATCTTCTGGCTGTAACATATATACGTTCTCCATTAAATCTCCATTAAAAAACGCAGTTTTCACATCCATTTGATGTAGCTCCAAATCCATATGAGCCACGAGAGTTATAATGATCCTAAATGAATCTTTTTTAGACACAGGTGAGAAAGTCTCTTTAAAGTAATGTCTTCACATTGACTGAAACCCTTCGCAACTAGCCTGAATTTATACATTTCGATATTGCCCTTAGAGTTTCGTTTGGTTTTAAACACCCATTTACAACCAATCGGCTTAATCCCTTCAGGCAATTCAACAAGGTCTCAGACTTTGTTGTCCTTCATAGATTTCAATTCATCTTTCATGGTATCGAACCAACGAGAAGAATTCGCACTTTGTTCGACTTGTGAAAAGGACACAGGATCCTTTTCAAGCACAATGTCAAATTCATGCTCCTACAAATAGACGATGTAATCGTCTGGTATTGCAAATATTCTCTCTTTATGTGATAGTCTTAATGTCTCATTATTCTGAATTGGGTTTTCCATTTCTTCGTCGGTGGGTTGTATTTGAGGCTCTATATGGCCATCCATAAGGATCTTAGGGTCCATTGCTGGACGGATGACCACACTATTCTGAATGATTATGGTGGGAATTACAATTCTTTCTTCCTTAAATACAATATTTCTCCCGTTCGTGCTCCCACTATCTTCAGTGTTCTCAATAAACGTAGCATTTACAGTCTCAATGTCTCTCATGGAAATGATGAACAATAAAATCTGAATCTTTTGGATCTTTCTTGGTATCCAATAAAGACGTAACTAACAGTTTTAGGGTCAAGCTTTCTTTCATGCGGGTTATATGGTTTGGCTTCTGTAGGACAACCCCATACATTAAAATATCGTAGACTAGGTTTTGGCCCTGTCCATAATTCATATGGAGTTTTCATTACAGCTTTACTTGGGACCCTATTAAGGATATGCACAGCCGCTTTCAATGCATCACCCCACAAAGATTCTGACAACGTTGAATTACTAATCATAGATCGTACAATATCCTTTAGGGTGTGGTTACGCCTTTCCGCTACACCATTCTGCTCCAGGGTACCAGGTATGGTGTACTGGGCAATGATGCCACAATCTTGCAGGAATCTAGCAAATGGACCTGGATTACGCTCAGATTTGTCATACCTTCCGTAGTACTTACCACCACGGTCGGATCTTACAACTTTGATCTTTCTGTCGAGTTGATTCTCGACTTCAGCCTTATAGATCTTAAATGTATCCAGGGCATCTAATTTTTCGTTAATAAGGTATAAGTACCCATAACGAGCATAGTCGTCTATAAAATTAATAAAGTACTTCTGCCCATTCCAGGATGTTGCAGGGAACGGTCCATAGATGTTTGTATGAATTACTTCCAAGAGTCCTAGCTCCTAGTGGCACCCTTTTTCCTTATTCTAGTCTGTTTACCTTTAATGTATTCAATACAAATCCCAAAATTTGAGAAGTCCAGTGAGTAAAGAATTCCTTCACGTAGAAGTGTTTCCAATCTCTCCTGAGAGATGTGGCCTAATTGCCTATGCCATAGCATGGATGAATTTTCACATTTTAAACTTCGTTTGATGCCTTTAGTATTTTCATGTGGGGAGTTAATGCTGTATACATGTGAAATATTCAAAGCTTGCTGATAAAGGTTATGAACTAAAGTGCCAAAACTAATCATTGCCGAATTATAGCAAATACTTAATTTTCCATTTGCAAATTTAAACTCATAACCATACTTGTCTAAACGAGAAATGGAAACCAAATTGTACCTTATAGAAGGCACACAAGCAATATCTATTAGATCAAGAAAGTGTCCTGATGATAACCTAAGCTTACAGAATCTAGTAGCTTCCACGTTTACTCTAATGTCATTCCCCATATAGACTGATATCTCTGCATCAGTTGGTGTCTAGCTTTGGAGCATATCCTGCATGGAATTACATATGTGAATAATTGCACCAGAATCTATCCACCAGGAGTCTGTGGACACATCAGTTAAATTTGATTCAAAACAGACTAAAATTTGGTTCTTACCCTTAGAAATGGGTCATTCTTTAAATCTTGCACAATCCTTCTTCTGATGATCTGACTTCTTACATAAGAAGCAACCATCTTTGGGATCCCACCTTTTCTTCTTTGATTTTCCTTTGGAGTTAGGCTGATTGCCACCCGTGGGACCCGTAAAACATTTTCCTGAATTGTGCTTCCTTTTCTTATTACCTTTTCTTCTTTGACCAAATGTCACTAGGTATGCACTTTGTGTCTTGCTCGACCTTCTGAGTCTCTCTTCCTCCTAAACGCACTGAGATATCAATTCATTCAATGTCCACTTTTCTTTTTGGGTGTTATGGCTGATTTAAAATTGACCAAACTGTGAAGGGAGGGAGTTCAGAACTAAGAAAATCAAGAGTTTATCCTCAATCTTAAGGCCTAATGAGTGGATTTTAGCCACCACATCAGACAATCTACCAATGTACTCCCTAATATTTCCTTGACCGTTATAGGTGGCTTGAGTCAGTTCATGTAGAAGTGAACTCAGCTCAGCTTTATCCAAATTTTCAAATCGTTTTCCTATTTCAGTTAATAACTCTTTAGCTTCCTCGGTGTCAGGCATGGCACCCTGCATGGTCTCAGAAATCGAGTTATTTATGATCTTGAGACATATCTTATTTGACTTGGTTCAGGCCTTATAGTGAGCCTTTTTTTATTCCGAACTAGAGTCAGATGGAATGGGAGACTTTGCTTCCTCCAAGGCCAAGTCCAAGTCCATGCAACCTTGGACAATTTCAATGGATGACTTCCATTTTGAATAGTTAGACTCAGTAAGCAAAGGTATGGAATTGAATTGGGTTGGAACATTGGAAACAGTCATAGCTGGACATTCACAGCATAAAACTCACATCAATAAATAAGTCTCATATAACAATGCATGAACATAAACCACAAACATTATACATGTATATACATTCAATTAATTTGGGCCTTCAATCAAATGACTTAGAATGATGATGGGCCATAATCATCTAATTCTGGCAAGAGCCCAGCGTATCATCACGATTCCTCCTTTGAACGAAATTGTAACATAACATGAAGTTGATTAATGCTAGTGAAATAAATCTAAGACGCCCATCATCTTTGGATGAAATTAGTCTCTCAAACTTATATCACCATCACCAATCACTCCATCTCGCTCACATTCAGCCAAACGATGATACTTCTTTGTTCTGACCATCGCCTACCTGGATGTGAATGCAACTGAATGCACTCCGATAATGGAGGGTCACTGAATTCCATATACTAAAGTCTGAGACCAAAGATTTTCACCAATTGAGGTCACTTTGGTGGCTAACACAACTAGCTTCAACCCCTACACCCAGACTCAAGGATTGCTACATACTCCTGCCCATAACGGACCATACTGTAGAAGTTCTGATTCGGCCCAAAACATGGCTAATGTTGATCGCCCATAGGCTCAAACAGCTTTAACTGAAAGATGGTTGGATTATATTTAATGGTCAGCCCTGAATATTAACCATGAAGAATGGGTAATGGCCCTATTTTGGGCAAGATCTGAACTCAATAATATATAACCATATTTATTGAATTACCAGGGCCATTTATCAAGTGTAATCTACCAACCATCAATTAATATATTTAGGTTTTATTTGTACTGAATAGCCCAACTATAGTTAATTCAATAGTTTAAATCATCTTAGACAATGGGCCTAAGTATCCAAATTGGGCCCCTAAGGTAAAAAAAAAAAAAGAAGTCCATTAGGTCCCATAGGGTTGGGCATAGAATGGGCGTTAAGAAGGTCATAAAGTATCCTTGAAAAATGGACATAAATTCAACATGATGTGGGCCTAAGATTTGGTCCATAACAGCTTGGCATTTAGGCCTAATATAGGCCCAAAATCAGCAACAAACAAGGCCTATAACCTTGGCTGAATCCATCATGGTGCAAGCCAAAGCTGGCCTGAAGATGGTCATGAAATAGGCACAAAGGTGGGTTTGGTCATTTGACCCAATATACACAAGCCCAATGTGAAGGCCCAATTCACAATCCCAATCCTAAAATGGAAATCTCAATACACCCAAACCCTGACGTTTCCTTATGCACCAGAGACTACTGTAACTTTCCAAATCTGAAAATCCTTCTTATGGCCAAAACCCTAGCAGCTAGGAATGGAAATTGCCATTCTGTCCCAAAGTGGAAACCAATATCTAAAACCCTACATCGAAAAATTTGAAAACCCTAGCCGCACTCCTCGCCCACAGAAACCATGCCGACTTCCATCTCCCTCGTCTCCAGCAGTCACATCAGAAGCCACCACAGCTCTACCCTCTCTCTACGTCCTAAAATCTGGTGACCCTTTGCCGAAATCGACAGATTTCATGGTCGACACCATTATCTCGATGAGCCCGTGCCATCGAAATCTAGATCACAAGATGGATAACACCATCATGCCGCTACCGTGGAAGAGAAAGAGGGTTTTGCCGATACCTACAGCCGCGACTACCGACCCAGACAACGACCGGCTTTAATGGTGAACCGTGGCTTGAGCAACAGGTAAGAGGGGCGTCCGTCATTGCGAAATATTAGACGGAAAGAGAAATAGCTGATGTTGGCCACGACTGTCGGCAGATTACAGATTGTTTGAATCGGGCCTAGATGATCGACGGTCCTTCCAAAAACAAGGTTGGAGGTGGCGATCTGAATTGGGTTAGAAGAGACGGCCATGTTGGATTGGCGATCACGCACCACGCTCCACATCGATCGGCAACATGGCTGCACTCAACCCCTATACTCAGCAGCATGCGCAAAATTGTCCCTCAATGCGACTTGTATTGGGACGCATGAGTCTTTAAAAAAATTTCCCCAGGATTAATGCATAGTTAGCTCTGATACTAATTGTTAATCTTATATATTGCGGAATAATAGGATCATCTATACATCAACAATGGAGATTCTATACTATAATCTTAAAGGCATACCTGAAAGGGAAGACATTTCCGATGCCGTCGTATTGCCGAAAAGAGCTCTTGGTCTTCTGCACCTTACACCTTTAGGAGATCCTCTCAATGGGACTAGGGTTTTCTCACTTGTGTTGGTGAGGGGACCAAGACATATATTTATAGAGTAGAGGGTTAGAGAAGCTTACTCATCACACTTCTCTCCTTTAGGGTCTCTACACCGTAGGTTTCCATATTCGGCTTAATAACCGCGTAACGGGCCCATGGTTCAAGCGTCCCGCCCCAAACCTATTTGTAATGATCATAACCATAGTGGGGCCCACTGAATCGCTCAATTTGAATAATCCAACGGTCATGATTTAAATCGATGATCATGTGTGGCCCACCTAACGTGGTCTTACATATAGGTGTATTGGCTATATGATGGCCACTTAAGCTCCACTTAGGGTCTCATATCTACTATAGGAGCAAAGCTCTGTTCAGTGTAGATTCCAATGCAAGAGCAGGGCTCCTTTCGATGTGGAGGCAAGGCTTTGCGCGAGTCTCTCAAAAGGGATGCAACCTTTAAGGGAATGCAAACAGTGTCTAAATGAGGGAGGGGTCTGGGGGTATTTACAGACCTCTGGACCCTACTGTGCCCAATCCTCATGGCGTGGTCATGCCTTGTGCAGCGTGCATGGCTAACAAGTGGCCTTAGATGGGTGTGTCGAGTGTTGGTGTGTGACCATCCAATTCATTTCCTTAGAGTGGGTCACGTTACTAATGTGGCAATACGATATCCATTCGATGCTGCCTTTTAGGCTTCTATGATCTGTGTCATACTATACTTGGGGTGATCAGACATCTTTTGGTATTTTGCCTTAAGAATTCAAAGGGGCACCTGCATTGTGCTTAACATGGGCATGATGGCTGCACCAGTGAATGCATAATGGCCTAGTACTTAACTAAAATTTAGACTTCACTAGGTAAAACGCCTTTCCTTAGTGCGCGAAAAATAATACGCCAACAAATGCCCCTCATGCGGGCTTAGCAAGCCCAATTCACTCGAAGCACAGGCTTATCGAGCTCAAGTGAAGATTAAAGGAGGGCACAATTGTGCGGCATTGCGTGATATATGTTCCTTCATCTCCCTATTGTGTGGCTCTGGTTCCACTATAAATAAGCTTTGTCAGACTTGTCAGTCATTCCGTAAATTGTTAATCGACATCTTTCAATTTTTACCTTCTACCGAATTTGCTTGTTTACGCGGCCATCTGGTCCTCTGCACTTCGCATTTTTCGCATCTCGTTAGTGTGATCTTTTCCTGATGAGTTCACTTTTCCTTCAAGTAGAAATTTGTTAACATCCTCTTTTATGGTATGGCCGAGGTCTATATGAATTATTTCCTTGCACATTTTGGTGCAACCATTATTCTGCACGACTGTCTTGACTTAGCTGATTTTAGGCTTCTCACTGGGGTAAGAGTACGATTGTCCTATGACAGCGTGACTACTTTGCACGAGCGCGACTTCCAGGACTTAGCCAACTCTAGGATTCCTCTATGAGGAGTGAAACTCTAGGATTCCTCTATGAGGAGTGGTAGCATGGCTACTGTGTGAAAGTGCAACCAGTTTATAAGCATGAATAACTCTAGTAGTGTGACCGCTTGTACTTACTCATTTTTTAAAAAATTTCCAACCCCTATTTTCTTCTGTTATTGTAGGTACACATGGATGGGAGGGAGTCTGAAGAGCTTTCACTATCTGTTGCTGCAGGAGATACTGATGCGAGGTTGTTATCTAATCTTGGGAGGGACCATGCCCCTTCTAGGAGACCAACGAAGCATGCCAAATCTGGTCAAGCTCAAGAGCTTTATACATTCCACAACTATTGACTTCAACGAGTGGCGAAAGAAATATTGTTGCACAATACCCTTATGGTTATTATGGAAAGTTTTATAGTGACACTACCTGAGTAAGGTATTAAGGCTGAGTGGGTGGCGTGGGAGTGCAACACAGTGGTCATTTTGACTAATCCACCTTCCCCCATCCAACATTCTATCAACTCTCATCGAAGGTTATAGACGATTATGGCACAATATCACAATTCTAGCGGGAAGAAGAAGGCATGGCAAGATTAGATTGCTCAACTTAAGAAACCTAAAGTGTTTGTCATGTGCGAATGTGTACGAATTTGGGCAAACATTTTCTCATTGCGGAGTCCCTTCAATGGGAATATAATCCATACTAATAGATTATTATAGCGCCACCTTCTCATAATTGGTGGCTAACCATTTGATCAAGATAAGTTTGCCCGATATCGCATCATGGTATGCTGGCCTATGCTCATACGAGGTGATGTTTCTAGAGAGCCTGCATGGGCATGAGGAGCGTAACCAACAAATAAGGGATATAAACCTTGTGTGTGAAGCTCATGTGCATCTTTTTACATGCTTTCAATCTTCACAAGGTATATCCCACTCATTACTTTGAGACCCTTTGCCAGCATTATTGGGATCTCATCAATACTAGCACTTTGTGGGAAGGGAAATTCACATCTCACAAATTACTTAACTGTCACCCTATATATGAAACATGGTCCACTGCCATTTTGGTGAGGCATGAAGGTACCTCATGTCAGGCAAGGATCTACAATGTTGTCGCTGCTACAAGCAACTGCTTTTGTAAGGAGAATAACATCCTTAAGGGCTTCTTAGACTTATGGAGCTCGATAATGAGTATATCTCATTCTTTTTTGACTTTACCATTGTTTTAATCACAATTGATCTTTATGGTGATTTTTTTTTTTTTTTTTTGTGTTTTGATCATATAAATCTCATATAAGTATCTTTTGTAGTTTTTCAGTTTTCATCTTGTTTTAATACATACATAGGCTTTAATGTGGATAAAGCTCCTTAATTCTTTTATTTATATCTTATTATGATTCTGATTTGATCTTCATTTTACCTTTAAATAGTTACTGTAAATTGCATGCTTTAAAATAAGGAACATCTTTCTTGATTTCAAGAAAACCATATTATGTAGATTTTTTTTTGTGAATTATTGTCAGTCAGTTTTAAAAATCATATGTATAATGGATTCAAGTTTTTTGTTCAAAGTAGAAATGATTGTGTGATATTTTAAAAATAGTGATTTGTAAAAAATCATATGTTGTTAATTTTTTGTAAATGTGAACCGTACTTGAAATACAAAAACAAAACAGATAAGATGATTGAGTCCTTTGTATTGAGAGTTCCTAAAATATAAATGGGCGGGGGTGATTGAGTCCCTTAGGTTTAAAAATCCCTAAAGCGTAAATAGGTGGGGCGATTGATATCCTTGGGTTGAAAGTCTCAGAACCCCAATTAGTACATTTTGAAACCTCCACAGATCTAGGCCTGATGAGTGAAACAAACCACTTATACATTTTTTGTAGGGTAATAATCTGACTAGCTAATGTACGAATGGTCACCCATGGATCTAGGCCGGATGGATTAGAAAGAGTGTTGGCCAACTGAATTAAAATGGCCTAATGTGTTCTAAACTTTAGTCTGCAGTGATTATTAGTGATGACTTTTTATAAAAAAAGAAAAAGAAAAAGAAATATAGTTAGTTATGTATTATGTTATGCATGTTATTTTTCAATGATATTTTATTTAATCATGATCACTTGGAAACGGGTATGTTTTTTCTTTTTTACTTGTATTGAGATATACTCGTTGATCTTTTGATTACTTTTTTTTTTTATTTGTATTATTTTTAGTGGTGGGTTGTTAAACATAGAACTGAGTCATGACCCTAGGTGCAAGATATGAGTTAAGTGAATCTAGGTTCGGACTTAGGGCATGACAGTAAGTGAAAGAAAAGGAGAGAATTCTCTCTTTTTCCACATTTTCTTTTGCTTTTCTTCTTTTTCATGTCTTAATTTGTCTTCCACCACTTTCTAAATTTAGCAAATCTCGATTTTTCTTCCTTAATTAGCAAATCTTGTGTAAGAAAAATCATGAGAATGTTTAAATTTGAAAATTTATAGTCTTGATCCCATGTATTTTCAAAATTGATTATGCAGTTTCTTATCATATATACAATGATAATGACATCTATATTAAAAAAGTATGCTTAGCCATGGACGTCCACACACACATGTTGAATGTGTGGGGCCCACCCACAACTCATTGTGGATGATCATCATACATAATCAGTCAAGTTAGATAGCGTGTGGAGATCACAAGTATATAGAGAATAGCCCATATCATCATGTAATCTAGACTATTCATATGATCGATCCACTTTTAGGTGATTTAGGGGTCCTTTGGATTGGTCTATTCATAAGTCAAAACTCATTATGTGAACATCATATAAATGGTTGGATCATTGGAGGATGATTTAAATTTGAAAGATATAAGTTCCCAAGTATGACATTGTAACACATAGGGATGTATTCAAATATAAATTTTCCAAATATTTAATGTAAGACGTGCCATAGATGCATTCTTAATAAAGCTGGACCAAAAGAAGTCCAAATGAAAACAGAAGTAATCCGTCAAAACCGGACCCAGTCCTATGCAGGGCATGACGTAACTGGGTCCCAAGCATGTCTGGTTTGAATAAATTCATTTTGGATATGGAAAAATTGTCGTTCAAATTTTTGTCCATAAAAGGGCCATAACTTTTAATCCATGCGTTATTACAAAAGTCACAGCATATCAACCTTTATGTAACGATGATTCCGGGGTTAACTATCCTACATAATAGGTCGCGCATCTTCATTCAATCTAAAGAAAATTTACTATCTTTAATAACTTCTATTTTACCGTATCTCCTTATTTTTAAAATTTAAGGATTTTCATCTTTTCTAGAAATTACTTGTAATAATTTTAAGAATGCCCTGGTAAGATTTATCTAGACATTTCTATTTTTAGCAAATTAGGCTTTAGAAGAATTTTGCTATTCGGGTAATTTCTAAATGAATTAGGAAATTAGGCTTTAAAAGAGTTTTGCTACTTTGGGTAATTTCAAATTGGGGTTGGATTTTCTTTATTAGTGGTATAATTGAGAAATCATACACACATTATTTAATAAAATACTAAAATTTTCTTTTTTAGTAGATTCACGTTTTTAATCACTTAAGGAAGATAGTGATTTTTCTCTTATTATTTCACACTCTTCCCTACATCAAGCGGTATTAGAGCGAAGCTTTTTCCTCAATTCGATGGAATTTAATAATGGTTTGAGCAACAACCCAACAAATGGTGCTCCGGGAATAATCTTATAACGATAGTGCCAACGTTTGGAGCTTTCAAGGGAGAGAATTTACGAGCCATGTAAGGACTATAGGTGGTGATCGATCATTTGATGGGATCTTTAGGACAGACCTGTGCTTGTAATGATGATTAACATGAGATTGGCGATGAAGCTCATGGTCATAACATTCGTAGTACAACACCGGTGATGAATTATAGGTCACGATCCAATCATAGTAAATTGCAGGCCACCACTTTGATCATGAGGAAGCTATTGTATACATTGAAGGAGGAGATAGATCCGCAATGGCACAACATCTTTTGAACAAAGTACACCACAAACTAAAAGATTTGTGATTTAATTATAAATGATGGGAGTGGTGAGAATATCAGTGTCGAAGATATGGTGGAAAAGCTGCAACTAAAGATAGAGAAGCACCTCTCTTTGTACATGATTGAATTAATCAAGAAAGTCAGTAAAACAAAGGTAACTAAACAATGTTGTATTCCTTCTCCATTAGTAAATATTATAAGAATGAAGTAATGTGTGATGTGGTTAATATGGAGGCTTGTCACATGCTACTTAGTCAACCATGGAAATACGATGTTGAGGCCAAGATAATACATTTGTTTTTGTCAAAGATGGTAGAAAGATTATCCTCGCCCTTATGCAAACAGAGAGCCAATCAAGACTTCTAAATTGGAGGGGTAGTTTCTCGTAACTGTATGAGATTTTGCCAAAAAATTTGGGGAGATGGGGGAGATCAATGCATTAGTTGTAAAGGAAAAACAAGTAGAACTCACAAGCATTATGGAAAAGTTCAAACGAATATTGTAGAAGTTCAAGGGGATTATGTCCGATAAACTTTTCGAAAAGTTGCCCCCATTAGTATTATCCAACAACACATTGATCTTATCCCAAGGGCAAGTCTGCCTAATCACCCACATTATCGAATAATTCCTAAAGAATGCATGTGAGATCTTGCGGGGATAAGTAGAGGAACTAATCTGTAAGGGTATAGTGAGGGAGAGCATGAGTGTGTGTGTGTGTGTGTGTGTGTGTGTGTGTGTGTGTGTGTGTGTGTGTGTTGTGTTAGCCCTGTTGATGCCCAAGAAGTTATAGGAGTCTAATGCCAAGTAGAATGAAGAGGCTGACAAATATCAGCGCCATAACATATTTAAAGTAAGTGATAACGTGTTAGTTCGCCTGCACAAGGAAATGTTTTCAACTGGGACATTTAACAAGCTAGAGAATAATAAAATATGTCATGTTCTGATACTAAAAAAATCAATGATAATACATTTGTTATTGAACTTCCCAAGGACATGGAGATCTCGTAGATTTTCAATATAGCAAACCTTTATAAATATCATGAGCCAAGTCTATTGAATAACTCATGGATGAGTTCCTTTCATGTGGAAGAGACTAATGTAGGATGTGCCACAGATACATTCGTAGCACGATTAGACAAAAATAAGCCCAAATGAAAGCAAAAGTAATCCATTAGAACCAGAACCAATCCTACATAGGGCATGACATAACTGGGTTCTAAACATGTCCGGTTCGAAGAAATTCATTCTGAATATGGAAAAATTGTCATTCAAAGTTTTGACCATTAAAGAATCATAACTTTTGATCCAAGCATCATCACAATATGCACAGCCTATTGATCTTTATATAATGATGGTTCCGAGGTCAACCAACCTTTATTGCTAGGGCTGTAAATGGGTCAGCGGACCCGATGGGGTACCCGAACTTGACCCATTTAGACCCGACCCAGACTCGACTCATTTGTTAAATGGTACGGGTCTGGGTCTAAGAACAGACCCAGTTGTTAAACGGGTCTGGGTCTGGATATTAGACCCGACCCGACCCGACCCGAACCCATTTAGTAAGTGGGTGGGTTTGGTCTATGTTTCAGGGGACCCGTCTAGCCCAGACCCGTCTAGACTCGATTTTAAGCCTAGTAAAATGCTTGCATACTTAATCCAGACCCGACCCATTTATAAATGGGTCTAGGTGGATCTCCCTCTACCAGACCTGGACCCATTTATAAATGGGTCTGATGGGTTGACTCGGACCCAACCCGGACCCGCCCATTTAGTAAAAGGGTCTGGGTCTAAAATTTGGACCCAGACCCGTTTAGTAAATGGGCGGGTCTGGTTTTGGCTAAACCCGCCCCGAACCCGACCATTTACAGCCCTATTTATTGCAGGTTATGCACCTTCATTTCATAGGAAAAAGCATCCTTTTAGTTCAAAATTGTGATTTAGGAAAATTTATTATTTTTAGTAATTTCTATTTTTGTTGTATCTCTTTATTTTTAGAGTTTTAAGATTTTCTTCTTTTTTAGAAATTGCTTATAATAATTTTAGAAATGCTCTGGTAAGATTTATCTATACATTTTTATTTTTGACAAATTAGGCTTTAGAGGAACTTTGCTATTTAGGATAACTTCTAAACGAATTAGGAAATGAGGCTTTAGAAGAGTTTCACTATTTTGGGTAATTTCAAATTAGGGTTTGGGTTTTCTTTATTATTAGTGTAATTGATAAATCATACACACATTATTTAATAAAATTTTCAAATTTTCTCTCTTATTTTATTATGAATTCAAGAACTCTCCTTATGGATTCAAAGTTTTAATCACTTAAGGAAAACATAGTGTCATATCGCAACACATATGAATGTATTTTTGCAAACTTCTACATCTAATACCATCGTAACACAAAGGGGTGTATTCGTGCAAATTCTTACATCTAATACTGTATTAGTGGCATCCTAAATCCGGCCACCAATTAAATGGTGTTGCCAACACCACCCCAATGGTGGTGTGTCAATGTGTTGGCAGCCTAACGTGATGTATGTATTTTATATCCACGTAGTGCATTCGTTTTGCGAACTTATTTTAGGGCACAAACCCAAAAAATGAAGTAAATCTAAATCTCAAGTGAACCACACTGTTAGAAACAGTGGTGATTGAATGCCCACCATTAAAACTTGCCGGGAGCCATAAATTTTTTGTATCAGGCTAATATTTGTGTTTTTCCTTTACCTAGGTCTGAGTAACCTTACCAACATGTTGGATGACAAATAAACATTATGGTAGACTGTTGAAAGGATTCAAGAGTGAGCGTCATTATCCCTATTGTTTCCTATGGTGTGTTTCACTTGAACATTGGATTTGATTCATTTTTGGATTCATGCCCTAAAATGAGCTGGAAAAATGGATGGACAACAAATATACATCACTGTGGGCCCCACGGTGCCCAACACATCAACACACTATTGCTCCGTTCACACTCATAAATGTATAGACACATCACTATACATCTAGATGCCCTGGCTAAAGAATTAGGCTGCTCTGCCCATCACATGTGGCATGTGGTTCATAAACATGGACCATTAGCTAACTATTCCAACTAACCTATTGACTTCGCACACTATGACGGCCATGTTGAGTGCACGCTTCAAATTCTTCTACACATGATGGACGTACGCTTTTGATTCTCGTGCAAGGGTATTAGAGTGTTGAGGCCACTTAAAGGATGACTTAGTGTTATGGGTAATTCTGGGCATGTCACTGATCGTGACGTGGAAGATGTGCAACTATCGATATATGGCCCACTAAAGCTACTTCATATCACATGTGTCAAGTAGGGATTGAAGCTTGTAAAGGTGAACAACCTTCATACTTACCTATAATTATGAAAGACAGCTTTGAGGCCTCAGCATTGGCCTCAGATAGTGGAATTGGAACTGAGCCCGTAGGCTCGACCTCAGATGATAGACGGATCAGATGTTATAGAGAAGAGTAAAAGCCTTCCTTGCTATCGGCGGATCTGCCGAGCACTCGGCCTCAGTCATAAAAATCTATCACATCGCTGATTAACTGTAAAACAACTTAACTGAAGACACATCCTCGGGTCAGTATCTATAAAGTCACTCATCCCAATGACTCAATAGATTGCTGACTACATGGCCTCGGCCTCAGCCTCAGACTTAATTCCAATGTCTATCATAGGACATCCACTCTATTCGAGCAGCTTAGACTGCTAACACCAAGTGCTAAGTACACCAGACGTCCTCGAACCTGAGGCATATATGGACAACGATGACTACTGGATACGTGGGATCTCAAACATAATAAGGGGGATCTCTCCCAATCAAGAAATATAACTTGGACGGTATTTCATCTAGATATCTCCTAGAACGGAATCAACAAATATGCTGCCCAGGATGACAGATCTTTATCATTTATAAGAAAACCCTACTGCATCACTTCTAGGTATGTCATCTTGGACACGATCAATTACATATACCTCAAAGCTTTTACGTTCAATCGGCCTGACTGACTTAAGCATCGGAGAGTCCTCTGCCAACATGACCAGCACCCCTTTACGATTTCTCTCTCTTTGTGATCTCAGATCCCACGATCTACATCGTTCATCTCTATCAACATTATCAAGCGACGAAGATCTAAAGGTGGTCCTTAACCAGCTTTTGGCGTTAACTCTTGGATCTAACACTTGTGGTAGATTGGTGTGTTTTTGGTGTATGTACGGGCCGCGGATATATGTGTTTTGGCCCCCAAACGTTTTTCAACGGTAAGCGTCAATCTCCACTGTTTTCCTTGTGGTGTAGTCCACCTGATATTTGGATCTGTCTCATTTTTGGGCTCGTACCTTAAAATAAGATGGAAAAATGGATGGACTGCGTGGATAAAACACATACATCATGGTGGGGCACACAGAGATTTGAGACCACCCCTTGTGGGACTAGCTGATCCGCGCCCGTTTGTACGGGGTATTGGATTGAGAATAGCGCGTGGGATTAGGTAAATCTCCTGATGCATGGAGATGTTTCGCAGCAGCTAACGGTTCAACTATTCATCTGAATTTTGGATCCTCAATCTAGTACGCTCTTCAAAGGCCACTATGCCAAAAATCGCACCTGTTGAATAATCCCAACCATCCTATGCCTGGCATTTTCATTATAGCATTCAGATTCCAGCCCACCGATCAGAAGTGCGACGACCATCAATCAAAGTTATTCTGAAATGTTACGACCCATGCAAGGTGGATCCCACAGGATTCCAGTCTACATAGATCGTTTGACATCTTCAAGCTACAGATGGGTCATTACAGCCGTTGGATTGACTTGACAGAGGTATCTTACGTGATCCATGAAGAATGAATTAGCCAATCTAAGTGGACCAGATCACAGGAAAGAGTATCATTGACCATTAAAAACTTCTTGTGGGCCACAAAAGTTTTGGATCAAGCCTATATTTGTTTTTTTCCCTTCATCCACGTCTGTGTCACCTTATCAACAGGTTGGATGGCAAATAAACATGGATGCTAGGAAGTTTTAAATGGTGGGTGTTCAATACCCACTTTTCCTGTGCTGTGGTCCACTTGAGATTTGGATCTTCTTCATTTTTTGTTTCATGCCCTGAAATGATAGGGAAAAACTGATGGACGGCGTGGAAATACAACACATACATCAAAATGGGACCCACATTGAGAGAAACACCTACTAAGGTGTCACCCAGGAAGCATCTAATCCGCTCCCCGAAAATGGATAGTAATTATTTTCTGACACATGCGGTCCACAGTGGATTCCACTTATCCAACGGTCTATATTGATGATAGTGGGTCCACCTGTCCCCCACATAGAAAATTAATGAGCTTAAGTTTCCTGGAATTCGCATTGAAAAGCATAGGAAAGCAATCATGGGATTTTAAGAAAGAAAATTAATTAAATGAGAGAGAGGGGGGAAAAGGTTTGTATTTCTTTTCTTATTGAGTACAGATCCTCTTTGTTATTTGACAGATTGGACCCACATTGCTGGGCGCGGATTTCCTGCGGAAGCCTTGGCAGGAAGTTCCTGCACTGGGAACCAAGGTGGGCCCAGTGATGTTTTTTTGATGAATTCTACCCCGTTCATCCATTTTGTGAGCTCATTTTAGGAAGTGAGAACAAAAATGAACAAGATCCAAGACTCAAGTGGGCCTCACTAAAGGAAAAGGTGGTAGGTAAATTACTACCATTGAAACCTTCCTGGGGTCCACAGTGAATTTTATATGACATCCATACCAGTTCATAACGTCACTACTACTGGGATGAACTGGAAACACAAATATTATCCTGATTCGAAACTTTTGTGGCTCCACAAATATTTCAACTGTGGACGTTTAATCCTCATGTTTTCGGCCCACTTGAGTCTTGGATCCAGTTCGTTTTTGTTCTCATGTCCTAAAATGAGCTCCCAAAACGGATGGACTGGGTGGATTCATCAAAAAAATCACTGTGGGCCCCACCTTGGTTCCCCGAGAGTGCAGGAACTTCCTGCGCAAGGCGTTCGCAGGAAATCCGCGCCCTTCCCCATTCCTAATCCAAATCCACTAATTCAAACGGTTATAAGAGGGAATTATTTAGTACGAATTCTTGGTACATGGCAAATGAACGCGGATTGCGTACTGACACTATCAGTAGCACGTGGCTGCTGGACGGTGATCTGTCGGCCCCACAATGATGTATTTGTTTTATCCACGCCGTCCATCCATTGTGGGTCGTTATTTTCCTTCATGAGACGAAAAATAAAGCAGATCCAGATCTCTGGTAGACCACACCGTACGAAAAGATTGTTGATCGAATGCTCACCATTGAAAAATTCCTATAGGGCCCACTGTAATGTTTATTTGCTAAACATCCCGTTGATTAGGTCACAAAGTAGGGGATGAAGGGAAAACACAAAAATCAGCTTGATCCAAAACTTTTCCGGCCACCAAAATGTTTTTAATGTTGGCCGTTCAATCACCACTGTTTCCTGTGTTGTGGCCCACTTGAGATTTTGATCTGCCTCATTTTTTGACTCATGCCCTAAAATGATATGGAAAAATGAAAGGATGGAGTGGACAGAACACAAACATCATGGTGGGGCCTACAGAGAAAAGTCCAGTAGCGAGTCAGTAGGCAAACCTCGTCCATCCAAATTGCTATTGGTCCCACAAGGGATCATCGATGACGACTGTTGGCTAATAATCACATACATAAAATTATGAGCATGCAAAAAAGACGCTACGAATAAAAGTGATCTTAACATGCCCTAATTTTAATGGACGTGCATGATCATCCTGCCATGGTGATATTGAGCCTTCTAAAATCCACGGTGGACCCTTCATATCGTATGCTCAGCCTAACTATGCTCCACCCCAAAATAAAAATAAAAATGATTATAAAATTTCAATTTCTGTTGGTGTTAATTTCAGTAAGATATTATTTTGACGGTCAAGATCCTTCTGTTGGTGTTAATTTAAATTAGGGTCGTGATCCCATCGATGGGCACGTAGAGATGGTACATAAACCAAGTTACTGATGTATAGCCTTTTGAATCTGGGTTATCTTCCAATGATTGAAACCGTTTATATGCAAAGACATCAGTACCATGGATATGGTAGGCCCCATCACGAAGATCATGGCCATCTCCAAAATCAAGCTAATCCACTCACTAGGTGAGCCAAACCAGCTGTTTGTTGAGACAGACCTTCGATTCTCCAAGTGTGTGGCCCATCTGATAAGCGGACGGGCCTGTTTTATGCCCTTTTCTACGCATCATTCATCATGTAGAGAAACAGAAACTCCGTAAGGAATGGAAAATCTAGGAGGTCCACTATGGCCTGCAAAGACGGACGCGGATTGGGTGGATCACGAGCCATGTCGTCCATCCGTTTTCCCAGCTCATTTTAGCTTCCAAATAATCAGATCCAAATCTCAGGTGGACCATACCACAGGAAATAGTGGTGACTGAACCCTCACCATTAAAAACTTCCTATGCCCACCGTAATGTTATTTAGGGAAGACAAATATCATTTTGATCCAAAACTTTTGTGGGCATCAGAAGTTTTCAATGGTAAGCATTCAATCACCACTGTTTCCTGTGGTGTGGTCTACCTAAGATTTGGATCTGCTTTATTTATCAGCTCAAGCCCTAATATGAACTGGAAAAATGGATGGACGGTGTGGATATAAAACATTTACATCAATGTGGGCCTCACGGTTGCGGATCCACCTTCTTTGGTGGTCCGCGTCGTGCAAAAACGTCGATACAGGTAAAAGGGATCCAACGCTCCAAACCCACAAGAAAGATGTCAATTAATATTTCAATCAAAATCATCAAATAGTTGCAACTTTCGCATGGGGGCATCACAGCCGGCGGACCGGCTTAATCCTCAACCACACCTGTTTTACGTGGTGCGTAGAAAACACTGTGGGGACCACCATGTTGTTATATAAAATCCACTCCGTCCATCACGTTTTACCCTCGATTATAGGCCGTAGTGCAAAAAAAAGGAAAAAGAAAAAAAAAAGGATGAAAACCATAGGTTTGTTTGAGGGTCACCGTGCTGTTTATCCTACATCAAAACCGTTAATCAGGTGTAACTCACTAGGACGAAGTAAATATCCAAAATTCAGCCTGATCCGAAACTCACGTGAGCCACACGACGTGTAGCAATTTTGCATTGTTCCCCTTGGTGTGTGGCCCATTCAGAGTTTTTTTTTTTTTTTTTCATTAAATCAGGCTAATCCTTTGTATGTAGGGTCCAGATAAGGTTTCTCATCTGATGGACGGAGTGGATTTCTATACAGAACATGCTGGAACCCACAAAGTTTGGATGTTTCAGGTGCTGTAGAGGATTCTGGCCCCACATCAGGCCCACCCATCAACGCTTCCTATATCATCCAGGGTTGGCCCGACGGACTTCCAAAAATTTCCTCACGCCCTAACGACAAACCATCCTATGTTTTCGACGTGAATAGTAAGAAAGGAAAAAATAAAATAATTAAAAAAAAAAAAAAAAAAACAGAAATCACGACGTTTTCTTCATGGTCTTCTCCTTCATCTTTCGGAAAGCAATCTCTGTGTCCAAACCAAACCCATCCACGCTTCTCACATGCACCATCTCCGACTCCTTAAACAACTCCACCAACGGCCTCACGCTGTAAAGATCATTCGCCGAGTACTTGTCTGCCCTCCTTGATATCGACACGTGTAATACACACACCCCACCAGGCCTCAGCGTCCGTTCGATCTCCGACACGAACTTCGCCGGGTACAAAGCATGGTCGAACACGTTCGAGAACTCGAAGTCGAACGTCCCATTCGCGAACGGCTGCGCATGGAAATCTCCCTCGATTACGAGCGGTGGGTAAGGCACGAGGTCGATGCCGACCGAATCCGCCACGCCGACCCGCCTCAGCGCTGCAACCTCCTGCCCGACTCGGGCACCGATGCACAAGGCCTTGGAGTCGTCGGAGAGGAGGTTCTTGGACTTGAGGTCTTCGAAGAATTTGGAGAAGACATCGATCTTGCGGTCCCAGTCGCGGGTGGTCCAGATCTCACGAAGCTTGGGGTTCAAGGTCTTGTCGAGCTGGCGCTTGATGTAGGCGTCGTAGGAGGAGAAGCCGGATCGAATGCGGAGGTCGTCTGAGACAACGGGCGGTGGAGATGGGTTTGAAGTGGGGTGGAGAGAGAGGAAGAGGAGGAGAAAAAGAGAGAGACAGAGGCAAAGGGTGTATAACCTGAGGAGGAGGGAAGGCTTTTCTTGGGTGTTCTTCATAGGGGCATGTTGGGAAGAGGAAGGAGGTATTTTAGGAAATTTTTCTTCTTCTTCTTTGGGGTTCTCGTTTGGGTTTGGCTGTTGTGGCTGTTGTTGGATTATAGGATGTTGGGCCGGCGTTTTTGAGGGGTTGGTTTTCTTTAAGATGGATGGATGGATGCTTTTGGTTTTATAATGGAAAACTCTGGGCTACGTCGCGTTGGTACTACGTCGGATCATTTTTTAACGTGTGGAAAACTAATAAATAAGAATGAATTTCACCCCGTACATCCCAAAAATGAGGCTGATTCAACATGCAGTAGGCCACCCCATATATGAGTTTTTGACCGTCATGATTTTTGGGTTCCTAGGTGAGGCAGCATATATACCTGATGGAGGGTGTGGATCTCATGAAAGTTCCACTCACGACGGACTCGGTACCCGAGATAGCTGGCCCGTTATTCTAGCTCTTTTATATAAGTGGTCGAGCTTTTTCCTTTTGCACGGAGACTTCTTAAGTCAAAATTCCTCCGAAATTCCGATTCTATGAAATAATGCATCCGCGGACGACCGGACGTGCTTTTTAGAGAGAATTATCGAAAGCAATGAGGTGGAGTGAGTCTGGTTTTTCTAGGTCATTTTAGGGTGTGAGTTAAAAAATGAGGCATATCCAATGTCCAAATGCATCACACCACAGGAAGCACTGGTGGTAATCATAGCCACCGTTAAAACTTTTCTAGGGCCCATCGCGATGTTTATTTTCCTATCCAACCTGCTCATAAGATCACATAGACTTGGATGAAGGAACAATACAAATGTAAGATTGATCCAAAACTTCTGTGGGCCTCAAGAAGTTTTTAATGGCGCGTGTTCAATCCCCACTGTTTGGTCCACTTGAGTCTTGGATCTATCCAATTTTTGGGATCATGAACTAAAATGATATAGAAAAATGGATGGACGGTGTGGATAATAACCATACATGACAATGGGCCCATAGAACCACTGCTTGGACCGATTCTGTCACGGCGGGGTAAGAATCAATTCACTTCACCGGATGACAACCAGCCGGCCTTCTATTTACATAAACATGGCGATCATCCAGACCAAAAAAAAAAAAAAAAAAAAAACAAAGCCCTATCAAATCATTAGATAGGTTAAAAGTGAAATAGATGCTTTTGGATGGTCTCTGTGTGTGTGTCTATATATATATATATATATATATATATATATATATATATATATATATATTTTTATGGTATGGTTCACCCAATGTTTAGATCCACCGTAATTTTTGTACATCTCATCGCTTTGGATGTCAAGCAGGTGCCAACTAGGCTCAAAATTCTCAACTTGGGTGTATGGGTTTAGATGGGAGGCCTTTGGGTTTTGATGGGAGGAACGGAGACGTGGTGATCCAGCCAACATCAACCTCCATCTTGACAGGATTATGTGGGGCCACTGTGATATGTGTTTTATTGATACCATCCATTCATTTTGCCAACTCATTTTAGGCAAAATTGAAGCATATCCAAAGCTTAAACAAAGGACGCCACCAGTAGAGATAATTACATCCACTATTGAAATCTTCCTGGGCCTATAGTAGAGGACGGGGCGCGAATTAGGTGTTACGGGGAACAGCTCAGTAGGGTGTTACCCCTACCGTATGGCTCACATGGATGATGTTTCGTATATCCACTGCGTCCATCCGTTTCTGCAGCTCGTTTTAGGATGAGATTCCAAAAATTATGCAGATCCAAATCTCAAGTGGACCATACCACTAGAAACAGTGTGATTGAGTGCCCCACCATTAAAATTCCAAAGAGCCCATATTAAGGTTTTGGAAATGTTTATTTGCAATCTAAGCTCTTGATAATGTCAATAAGGTCTTGATGAAGGGAAATATAAACATCAGATTGATCCAAAACTTTTGTGGCCTCCAAAATGTTTTTAATGGTTATTCATCACTGTTTCTAGTGGTATGGTCCACCTGAGATTTGGATCTTCTTAGGTTTTGGATCACATCCTAAAATGATAGGGGAAAAAAAGATAGACGGGGTAGATATATAAAAAGAAATACATTAAGATGGCCCCACGTGGTTAGGGTAACACCCACTAAGCTGTTCCGAGGTAACGCCTAATTTGCGCCCGTGGAAGAGGACCCAGATGGATGTACTTGTAGGAATCGGCCCTCTAGACAATCTTAGGCTATCCAGATAGATGTACTTGTAGGATTCGTTCCCCTAATTACTCTTCTGACACGACAGTTAAGATGACTTCGGAATATGACCAACGACTTGGATTGTGGAATACCATTTCTCTTATCTTTACTAATAAGTCATAAGGAATTAGGGAGAGAATTTCTCCCTTTCTTTAAATGGAAGTAGGGAAGTTTGCATGAGGCTTAAACTCATTTTAAATTTAAAATTAAGCTTAAACCTTAAATGTTTTAAATTCAACTTGAAGCTTACACTACAACAAACTAAACATTTTGCCGCGACTTTGTTAGCGATAAGTAAAATTTCGTCGCAAAAAGTCCATTTTTTTGCGGGAAAGACTTTTAGCAATGAGTTTCAGTTGTTGTTGTTAAAAACCATTTTTACGACGAATTAAAACTCGTTGCAAAAGAACCATTTTTATTATTTACGACGAATATCATTTCATCGCAAAAAGTGACTACGTTAAGAAGCTACTTTTTTACAACGACTTGCCATTGTCGTCGTAAAATAAATCTCGCGCGAATTATTCACGGTGGTAGGAATGACTTTTAGCAACGACCTTTCATTATTGTCACTAAAAGCGACTTTTTGCGATGAATTGCATCCTGTCGCAAAAAATTATTTAGCGACTGACTTGTTGGACTCGTCGCAAAAGCATCATTTTTACTATTTGCGACGAATATGGTTCCATCGCAAAAAAGTGACTATTTGCGACGACATTTCAAATCGTCACTAATAAGCTACTTTTTTTGCGACAACCTGCCATGGTCGTCGCAAAAAACGTTTCGCGCGTAATTTTTTGCGATGGCAGAAAGAATTTTTAGCCACGAATTGGGTGCCGTTGCAAAAAAAAAAAAAATTGTTTGCGACGACAAACAGTATCTTTTAGCGACGAGCTTCATTTTTCGTCGTAAAATATTGCTTTTTGTGACGAATTGATGTCGTGGCAAAAAGTAATTTGTTTCGTCGCTAATAGTTCATATAAAATATAATATATGATAAAATTGAGAATAAAATTTATAAAAATTGATAATAAAATTAATAATAAAATTTAGAAAAATGGAGAATATAATTGATAAAAATTAGTAAAGATTGTTACAAAATTGAGAATAAAAATATATATTTTGAAAAATTGAGAATTTTAATGAAAATTGAGAAGTTAAAAAATTGTGATTTTGAAAAAAGAAGTTGCGAAGTTTGAAAAGTAATTGACAATCTTTGAGAAAAATTGAGATCTAAAAATTGAGGTTTTTTATAAAAAAAAATTGAGATTTTTATAAAGAAATTAATATTCATATTTTTAGAAAATTGAGAAGTTTGATAAAAATGAGATTTTGAAAAAATAAATTGAGAAGTTTGAAAAAAATCGACTTTTAAAAAAATGAAAAAGTTTGAAAAAAAATGTGATTTAAAAAGAAATCTAAGATTTTGAAAAAGAAAATTGAAAAGTTTAAAAAATTGTGATTTCGATTAAAAAAGGTTTTGAAGTAAGAAAAAATTGACAATGTTTGAGAGAAATTCAAATTCTTAATAAAAAAATAAGATTTAAAGTTTTGGATAAAGGTGATAAAAATTAAAACTCTTAAGAATAGTTTTCCTTCATCTACTCGTGTGCTTATCAATTAAACGGTGGAAGCCAACATAGATCGCTTCATTAAGTTCCCGATCGATGATCAAACAATGCGTATTACCGATGATCGCCCTGATCGACCTTCCAATCAACAATCAGATGTCACATAATGTTGTCGACTATCCGACCAACCTCCAATCAATGATTGAATGGTACAAACCACCATATATTGTGTCATCAAGTCCCCGATCGACGATTGAATGGTGCACATCACCGACGATCGCTTGATCGACTCCCAATCAACAATCGAATGACAAAAAATGTTGTTGACCATCTATCCATTTTTATGAATCATTTTAGAGCATGAGGCGAAATATGAGGTAGATAAAAATGTTAAGTGGACCATACAACGGGAAAACAATGGTGATCCATTGTATTGTTTATTTCCATCCAACCTGTTGATTAGGTCACAAATAGCTTTTTCCAAAACATTTGTTGCCTCCAAAAGTTTTTAATGGTGGACATTCAATCACCATTATTTCCTTTGTTGTGGTCCTTATGAGATTTTTATATGTCCAATTTTTTTGTCTTATGGTCTATAATAAGCTGGAAAAATTAATAGACCGTGTGGATGAAACACATACACCATGGTGGGGCCCACATAGCAATTTGAATAAAATTTATAAGTTTGAAAAAAAAATGATTTAAATCTACACAATTTTTTAGATCACTTCCTAAAATAAGATTTGAAAACATATGGATGATTTGGATATATAGAAAATGCATCAAGGTGGACCCTACACTATGAAGCTTGATGATTTCATTCCCAATCTCGTACATAGGTGAGCTTCATTCCTATTGAATTTTCAATATGTTGGTTACTCGTCAACTGTACAATAGTGCATATGTCAATCTGGCCTGTCCAAATTGTGCCTACCATTGTGGGTGGACCATTGTCCATTCCTTTAATTGAGGTCATACTTAGGTGATGCTTTGTCCAAAATGGGTGCCCTAAATGTGATCTCGCTTTCTGAGGTCCACCTAGATTCATGTGTTAGTCAACATCGTCCATCTCTTTTCTTCCTTCTTCTTTCTTTCTTCTTTATTTTCTTTTGTTATAATATTATAAGTGGGGCTCGCTAGTTGTGGAGTCCTATTGCTAATCATTGAGCATTACGCAAGTAGGATGTATTAACTAATCTATAAGCTCAATTGTAAAAGACCTTCTTGACAGTTATTTGGTCCCTATAATCCTTTAGACTAGCAATGATCGGACTTAGTAGAAATTTAACAATTCATTTACTGCGTTCTTCATACATTCCATATTTACATTGTCCTTTGATTCTAGAATAGATTGTATATTTGTACAAAATGAAACATATTCAGAAAGTAATTTCAATAGAGCTTTGCCCTATTCTTCTTTTACCCTGTCCAAATGACAAGAAAATGGTTGAATGATCATCCAAGTCAAGATAGTCTTTCCTTTCATGATTGAGACAAGTAAACCAGACTAGGCTTCATTCCTTTATGATCTTCATACAACTCCATGATATTCCAAAATGATAGTATCACCCAGTACATCTACTACTTCTAGGGATTGTACCAAGTGCTCAACCTGAAGGGAGAGAGAAGGGCCTTCTGCTCCATGTTAACATTATCTATCATGACATTCACTTACGGGGATTATATAAAGTATGCTTGTAACGCCCCAGATTTTCGAGATTTATTTGAAAATTCATTGTTAATTTATTTTTTATTAATTATCGTACATTTACCGTTGATTTGCGAATAGCAGGGACATCCGTAGGAGATCTGATAGGAAACCCTTTACAAAAGTTGCTTAGAATGATCTCATAAATATCGTAGAAAGATTAGATTTCAAAAATCACGCACTTTTCAGATAATTACGAAAATGCCATTAGTTAAACTTAAGTTAAGATGCCATTTTTAAGTATTATAGTTTCTGACGATCACTTTCACTGCAAAATCCTGAATTTAAGCTTATGGGCACATATGAACCATACACGTCAAATTTCAACCCTTAAATTATAGTAGAAGTGGTCCAATTGTCAAATCAGCCCATTAACCCTTAATTTTCATGTCATCGAGTGAGGAAAGTAGATGGTTAGTCGTAGTCGAATATTTCTCTTATGAGTGACTTGGATCGTCTTTATCATGGACCAATAGTGTGATTTGAGTGCCCCACCTTGATAAGCGTCTTTCTTATGCGCGTTTTAGAAATTAATGAGTTGCCAACTCTTTTTAAATCTGAACCTTTCAATTTACCCACTTCTCACCATCAATCGCTTCTCAAATTTGGACAACTTATTATACTCATATGACTACGAGTTTACACAAATTTTGGACCCTGATCTATAATCCTACACCGTTGAACCACAAAGCCAGCCCCTTCCTTTTCCGTCAGAAGTTGAAATTTCAGATCTAGGCATTTCTCACCATCAATCAACCACTAAACTTTGTACAATTGTTTGCCTATCATGACTACATATTTTCATAAAATTTGGGCCCTGATCATCAAGCGTAGACCGTTAATTGAGATCTAGCCCATTTTAGCACCCGTTAGGCCATTTTCAAGGATCGGCCAATCTAGAATGTGGATCATCAAGAAATTTACGTATTCTGACTCCACTCTTCGAGGTTGATAAGATGAATGGATTAGAATTGATCATAGATCATCCGAATATTGAGATTTGAGAAACCCACCTCAAGAAGTTGTTACACAAGACCTCACGTGCACATCCCTCTTTATATTTCTTCTATGCACCCCCAAATCCTTCTCCTAACCCTAGCCTCCACGCCCTAGAGAAGAGAGAGAGAGAGAGAGAGAGAGAGAGAGAGAGAGAGAGTTCTTTCTCATATTTTTTCAGCGGCTAGGATCTTCTGCAACCCTCTTCTTCTAAGTCCATCATAAGGTGAGGATTTTCCTTCACACCTTTCATTAATAATATCACAATTATCATAAGTTTCTTTTGTGGCATGTGAAGTTATTTTGTTTTGAATTACTTATCCATATAACTTGAAATTTGATGTGAGATTTGTAATGAATATCATTATATGGTGATGTGATTCCTTTTTTTAGATTTTTGACTAAGAAGCATGTGTATTTGTGTTATTTATTTTTGTGAAATCTATGCCCTTATTTTCTTAGTCCATGTATTACAAGTAACATTGGTTTTCATATTGTAATATGAAATATGTGTATAAGATCATCATATGGACATCCCATTATTGTATACTCTTTGTCTCTAAGTTGATAAAATTATTCAATATAGAGAGATAGAACCCATGAGAGGTGTCCATGATGGAAGAATATATCTTGACTTAACTTAGAGAATGAAGTAATTGTTTGTTAATGGATCCTTACATGTACATGATGCTTGATTTGATCCATTTACAGTATATGGGTATTTTAATGAATTTGGTCATGATGTACAATATTGGCTTTTTGGGACATGATAAAATCATAAAACGGGACAATGAGTGGACACTAATGGTATACAAATTCTCATGAGCCGAGGTTGGTGCTATAGATACTAATCCCGTGCTGTCGGTCTATGCTGGGTTGCTTGCGACTCCCCATAGTGACCATTGAGTTTTATTTAAATCGGTTGTATGCGAAAACACTTAAATAAAGGTGAAACTAAAGTCATGCATTCACTTGGCTCCATGTGGGTGTACGAAATTGAGAATAGGCTAGAGCATCCTACTTCTCCCGTACACTGTCACGTGTAGATTTGGGCTATGAGCGTCCCGTTTCTCACGTGGTCGGGCAAAACTATGGGCTTGTGCGTCCAAGGAACCTCTGGTGACTAATGGCTAGCATGAAGTCGTAACAGGGAGTCCCCACTTCATGTATTGTGATTCTAGCCAGGGTGCCTTAGCCAGAGCATGCATTCCATGCATCGCATTAACAAAGATTTTTAGTTGGTTGTTTTGATTTGATTCAATGATAATATACTGCTTGCGTTTACTCTATACCGTTATTATTATTCTTGATTGTCTTGGAGGAAATATTCCCCACTATGATAGCGTTTAACGCTATCCCAAACACAATTTAGATGATGCAGGTGAAGATCCAGGTATTGAACCCGATTTTTAAGGAAAAGAGTTCGATGGTTCGTACGATCACATGGCGGATAACGATGTTAGAGAAACTTAATTGATATTATCATTTATTAAATATTTCTTTTGAGTAGTTGATATATTTATAGGAATTGTAATAAGTCTTCAAGAGAAGACATGGTTTTGTATTTTAATTAATCAGTATGGATATTGGTTGGTTCCCTTATTTAAACATTGATGATGACGTAGTAAGTTTGATAGAATAAGATGATAATTGTTTCTGCTATTGTGCTTGAATGCTATATTTTATTATTTGACAAATTAGTTATTTCATAAATTACTTGGGAATTCGGCCGTCGTGTTATATACGAGAGTCGAAAATCTCGGGTCGTTACAATGCTCAACCCGAAGGGAGAAAGATAGGCCTTCGGAATCATCTTTAATTTCATCCTTGTTTTTCTTATTGATTTCTCTTTATTCTTCTTCCCTTCTTCATTTCTTCATTTTTAATTCATGCCTAACACCTACAAGGCAACATGCTTCCACACATTGTCTAGTAGAGGCCCACCCGCCCACCTTGATGTAGGGTATTTTATCCATGTTGTCCATCTACATTGCCAGCTCATTTCTTGGCACGAGCCCCTAAAACTGAGAATGTTTCAAAGCTCTAGTGCACCCCACCAAATTAAGGAATACAAGGGAACAACGGTGATTGGAACTCCCACTGTAGAAACCTCATCTGGGGCCGACCGTGATAGATATTTGCCATCTACCTTACCCATAAGGTCACTCAAACTAGGACTTCGAGTAGAGCCCACAAATGAGGTAACTTAAGTGGACCCTACTGCAGTTGGCAGCGGTGATGGTTGTCCACCATTGAAACCTTCTATGGGGCCCACCGTGGTGCATTATTTGAATCCAACCTGTTGATAAGGTTACATAGACCCACACCGTGTGGTGCATTATTTGACCCTCCACATTGTGCTCAGGAGGAATCCACAAAGCTCAGGGGGAATCCACAGTGCTCGGGGGGATCTTGAGTGCCATTGGCTGCCTACAACGTGGCACCTGAATGGGACCTCAGGAGTTTTGAATCAAATTGATATTTATGTTTTCCCCTTCACCCATACTTGTGAGGTCTAGGTAGCAAGCAAACATCAAGGTGAGCCTAAGGAAGGCTTCAACTATAGGCATCATTGCCTCACTATTTCTTAATAGTAGGGCCCACCATGATGTATGTATTGTATCCACACCGTCCAACCATTTGGAGGGATCATTTTATGGCTTCCACCAAAATTTATGGGTCCCACCATGATATATGTATTGTATCCACACCGTCCAACCTCAAATGGACCCCACAGGTTAGGTGGCATATAAACCTCACGGTGGGGCCCACACGTGCAGCAGCGATGGCCCCACCCTTTTCCATTGGTGGCCATTCAATCTCCACCATTTCCCTTGGTGTGGTCCACCATTTCCAATGGTGGCCATTCAATCTCCACCGTTTCCCAGCAGTGGCCCACCTCATGGGGCCGATATTAATCAGGGGCCCATGGCCTAAAATGAGGAAGCGTGGGACCCTATGGTTTTTTTTATACACTTGTAGGTGGGTTCATGTGAGAGATCTAATCCGTCCATTGTTCTGTTCAGCTCGTGGTGGACCTAAGGAGATTAGGTTTGGATATGTTTGACGGCATGAAAACATCACAGAGGCCCAAGATGGTTTGCAGTAAACATCCCATGACTCCCGGACGTGGATTGCATCCTACTCTCACCTATCTCCATATGCGAACAAGCTTATTGGGTTACCCTTATAGTAAGGCCCACCTTGATGATTTGTTGTATATTAACACCGTCTATCCATTTCTTCAGTCCATTTTAGGATGAAATACCAAATATTATGCAGATCCAAATATCATGTGGACCATACCACAGGAAACAGTGGTGATTTAGTGCCTCACCATTAAAATTCCAAAAATCTCATCTTAAGGTTTTCGTAATGTCTATTCACAATCTAAACTTCTAAGAATGTCAAGAAGATTTGTATGAAGGTAAACTATAAATATCAGCTTGATCTAAAGCTTTTGTGGCCCACGAAATGTTTTTAATGGTAAATCATCACTGTTTCTAGTGGTATGGTCCACCTGAGATTTTGATCTTCTTAATCTTTTCCATCGTGTCCTAAAATGATATTAAAAACAGATGGACTGACTTGGATATAAATAAAGTACATTAAGGTAGACCACGCACGGTTCGTGTAACACCCACTAATTTGTTATCGATAAGAGCTAATTCGCGCTCGTCACTCCTAAACTAACCCAAGACGGTACACGACCCTTAACTTGGGGACCACCTTGATGTATATGCGATCCAACCTATTTGTAAAGTACTTACATAGACCTGAATGAAGGGAAATAAAATATATTAGCTTGATCCAAATCTTCTGTGGCCCTAAGAAGTTTTCAACGGTAAGAGTTTAATCCTCATTGTATGGTCCACCTGTGTCTTTGATCTGACTTAGTTTCGGGCCTATAATCATAAATGATAAGTAAAAATGGATGGACGGTGTGGATAAAGCCCATACATCACGATGGCCACTCGGAGCCCCTGCATTTCCACAGGTGGGGACGGGCGGGTAGGACGCAATCCACACTAGAAGACGAAGCGACGGAACGCTTCATCTTCTTCTTCTTTCCATAGTTTTCGCCAGCTCAATTTAAAACGGACAGAGTCCGTGTGTTAATTAGTGGCTTTTGATCAAACTCTAAAAACTCAATAGCTCGTAATAGTGATTGTAAGCTTTCATGCCGCACTGTGCAACTTGGTTCACGTCGGGACTGAGTCTTGTGGCGAGTTAAGGCGAATCCAAGACTTGGTTCGGTGTCAAGAAGAAAGGAGGTTTGGTGAAGAGCATCAACCATTTGGCGTGGATTTCTTCATTCATACTTAGAGGTATGGATATCTAATTTTCTTCTATCATTAAGGCATGAAAAACTCTTCTTCCTTTTCAATGTATCCAATCTCTCTCCGTGGTAAATAGAATTTGTAGGAATGCTTAAGTATTAAAAAAATGAGGAGATAAGTGCACTAGCAATATTTTTTTGGGCACTTGCAGTAGGTAGCGATGCAGTACACGTGTGCAAGATCCAAGCCAGTCATCAGGTGGGCATTACTATTGTTGATCGATCATCTCTCGAGGTGATGGTTGAAGGAAACTGACCTACCTAATGAGTTTACCAACCTGATAATCAGTGCAAGTTATAAGGATGGCATGGGCCACCTAATGTGCGGCCTGGATGTCACACACAGTGCTAACTGCTAGGTTCCCACGAGACCTCAGCTAGAGGTGTATGTTGGCTTGGGCCACCAACCACAAAACGTAGAGATTGCAAGATACTAACCATTCATTGGATATACCTGCCTATGCATGGTAAATATTGTGCAGCTGGGCCCACATTGGATGCCTCAATGAGCATAGACGTACAAAATTCAATCTAGCAATATTTTAGGGGAACCCTATACATGGTGGTGCCCATCTAATCAATAGTCTGGATCATGGATCACTTGATCATGGGCTCCATTTAATAGGGTATGGACAGGTTGAAGCATATCCAGGCACGACCCATGGATTAGGTCTAAGTGCTCGATTTCAAGCCCAGCCCAGCCCGGATGGCCCATTAGGCTTTCGGGCATGGACCAATTTGGACTAGGGTTAGGCTAGAATACTAGACCTGAGAGCTAGGCTTAGACAAAAAATTTAAGCCCATTCAATAACTGGGCAGGCGTTGATTTAAGAGCCTGCCTGCAGCCTGTTTAGGATATCAAGGGCAATTTTGTTATAGACAATGGATGATGGAGCACACTTAATGAACAACCTAGATCTTACAAAAAAATGAGTGGTTGGGCTTGAGCTCAAATCATGCATAATCATCATAGGTCTGTGCCAGTTTATTAGGGCACATATCCAGGCCTGACATGAAGATGAGTTAAAGGGCTCGAGTTAAACCCGGGCACAAACCATAAGCTATTGACAGGAACTAGGATAGGCCGATCTTGTTAGCGTAGTACTAAGGCCAACTTGAGGTTGGACCCAACCCAAACCTACTAGGTTAGGTTGGGCTTGGGTTGAAAATCTTTGGCTCAACCCAGCTAGGTTTGGTTTGTAGCCAAGGCAACCTGACCTTATATTTATATTTATGACTAATATACATGTTATAAATGTAAAATCATGCCTTGCATGGAAAATAGGTTTCGTGATTAAAACTGTCTATATATACTCTATGTTATATAAGGTTCATGATCAAAGCCCGTCCATACATGGAAAATAGAGTTTAATGATTGGAACTTTCCTAAAGCCATATGACGAGTGCTCCCGACGATAGGAACCATCTATATTGCAGATTCTGCCATGTGACCCATGGTATCAATGTGCTAATGGGCTAGAAGTTTGATTTTATGTGTTAGATTACTAATTACAAGTGTTAATTTGGCCCAACAAGATATTACATGACCCACCCCAGCTGCACTTGGGTTTAGTATTCAATACCTTGGGCTACTTATATATTTTGGCCTACAGTGGGAGTGAAATTGCCTGATTTTTATGGCAGAAGATCTCATTACTTCCAAACAGAGATGGAAAGCTCAGATGTCATACATGCATTCCATATTAGGACAAGGGCCTGCGTGGAAGGGTTACACGCATGGAATTAGCAAACGACTTCATAAGTATAGAGAGTTTTGTGCATTTTATGACTATATATATATATATATATATATATATATATATATATAGAGAGAGAGAGAGAGAGAGAGAGAGAGAGAGAGAGAGAGAGAGAGAGAGAGAGGAATGCTCAGCTGGGCACTTCTCGTGAGAGAGACTCATGAGCACTTTTTCTTGGCTCATCACACATGATGTGAGCCCAAAATCTGAGCCGTCCATGTGATGCAGCACCCTAAAAAACCTCTAGGGCCCATCTTTCAACCTGATCCAAAACCCTGGTGGGCCGCAGCAAAAAGCAAGAGGCAAATCAAGGGAGGAAATTGTTTCCTTTTTTCATGGCCCACCAAAGTTCAGGAACAAGTTGAAAGATGGGCCCTAGGGATTTTTTGGGGTGCTGCATCACATGGACGGCTCAGATTTTAGGCTCACATCATGTGTGATGAGCCAAGAAAAAGTGCTCACGAGTTCTCTCACGAGAAGTGCGCAGGTGAGCATTCCTCTCTCTCTCTCTCTCTCTCTCTCTCTCTCTCTCTCTCTATATATATATATATATATATATATATATATATATATATATATAGAACAGTAAACACAACATACAAAGATCATGAACACCATTAACACAACTATTCTAATAATAAAATTCACCAAATCATTTTTTCCATGTCCAAACTCAGGATCATTAGCATATCTAGCCCTGTAGGGCCCACATGTAAACATGGCTGGAAAATTAGTCTATCATTTTCAATGTTATTTTAAATGGCAATCATGCTTCAAAAAATTATCCAGACCATTGATTTGTTATGTTGAATGTAAGTCATTAGTAAGCTTTCCTTTCAACGGTCTACATTTAGTGATGAACATATCAATGGCAAGAATTATCCATTCAGAGTTAGTTTCTTACCATGCCTCATCTGGGGTCGCACCTAGAAAAAGGTTTTGATCATCCGACCATCTCTGCATGTGAGTCCCAATATTATTTATCATCCTAATGTGTTTGTGCTCTATGAGTATTATTTATCATCCGATTAACAAAATTTTATATCACTATTTTGTTAATGAAAAATGCATGGCTATTATCATTTTGATTAATCGACTGGACTTGCACTTGAGATCTCCCTCTGTGGTTAGTTAAGTAATTGGATGGACTGTTGATCTGCTTCAATATTTCTAGGACACCAGGAGATCAGTCCTCGGATTTTTTTTTTAGTAATTTAGGCTTAGAATAAGGCTGAACCAGTCTGATTCATATTCAGGTCCAACCCATGAACTGAGGAGCTGAGTCCTGAACATCACTAGGCCCAGTTGACCTAATTATAGGCCCAACAAAGGGAAGGACTGAGGTTGGTTCATGCTCAAATTTTAAACTTGTTTGGCTAGGCCTATTCAGGGCCCATTACTAGCCTTGTCACTTATATTAAACTGCCTTTGAACTAATGAATCACTGTCTGATCTTTATGTTGAGGGCGATCCTTCCTCCCTTACTTACCGTAGTCTGCAAGAGTATGGTACAATAACAAGGTAATTTAGTAGGCCATCCGCGTCCAACAAATTTTCAAATATCTATTTTTGAGGTATGAAATGAAGACTAATGTGTTTATTCAACTTGCAATAGGGACACAAACATGGATAGGAGTTGGATACAAATTAAGAATAGGGCTTCGAAAGAGTATTTAGAAGGAATTGAGGAGTTCATGAAGGTGGTAAGACGTCATACAGGCGGACTTAATGGCACCCGATGCCCGTCTCGCAAGTGCAGCAATTTGTACTACAAAGATATAAATGAAGTGCATGTGCATTTGTATGATAATAGGATGGATAGGACATATACCCAATGGTATTATCATGGTGAAACTAATAAAGCCCTAATGATTGAGGATGATAATGATGATATGGCGAAAGATGAAGATATGTATTCTAATGCCATGCAAAATGTTATAGAAGACTTATGCACAGGAACATCTATGGATAATTATGTGGGAGCATTAAAATACATCCATACTGTAGATGTGACAATAGGGGAAGGAAAAACGAATAAATTTACGTGCTTATTGAGAGATGATGAGAGTGAAATGTATCAGGGTTACCAAAAGTATTCAATGTTGTCGTGCATGATAAAGTTGCTACATTTGAAGCTAATGAATGGTTGGAGCAACAAATCATTCAACATGATACTTGAGTTCATTAAAGATATACTTCCCGAAGGAGAGACATTGCCAAAGTCTTATTATGAAGCTAAGGAGGTTTTGCGGGACCTAGGACTCGGATATGTGTCCATACATGCGTGTAAGAATGACTATATACTTTTCTGGAAGGAGCATGAGAAGGATGATACATGTCCAAAATGCAAAGAGTTTAGATACAAACAAGTAAATGTTAGGGGTAAGAAGATCCCGCACAAGGTCTTGCATTACTTTCCATTAAAACCAAGGCTACAGAGGTTATTTATGTGTAGGAAGACATCTTCTGATATGAGGTGGCATAAAGAGAAGCGCACTACAGATGCAAGGGAAGAAGGTATTAAGGCATCCAACAGATTCTCAAGAGTGGCAAGAATTTGATAAGAATCACAGGTTGGTTTGCCGATGATCCTCGAAATGTACGGCTTGGACTGGCTAGCGAACGGTTTTAACCCACTTGAAAACATGAGTACGGATTACATCGTGTGGCCGGTTATACTTATTCCGTATAATCTGCCGCCTTGAAAATGCTTGAAAGAGCTATTCTTCATGATGTCCTTGCTTATTCCAGGCCCAAAGTCTCATGAAAATGACATCGATGTGTATTTGCGCCCGTTGATAGATAAGTTAAAAGATTTGCGGGAAGATGATGTGGAGACATATGATGCGTCAAAGAAAGAAAATTTTTAGATTGCATGCAGCATTGTTATGGACCATTAATGACTTTCCCTGCCTATGGGAACTTGTTTGGGTGGAGTACGAAAGGAAAGATGGCATGTCCTACATGCAACAAGGAAATAACTTCATATTATTAAATGAAGAATTCGAAAAAGATCTGTTATATGGGCCATCGTCGCTTCCTTCCTCGGAAGCATAGATGGCGAGAAAGAGTTAAGGATTTTGATGGTAAGGAGGACATGCGGTCGAAACCTAAGCGTCTATCTGGGGACGACATATTAACTCAAATGGAGGCAGTTAAAGATGTAAAATTTGGAAAGAGACTGAATAATAAGAATATGAAGCTTGTTAAAAACTCCTTAAATTGGAGGAAAAAGAGCATTTTCTTTTAGTTGTCATATTGGCGAACATTGAAGTTGAGGCACAATCTGAATGTGATGCACATCGAGAAGAATATTTGTGATAATGTCCTGGGAACAATAATGAACATCGAAGGAAAAACAAAGGATAGTCCGAGCGCTCGAATGGACTTGAAGGAAATGGGGATAAGGGATGAATTGTGGCTAGTTCCGAATGGTAATAAATATATGGTACCACTAGCTTGCTACACAATGTTCAAGGATGAGAAAAAGAGTTTATGTGAATAGTTAAAGGATGTAAAGTTTTCAAATGGTTTTGCATCAAACATCACGCGACATGTAAACATCAATGATTTTAAGGTATTGGGCATGAAAGTCACGATTGTCATGTTCTTCTTTAACATCTACTACCGATGGCAATTCGTGGGTTCAAGTGTAAGGATGTCTTCAATGCATTAATTGAGTTGGGATTCTTTTTCAAGGCCTTATGTTCCAAGACGTTGAATTTGAGAAGATTAGAGCAATTGGAACAGGATATTCCAATAATACTATGCAAGTTCAAAATGATATTTCTGCCTATATTCTTTGATGTCATGGTACATTTAGCTGTGCACCTTCCTGTGAGGTGATCATTGCCAGACCTGTATCATTTCGATGGATGTATCCAATCGAAAGGTAACGTGTAAATTTAAATTTGATCGTTATTCAATTATCATGCTAGTAATGCTTGTATATTTTTTTCATTTAAGGGTTTGATCATGCATGTCAACAGATCCTTATATACTTTGAAGAAGTATGTGAGAAATAAAGCAATGCCAGAAGGTTCCATTGCTGAAACCTATATAGATAACGAGTGTATGAATTTTTGCTCAATGTATTTTGAAGATGTTGAGACAAGATTCAATCGACAAGATCGAAATTATGATGTTGTTCAAGGACAACAACGTGCGGGGTTGTATGTCTTTGCACAAAATGTACGCCCTTGAGGAGCCGCAACACATGATGATATCGATGTAATTGAGCTTGCAAAGGCACGAATGTACGTGCTGAATAATAGCCCTGAGATCAATGACTATTTACTGTAAGTAAGCTATTTTGAATTTTACTCATATTTCATATGTTTTGCATTCGGTTTACAGATTTATCCAATTTATATGTAGGGAACACAAGCAATATATCGAGAGCCAGTATACAACTAATGTTCAACAGAGGCATGAACAACAGTTCGCAAATTGGTTTGAGGAACGTGTGAGTGATCAAGACCGTGGTTACTTAAACATCCTTATAAATGTTTATAAATGTTTGTTATAATTTATTTATCTCTTTTACATTTGTTTTCAATAGATGAAACAATTGCACGTACGTAAATCACTTGAAGCGACGGATGAACTATATTCATTAGCATGTGGTCCTAATTCACGAGTCATTCGATATAGTGGTTGCATTGTCAAGGGAATTAGATTCGATACCAACGAGCTCGATGAAAATCATAAAACTCAAAATAGTGGCGTGGTTGTAAACGGAGATCATGAAAGAAACTTACACTTTGACTTCTTTGGTATATTGATGGACATTATTATTTTAAACTATTGTGGGGGAAATCGGGTTTTTCTTTTCAAATGTAATTGGTAGGATGTTAGTAATAACAAAACGGGAATATAAAGAGACAATTATTTCACGAGCTTTAATGTCTCCCGTAAATGGTATAAGAATGACCCGTTTAAACTAGCTGTTCAGGCTGAACAAGTTTTTTACCTCAAGGACACTAAATTGAAAGGCAATTGGCAAGTCGTTCTGAGGGCACCGCCTAGAAACTGGTATGATATTCCAAAGGTGGAGGAAGATGAACAAGTTAAGGAGGAAGATGAAGATTTGGGAATGTCATATAAGGTTTATGTGACTGTCCAAGATGACGATCATAATGTCGATCTATTGCTTAGGGATGATATGGGCTCAAAGTATGTTGATGCCAATGAGATAAATGTTGAAGAAGATAAAAATTTCATCAATGATAATGAAAATGATAGTGGAGATGACCGCGATGACAATGTAGAACTTCTATGTAGTGATGACAAAATATGAAATGGCCATGTAAGTTTTAGCTTGTATAATATTTTAAGATTGTAAATGTATGATGTTTATTTATTTATGTTGTTTGAATTATATTATTTGTATTTTGAATCTACAATAGTCATGGCACCCGATGGTAGTGTCAAGAGACGTATACTGGCCTCCTCCAAATCATTAGCCAGTGAGCCTTCCACTGCACGATCTTCCTTACCCCAATTACCCCCAAGCCAGAGTCCCACCTACCGGACTTCCTCCTCCCAAGCTTCCATCCATCTTTCCTCCGCCCAACAGTCACCATCGGATGTGGCAGGTCCATCCCATGAAGTGATGCCGACATCCACAAATCCATCTTGTATGGGTAAGATTTACATATATTTCATTCATATGTTTACATTTAGAGATAATGCCATACAGACGCCTAAGTTTTCGTTGAATTAAAAAAAAAAATCCTATTTTTAAACTATTTCTTAAAATGCACCATAGGTTTTGAAATATGGTAAAAAGCTACTTATTTTGACAAGCATTTTATTACTTGAGCAAGCTTAGTGGAATCCACTCTAATAGTAGAGAATGCCTTGGACTCCACAATGATGCATTTGTTTTATCCACACCGTCCATCCTTTTATATCATTATTTCATGGCATAATTTCAAAAATGAAAAAGATCAAAATATCATATGGACTCCACAAGATTTAACAATGTCGACTAAACTGTATTAATAAAAAATGGTATGGCCCATTATAAAAAAAAAAAAAGGGGGGGGATGGCTCATACTATTCTTTTAAGTGATAAGGTCATATTGGGGCCTATCTTTTAGCTCATCTACAAAAAAATGCTTACTTTTAAAATAATTTCATATTTCAAAACCTTGGGCGGGTTTTAGGATACAATTTAAAAGTAAGATTTTTATGAAATTCAATGAAAACTTAGGCGTGTACACGGCATTGTCTCTTACATTTAAGTAATATTCAATTTATATACATTAAATTGTATTATTTCTATTTTGTAGCTGAAACTTCTACCACATCTAAAAAAGGACGTGGTAGGTCACGGGGACTTGCTCTTGCTAGGCATTTGGAGATGACGGGTAAGCGGCCCTATATCACTTTTCCACCAGGGAAGTATAGACCAATGGGACCATGGACAGCCATATTCTCAACTGAGGTGGGGGTGATATGTCGACGGTGGGGGCCCCTTACCTGTGGGTCTTGGGAGTCCGTGCGTGATATAGATAAGGCAGTCATACGCAATCGGATATTGGTAACTGAAAGCTAATTTTCATTTTATCATTTTTTTCTTTCAAAATAATGTCTTTAAATTTGTTTACAAATTAATTATCGATTCGTGTGATGTACTATTTTTCAAGATAAATTCGACATTGATATGGAACTCTGTAATATAAAAAAGGGTCTTAATATGTATTTAGGCAACCGATTCAGACAATATAAAAACTAATGACATTCCCACTATAAGAATAATGGAGGTCATCAGGGAGCATGACAACACCCGTACGATGGCATCTCCCCCGAAGATTGGGATAAAATTTGCCATATTTTCGAGTCCGATGCATTCTTGGTAAGATATAATTTTTATTAATGTTTAGTTTTCAATGACTTTATTATAAGTATTACAATAACTTGTTTGTACTTTTAATGTAGGCAAGAAGCAAGATAAACACAGAGAATCGCTCTAAGCTTATGGTGAACCATACGGCTGGTTCGAAGCCATTTGTTCGGCTTCATAATGAGATGGTATAATTTACTTTGATTGTCTTACATTTATTAATTTGTTTTATTAATCGTATTACTTATCAGAATATTGTAAATATGATATTTCTCTTTTAAATGGAATAGTCTGACCAGGAGACCCAACATGAGCCTGATCTCATTACTTTCTATCGGAAAACACACATGAGGAAGACGACGGGCACGTGAGTGACTCCGCATTGTGAGGAGTTATATGTAAGAATCATTAAACTTATTTTTATGTTATTTTATTATTTATTCATTTTGTACTCATAATGCTTTGTTAATATTGCAGAACGATATGGTACAACTCTATACTAAATCTGAATCGGGGACACTCCACCATTAACAGCAGACGAGGCATGTTTTAGGGCCCTTGGATCTGAATTTGGCTACGTTTGTCGTCTCGGACAGGGGAGTTGCCTGTATTCACCCGTCATAACCATGCAGATGCGGATGAGGCTACGAGGAGGGCCGAGCAGGCAGAGGCAACGATGGCTGAGCTTAAGACTGAAGTGCAGCTCATGCAAACACAACAGACTCAATTGGAGGAGATGGTGCATACCCTCATATCACAGCTACCGCAATCACATCCTCAATGGTAAGTTGAATGTCATATTTAAATTATGTAAGTAGTGTAAAATAATCACTAATCATAATTTATTTCAATTATTTTGCAGATTTTTCTAGAGAATGGTGTTATCTTCCTGGGCCCACCGCATTATCGATGACGCGCGTTATTTATTTATTTATTGATTTTTGTTGAACAATTTGGACATATGTGCACATATTTTTATGTGTTCGAGATAATTATAAATTTGATTTTAATTTAATTAAATTATTTTTATATTTCAATGGATGATGATGAATATTGATACGGGTTATTTTTTGGATTAATTGGTTCAAATAGGGAAAAATATAAAAAAAATTGAAAAAAGTATTTCTATTAATGATGACTTTCACTTGTCGCTAAGAAATAAATAAATATTATTCATGATGATGTCAACTCGTTACTAATTAATTAGCTATATTGGTCGTCGCAAATAATTAACTCATTGATGATCTGCGACAAAATTTAGTGATGAGCACCACTCGTCCCAAAAAGATTTTTATGATGAGTTGACTAGTCGCAAAAAGTTATCAGTGGCAATTCGTGGCATGTTTAGCGACATTTTACGATATGTAATGGCAACATGTCAACTCGTCGCTAATTAACTATATTTTGCGATAAGTTATTAGGTCATCACAAATAATTAACTTATTGGCGATGAGTTGTTGGTTTTGTTGCTAAATATAATTTGCGACGACATATCTACAACAAAATTGACGACGAGGAACACTCATTGTAAAAAGGCTTTTGCGATGAGTTGGGGGGTTTTTAGCAACGAGTTAAGCTATCGTAAAAATCCTTATTATACGTAATGGCGACGTATCAACTCATCGCTAATTATCTATATTTTGTGAGAGTTAGTTTGTCGTCGTAAATAATTAATTCATTGGCGACGGTTTACTGTTTCGTCACTAAATATAATTTGTGACGCCGTTTCTGTGACAAAATTGGTGACAAGCAACATTTTTTTAAAAAAGTTTTTGCGACGAGCTGGACGTTTTTATTGATGAATTAACCCGTTGTAAAAGGTTGTTATTAGCGATGAGTTGCATGTTTAACGACGATTTACAATATGTAATGGCGACATGTCAACTCGTCGCTAATTAGCTATATTTTACAACGAGTTAGTTGTTCGTTGTAAAATATAATTTGTGACGTCGTATCTGCGACAAAATTGGTAACGAGCAATACTCGTTGCAAAAAGGTTTTTGCGACAAGTAGGGGGTTTTTTAATGGCGAGTTACCCGTCGTAAAAAAATCGTTATTAACGACGAGTTCGTGTTTAGCGATGATTTATGATATCTAATGGCAATGTGTGAACTTGTCGCTAATTAGTTATATTTTACGACGAGTTAGTTACTCGTTGTAAAATATAATTTGTGATGTCGTATCTGCGAAAAAATTGGTGACGCGCAACACTCGTTGCAAACAGGTTTTTGTGACGAGTTGGGGTTTTTTTAATGGCGAGTTACTCATCGTAAAAAAATTGTTATTAGCGACGAGTTCGTGTTTAGCGATGATTTATGATATGTAATGGCAACGTGTGAACTCGTCGCTAATTAGCTATATTTTGCGATGAGTTAGTTAGTCGTCACAAATAATTAATTAACCGGCGACGAGTTCATCTTTTCATCACGAAATATAATTTGTGACGTCGTATCTGCAACAAAATTAGCGATAAGTGAGTTCGTCGCTAAAACACATTCGCGACGAATTTAGGGTTTTTAACAATGAGTTTGCTTGCGGCAAAAAGCCTGATTTGTTGTAGTGTTAAAAATAAAAAAAATAAAAAAGAGGAAGTAAAATGTATGGATCTGGACCACTAACGATTGCCCACAAGTGGGCCCTATGGTCTTGTATCCAACATATAGTGATGCTTATCTCTCATGCAACTTATCTATAAGGTTAGACGGTCATAGCGTCAGCTCGATCTAAAACTTCTATAGTTAGAGGAAGTTTTCAATGGGGTTTAATCACCACTATTTCTTGTGGTGTGGTCTACTTGAACTTCCTAAGTGCTTTAATTGTGGCTCATATATGGTCTAAAATGAGATAGCAAAACAAGTGGAATGTTGGATAAAATACATACATATGTCCCCATAAAATCCTGTTACCATGGAGGTGGGTGGTGGCAACCTTTGTTGGAGCTAGTTCCCTGAAAAATTAATGTGAGCTCTAATTTATTAACCATGTGGATGTGATTAGGGAGATCTTAGTCGTAGATCATAATGACCATGAGTTCTTTGTGGATTTTCTATTAATCGTCAGTGTATAGTGTTGTCTTGAATTTTCATTATGGGTTTATTGAAGAGTGATTCCTCTAGTAATCTTTGGGAACTTGAGATTGGACATGGAAATTAGTAATCCGAGAGAATCGCGGTTTGTGGATCTCAGTACCTTATTAAACCATGACCATCATAGGTATATGGGACACACATGTGGACATCAATTCATAAAATGTACAGTCATCTTGTGTGGGTCAGGATGGATAGTCCACCATCGGGAATCAACTTAGTGTTGGTTTATACCTTACTCTTACTTTACAGAGGAGTGTGAATGTGCCATGAATAAAGGATCGAAGTTTGGATCTTTGGTTGCTTACATTGGTGGATAGAGACCCAATTAATACTTTGGAGGCCCGTTAGCCTAGACTGTGATCCTGAGATTAGGACTTGATAACGTATAAAAGATAATTAATCCTTAGACCCGAGGGCGTGTAAGGGTCACAATCTTAATTGGTCATCTTTGGCTCTTACTATGATGTCCATGTAGGGCTAATAAAGTGGATGTAGCTGGGTACTTCCATCAGGAACTGTTGATTCTTACATGGTTTAAGAAGAGATCTATTGGTTTGCTTAGGAACATGTTTATGGATTTGATCTAGATAAATCAGGGACTCATTAAGTGGTTTTTCACTGGGCCCGACACTTAGATTGTTTTAATCATTTTTTAAAACTTTTTTAATCATTAAAATTTTATTTTAATCGTTAAAATTACTTTTATCGCAATTGATGATAACTTGAAGGTCCATTTCTGATTGTCATGTGATATGATTATTAGGGTATTTTCATGGCATTAGATGGATTAAATCATGAGTATATGTATAGATGAGGCGGACAATGCACTTCCCTTACAGTAGATTATAAAGTTGTATATAGGGTTGTAGAGTATCATATTCTCTAAAAACCTTAATTTCCTCATTATTTATTTAATCTTATCCCAAATGTGCAATACAAGAAGCTTTAGACACCCTTTTCTCTTGGGCGTGTGAATTAGAGAAATGAGACAAAAGTGTCTATAGAGAGTAAATGAATTAGTTTTTTTCATCTGCATCTTTTCCATCTCTGCGTGGTCCATCTTTATGGATGGTTGTAGGATTCCTTGACAGCTACCAGAGAAAATTTCTTTAGTTATCTAGATCTATCCGATATTGGGATAGATCGAGGAGAGACCTTCTAGATGGAGAATCATTATCGACATTAGATCAACATGACATATCGTCTGCTTTTAGATATGATCTAACTTTTTCAAGTTAGTTCTTATTCTGTAAATTGTATATGATCGCATTCAGGAGATATTGGGAATAGGATTTCAATTTCAGATTCAGAGAAAATCATATTATGCTGCATAATCCGATGAAATATCATCAGTCATCATGCAATCCGTATAATTCAGAACTCGAACAATTCAAATCATTATCCAAGATGTAGGATGAGGATTGCATACTGAGGAACTTGGGCCTATTATGATGTATGTGTCTTTTATCGATACTATCCATCCATTTTATCAGCTCATTTTAGTGCATGACCCCAAAATTGAAGCATATCTAAAGCTCAAGTGGACCACACGATACAATAGGGATAATGATGTCCACTGTTGAAACTTTCCTAGGGCTAGTGCCAGATTGTTCATACCCACAGTGATGCTTATTTGTCATCCAGCCTGTTCATAGGGTAATGCTAACATGAATGAGGGGAAAATACGAATATCAGCGTGATCAAAAACTTTTATGGGCCCGAAGAAGTCAATTCTCACTATTTCTTGTGGTGTAGTCCACTTGAGCTTTGGATATACTTCATTTTGGTCTTATACCCTAAAATGATCTAGAATAATGGTTGGAGGGCGCGGATAAGACACATTGATGTAGCACAGGGACACCCTAATCGAGGACGGAGAAGAACCAAAGGAAGGGCTAGAGAAAGAAGGACCAAAGGAAGGACCAGAGAAAGAAGCCTAAGAAGAGACCCGCATTGTTCAGTCGCATAAACCCGCTCCCAGAAATACGATAAAACTTGCTGAACTTTTTTGGGCAGTTCGGTTGCCCGACACACTATTCAGGTGCACGACAGACCATCTTGGTCGGTCGCCCGAAACTGGTCCAAAAGATCAGATTTTGTCTCTGAACGATTTTGAGAAATTTCGGTCGCCTGACCTTGCCACTTTGGGCACCCGACCTTGTGTGATGGCCTTGCACATTATTAAGCGGATTTTGCTAATTTGTTTCCTTTTTCATTTAGAATTCTTTCTTTACACAAATTAGGATTTTCTAGGGTTATTTTTCTCTATTTATAATCGTTTTAAACTCGTTGTTATTCATTCATCTTTATTATTAATAAAAAGCTTGGTTTTTTTACCACTTTTCATCTCGTGGATTCGAAAGAGGTCTCGTGGATTCGAGATATCCCTCATGGATTCAAGTCCGGTTGAGGAGTCCTAGAAGCCTTGTGGATTCAAGGTAGTTATCCGTGAGAGAGACGGTGATCGATCTCACCACATTTACGTTTGCACCAAGTTAGTATCAAAGCAAGGAAAACCCTCCGGAAGATGGCTTCTAGCGACGGCTGTGACAACAACCCCATAGACGGTGATATAGGAGATCAGCCTCTGACTTCTGTAGAATTTAGAGAGTTTCGATGGGACAACCTATAAACTATGCAAGGGTTAGAGGCTTCGTTTGACCATCTCTCCGCATTGCTCGCTCTACCCAAAGTTCATGACAATAACCGACCTCCTATGATAACCTTGTTGCGCAATGACATTGATTGAAGAGCATTGCCAGTGACCAACCGTCGGGCTATTCCAGAGGATATCGGATCTAGCGATAATTACATCGAGAAATTGATGTTCCAATAGCTCGCAATTAGAGGTGCGCGTGCCGATCGTGCTGAGAGGGAATTCCGAGGTAAAGGTGATTTACCCAATTTTAATGATTTTCTTGGTATCGAAGATTTCCTCAATTGGTTGGCCGAAGTCGAGAGATACTTCAACTACATGGATGTTCTTGAGGACATCAGGTGAAGCTTATCGCGTGCAAGTTAAAATCGGGTGCTTTCGCATGGTGGGAACAAGTACAGATCATGCGTGCCTGCTAGAACAAACTTCACATCAGTTCATGGCTGTTAATGAAGCATTTATTGCAATTCTGATTTTTGCCCAGTGACTATGAGCAGGTATTATTCCAGCAATACCAAAACTGCAAACAGTGCAATCGATCTGTCGTAGAATATTTGGCCGAATTTGATTGTCTCACAACACCCAACGAGTTAACAGAGACTGATGCCCAAAAAACAGCGAGGTTCATTAGAGGCTTAAGTTCCACGATCCATGACCAAGTTCAGCTACGTCCGGTCTAGACTATGGCAGAAGCATCCCAACTCGTTACTCACGTAGAGTCACAATTGGTGAGGGCCCCTGCACGTGCCTACCCTTCGACCGTTATCCTCGTGCTCAAGATTCCTCCATGTCCAAGGGAAAAGAACCTATAGATGATCGCTCTCAGCCCACTATGGTCATAGCCCGTGCATCAGGAAGTGTCCATGAGAGGCCCCAACGTGTAACAGTTGTGCTGGGCCCGAGTAAAATCTCGAACCCTTACAGCCGGTCGAGGCCTGATCATTATTTCAGGTGTGGATAGCCAAGCCACCCATCGAACACATGTCCATAGAGGCCAATGGCTAATGTAGCCATCGCTACAAAAGATGGCCAAGGTGATCCAGAAGATAATGAAGTTGAGCATGCCGGGTATGAGGAAGGGGAAGTTGAATGGCTCCCTAGAGATCAAAGTGTGTCCTGGGTTGTACAAAGACAATCATCTATGCCAGAGGTGCAGATCAATCCTCAATGCCACAATCTTTTCTAAACTAGAGTCACGACAAACAGAAATGTTTGCGATGTAATCATTGACGGAGGGAGTTGTGAGAACATTGTGTCACAGACGATGGTGGAAAAGCTCAAATTAGAGACTACGCCGCATCCATCTCCGTACACAATTGGTTAGATCTAGAAGGACATCCCGACAATGGTAATGGTCAAATGCCTCATATCCTTTTCTATTAAAAAATCCTACAGGGATCAGGTATTATGTGACGTCGTAGACATGGACACCAGTCACATGATACTTGGGCGGTCATGACAGTTTGATCGAGACGCCACTCATCGAGGACGCGATAACACCATCTCATTCACTAAAGATGGGAGGAAAATTGTCCTCACTCCTATCATTTCGGTTCAGGTCCACAATACGGCTAGGGTCAAAGGGCAATCTCTCCTCACCATGCACAACGTGAAAAAGAAGCCCAGGCAGAAGAAGGAAGAGTGCACACCCTACGTGTAATAAGGGAAAGCTACCGCAGCACATCCAGTACTAACATTGAATGGAGTTCGTTATTCAAGGCTAAAGTGAAACTCAAGGACAAGTTTCTTTCAAGTGGGGGAGTCTGATGTAGCATTAGGACCTCCTGATCGAGGATAGAGAAGAACTAAAGGAAGGGCTAAATAAAGAAGGATCAAAGGAAGGACCAGAGAAAGAAGCCCAAGAAGAGACCTGCATTGTTTGGTTGCCCGACCAAATCTTTGATCGCCCGAACCTGCTCCTAGAAATACGATAAAGCTTGTTGGACTTTTTTGGGGCAGTTCGGTCGCCCGACGCAGTATTCGGGCACCAAATAGACCATCCTAGTCACCCGACGCAGTATTCGGGCACCAAATAGACCATCCTAGTCGCCCGAAACTGGTCCAGAAAATCAGATTTTATCTCTGAACGATTTTAAGGGATATCAGTCGCTCGACCTTGCCACTTCAGGCACCTGACCTTGTGTGATGGACTTATGTAGAATTGTGCGGATTTTGTTAATTTGTTTCCTTTTCCATTTAGGATTCTCTTTTTATGAAAATTAGGATTTTTTAGGATTGGTTTTCTCTATTTATAATCGTTTTAAACTTCTTGTTATTCATTCATCTTTATTATTAATCAAAAGCTTGATTTTTTACCACTTTTTACTCATGGATTTGAAAGAGGTTCCATGGATTCAAGAAATCTCCTTGTGGATTCGAGAGAGGTTCCATGGATTCAAGAAATCCCCTTATGTATTCGAAGAAGTCCGGTTGAGAAGTCCTAAAAACCTTATGGATTCAAGGTGGTTATCTATGAGAGATACAGTGATCAATCTCACCACGTCTGTACCCGAGCCATACATCAAGGTGGGCCTCACAGAGTTTAGTCAGTATGTAATCCGCATGTAATCCGCGCTCCAAGATGGTTCACGCGCAAGCTTGTGGGACCCACCACATTATACATGTAAAATCCCCTCTGTAAATCATGTTCTATCTTCGATTATAAGACCTGGGGCAAATATTCAGCTAGATTCAGGCAGGCGTCGCACAAGGAACAATGTGGATGGGATGCCAATCTTAGGACCAGTTGTACATTGTCCTCATTGGTGTGGTCCATCAGAGTTTTCTATTGACCTAATCATTTACACTTACCGTTTGAATGAATGTTCTCACCTGATGGACGGAGCAGATTTTACATATAAAAAATGGTGGGCCCCATTTATAACGCGTAAAACAGATGTTGTAGACGATTACCTTCCCACCGGATCCTATCAAAACAATGTCATTGGAGTCAAAGCTCACAACTTACATATATTTATCTTTCAATGATCCAAACCGCTCATATGATCTCACTTTTTACGTGGATACCGATAGATAAAAGCTCATAAATTAATCATTTTGATTATTTGACTATTTGGCTCTTTAATTTTTATCATTCAACGGTTTGGGATCATTCATCTGGAGACACGTGGCAGATGCACATTGGATGCTACATAGCCATAAAGTCGATCGGACAGTAATGACTGCTTGATGGGAACAGAGACTTTGCAATCGTTGGTGTTTGAATGTACCTGAGATGGACCGATTAAGACCGTCGAATCATGATGGTATGTGGGCCATTTGCCATGCGCTGAACGGTTTTATCTTGAGTGCGTCTGTCACAGACCCTTATTTCTGCAAGAGTACACACTGGGTTTCTAATATTGGTCGCTGGAATCCTACAGCCGGCCAGTTTCCGTCCTAGGTGGGACTCGACGAACCAATGGTTGGGACATTACCAAACCATGGGCCCTAGTTGTCAGAACTGTAACTCTGTTATTATGTCCGCAAAGATGCTGTCTACGAATCATGTAGTGACTGTCCAAAATGTTAATGAATCAACAGATGCCAACGGGGCATGGTTGCCAAGTTTGGGTAGTTGTGGTGGGCTCTATGTAAGTTTTCATATAGTGGGCTCAGCTCATTAGTAGCCTAGATCTAATATAGATGTCAGAATTCATATGAACTGATCAGTGAACTTCACTATAGTTGTGATCTCGCAAAGATAAAAAGTTTTGCATGTACCGCTACTTATGGCAATATTATAGTAAAATATGGACTCTGGTCAACCTAGAACTGGCAAAATTCAACCCTCCACGAGAGGTTGCTGCCCTTGCCATGGGCCCACCTTGATGAATTTATTCTATATCTACACTGTCCGTTCGTTTCTCTATATCATTTTAGGATGTGGCCCAAAAATAAGACCCAAGTCTCAGGTGGGCCATGCTATAAGAAAACGTGGTGATTAAACACCCTGCCATTAAAAACTTCCTAGGGCACACTGTAATGTTCCGTAGTATTTATTCTCTATCCAACATGTTGATAAAGTCACATGAACCTGACTGAAGGACAAAAACATATCAGCTTCATCCAAAACTTATGAGGCCCATTAATGGTCAATCACAACTGTTTCCTGTGGTATGGTTTATCTGAGAATTGGATCTGCTTCGTTTTTTTCGCTCATAGCTTAAAATGATCTGGAAAAATGGATGGACAGCATGGATCAATATAGAATAAATTCATCAAGGTAAGCCCCAAGGTAAGGAATACACTGTTTTGGTGAGGATGCCAGCTGTACTTCTTTTTTTTACACATTCCCACACCACACACATGCACACACCCACCCACACCACATGGACACTGGATCCCAGGATCTCTATTAGGGCTGTCAATGGGCCGGGCCTGGGTTGTCTCGGCCTGGATTTTGAACTGTTTGGGTGGGCCATTGGGCCAGCCCTATTCAAAATTTTGATTTTTAACGCCTGAGCCCAGCCCATTGACACCCCTAATCTCTACGTTGAAACTGAGTCTGTTACCATTGAGCTATGGGCCACACCTAATCTGTTCGCGCGGTGGAGCATAACATTGAGAGGATTGCGTACTGAGTAACTACGTACGCTCAGCTTATGGAATAAACTCTGTAGGGCCCACCATAATTTATATATTTTATCTACCCCGTCCATCCATTTTACCAGATAATTTTATGGCCTAATCACAAAAATTTGAAGCGTATCACACACCATAGGAAACACTGTTAATAGAACGTATACAGTTGAAAAATTCTTGAGGGGCCTACAGAAGTTTTGGATCAAGCCGATATTTGTGTTTTCCCTTCATCCATGTCTGTGTAATCTTATTAGCAGGTTGGATGACAAATAAACATCACTGTGGCCCTAGGAAGGTTTCAACAGTGGAAACCATTATCCCACTTGCTTCCTGTGGTGTGGTCTACTTGAGCTTTGGATATGCTTCAATTTTGGGTTCAACCCCCAAAAAGAGCTTAAAAAACAGATGGGCAGCGTGGATAAACCACATACATTCACAGTGGGCCCAACGGAGTTTACTCAGCACAATAAAGCGTATTGTGCTGAGTAACCATATCATTTGATCTCGCCAGTGTGGATGGAACGGTGGGCCCCTCGCGGGGAGCCCGTGCAGCAAGGAGTGGATTAGGTGCAGCCGGGCCTCACACAACACGGTGCGGCCCTGACTGTGGGGCCCACCTTGATGTATATATCCATGCCGTCCATTCATTTTTTCAGCTCAGTTTAAGGCATGAGCCCATAGATGAAGCAGATCCAAATCTCAGGTGGACTACACCGTAAGAAACAGTGGTGATTGACCATTAAAAACTTCTTCTGGACCACAAAAGTTTTGGATAAGCTGATATATTCCCTTCATCCAGGTCAGTATGACCTTATCAACAGGTTGGATGAGAAATAAACAATATACTGAGCCATAGAAAGTTTTAATTCACTTTTTAATGGAGGGCATTTAATCACACACTGTTTCCTATGGTGTAGTCCACCAAAGGGTTGGATCTGCTATATTTTCTAGCTCATGCCCTAAAATGGATGGACGGCATGGATATACAGTACATATATCAAGGTAGGCCCCAGTTCAGGGCTGCAACGTGCTGGGTGCCCGCATCCTCTCCGGCACAACATGACATCTACCACATCATGTTAGAAGTGGGCGCAGAAATAAAACCGATCCAAAACCCTCAGGTGGGCCACAGCCCAGGGAAAACTGGGCATGGGACGACTACCATTGAAACCTTCCTGGGCCCAGCGAAGTTTTGAATCAGGCTGATAAAAAGGAGTTGTATATCAATCATGTGCAACTATCTACTGGGCCTGGTATTTATGGCTTATGTTTCAACATCCAATGCATAGATACAATCATCTTCATCAGTTTTATTCAATTTAACCCAAAGGTTATTTGGCCCTCAATTATTTCAGTTTTCCAATGTCACTTGGATGGGAACCAACTGGATGGACTATATCTGCTAGGTGTGTGTTTTTCATTCAAAAGCCATGCTCTATACGGAGAGACCGAATTGGTATGCCACCCTAGAATATGTACTGCCAAGAGGGTGTCATATTGTTCATATCAATGATGAAAGTGTTAGGCATGGGCCTGTAGGGCCTACTCTAGGCAATCGCTAGTGGGTGGTTCCCTATGATTTTTCCTCGTAATAACTTTGGAAGTACTCTTCTTTCTATTTTCTCTCTCTAGATTCAAAATTTGAATTTGAGTTCATGCTAGAAAGAGACTTTCCATTTTTTCTCTCTAGATTCAAAATTTGAATTTGAGTTCATGGTAGAAAGAGACTTTCCATTTTTTCTCTCTAGATTCAAAATTTGAATTTGAGTTCATGCTAGAAAGAGACTTTCTATTTTTTCTCTCTAGATTCAAAATTTGAATTTGAGTTCACGCTAGATAGAGAATTTTGGATGAGGAGAAATATTAGATAAGATAGAGTTAAGTCCTATCGCATTTGAACTCCTTCCATATCCTTCTTATTCTTCCCTTACCTACATTTCTTAAAGAGAATACCAAAGAGAAATTAGAATAGAAATAATTAGTGTATATTTGTTGTCCATTTAGCTGCCTCTAAACAATCGAAGCCACTGAACATGTCCAAGAGCCGTCTTAATTGTAGGATTAGATGGGCGAATAGATCATTTGCTCTTTGGTAATACTTAGGCGGACCGTTGGACGTGGGTCATCCATCTTCAGCTTTGTAAAAAAGTCTTTATAATTATGTAGATACAATCATATCTAGACCACCAGTATGAGCCTATCAAAATGGTATCAGATTGGTTTCAATTGATCTTCAATTTATGTGGATGACAATAACAATAAGTGCCCCATCTCCCATTTAATCTAAAATTATATTATGTTTAATGCCTTTTTATTTATTATTAAATATGTCAATCATCATTTTGCGCCCTTTTTTACACAAGCCAACCCAATTATCTTCGTGATTTGCACATCTATGGAGGCAAACACATGGGCATGTGGGGCCCACCATGGTATTTGCATTTCATCTTGCTAGTCCAACAAGGTTGTCCCACCATGAAACTAGGATACTTAAAAAATCAGGTTAATCCAACTATCAAATAGGGCACACCACAGAAAACAGCGAATAACGATCCGAAAAAACTCCATACTCTTCACAATATTCACATGGGGCGCATATTGAATTGACCTAATTTTTGAGGCATCCCATTTTTATGGTGGGACAACCTTTGCTAAATCGGTGAGATGTCATAAACAACATGGTGAGCCCTATTGGAGTTAGTTCCCTGGAAATCCAATGTGTGCCCTAATCCACTAGCTATGTGGATGTGATTGGGTTGATCCAAGCCATAGATCTCAATGACCATGCTTCCTTCTTGGACATGTGTTATATGCCTCAGATATATTTAGTGTTATATTATTCTTACATTGATCTTATATTTCTTGAGATATTTGAGGAGCACACTGTACATCCTTTGTGGAACTGGAGATTGGACACGGTAGTCATTGATTGAGGAGAGTTGTATTCCATAGATCTCAATACCTAGATGAGCTATGATCGCCACAAATGCTTTGGACACATCTATGCATATCAATCTTAGAGATGTACGGTCATCCTATTAAGGGGCTGGCTTGGTCAAGATAGAAGGTCTCCACCATTGAGAACAAACATGTCGTTGGTCATGCCTTTTGTCCTTACCCGACTCAAGAGTGTAAGTGTGCCTTGGATATGGGATCCTAGTATGGACCCTTGGATACTCACATTGGTGAATTGAGGTTCAAGTCAACAGTTTAGGCCCCATTAACTTGGATTGTCGTAACGCCCTGCAAAATCACTACCCTTAAACCTAAGCACATACTTGGGCCACGTTATCAGTAGATCACTCAAGCCAGATTAATTGGTCCTTCTTAACTTAGGAAACTTTTAAATTAAATAGAAAAACCTACCCAATTGGCATTCTTGTCATTCGCATGGATGCCAAACGCTGCACCAAACATGCCCCAACCCTAATTAGCGAATCCGAGGAGTCCCAAAAACTCGAACATACCTAGAAATGACCAATTTAGTTTAAATAGCTCTTAAACTACCCAACAAAAGACCATAAAATTCAAACCTTGGGAAGGACAACCCTCTCATCGAGCTTGGTAACCCTGGTGAGATGCCAGCTGATAAGCACCTAATATTGTACAATTAACCTTGGTTATTAAGAGCAATATCATTATTTTCCCGGTTAATTATCCCTCATTAAATTATTTTTCAATGTTTAGGTGATCAGGAAAGGTTGCGCAAGATTTGATCCAATCAGGGCATTTAAAGGCCCAAAAGAAAGCAAGATCAAGCATGAGAACAATCTTGGAGGAAGCCGGACTGTAAAGATCAAAGGACCATCATGTTCTACGTTGGACTGCATCACAACCGCTCCTTTGGAAAATCGAGGTTGTGAATGTTCGGATGATCGTGTTTGGGCAATCACAAAAGTTGGGACGGTCAAGATGAATACCCACGCGTAGGGCTAACTGAGCATCAAGCGACCTTTGGTGGACCCATGATCACCTCTTCCATCCAACGCCAGCACGGTGGACCATATCAACATCAACTCAATAGCAATGGACCATCCATAAAATATACACATCCATCCGTCCATCACCTTACTCACTCCATCAAATCATCCATACCCCAATCTGGTTGCATCAAGCAAAGCCAGCAGGTGGAACTCCCAAGATCTTCACCGTCCAAACCAGCCCATCTAACATCCAGCAGTGGACGTCCGTCCATCTGATCTCCGGCGTCCTTCAAACGTCCAGCAGTGGACGTCCAACTAGCTATTCATCAGCACAGTCGTCCATCCATCAAACGTGCTGATGGATCAGCATGCAATCCAGCGTCCAGCAGAGAAGACCCCATCTTCTCACGTGCAGCATCCAACATTCAATGCTCCATTCTCAGTCGTCCACTGCAGCACACGTGTTGTGCATCACCATCATGAACCGTCCTCATCGTCACCATCTAACAAGATCAAGTGGACCCAACCTTCAACAGCACATCCAACGTCAAGTAGATCTCCACCGTCCAAGTCCAACTGGTGGACGTCATCAACTCCACAACGTCCCCACCTTCAGTGTGCAGCAAACTCCAACAGCCCACGAGCAGTTAGCTCCTCAACAACCCATCTCCACCATCAGTTTCATCATTCACCTACACCATCCAAGCAACATCCAATAGATGGAAGGTCAGCAGCATCAATTCCAATGGACCTTCATCACAGCCGCCACATCTCCAACGTTCACTAGCAATGGACGATTCGGATTGTCCAGATTCTCCATGTGGACCCAGTCAACTCCAACTCATGTGGACCCAATTAACTCACCTAGTTACCTTCCATCCTTGGGCCAAGCAAATGCTTTTTCCATCCATGAGCTCCAAACCAAAAAGAAAAGCTTGCTTTGGGCATTCCAAGCCTAACTCCTAACCCAAATCTAGAAAGCAAAACTATTTGCTTAGAAGTGTCACCTCATCATCCAAGCCTAACTCCATTTCCAAACCTAAAGAAACTTTTGGTTTAAGCTTGGAGTGCCACCTAGGCTTGGAGCCTCCCAAAAAGCTATAAAATGAGCTCCTCCCCTTCTCATTCAAATCATCGTATAATCCAAATCACATTCTTCCTTTCTTTCTTTCTTTATTTCTTTTTTGTTTTTTAGTATAAAGTAGTTTTTCCTTTGTAGAGAATTTAATCTTTCATTATAGCATGGTTGGTTAAACCTCTAGCTAAGGCTAGGGGTGAAGCCTTTGAAGAAATTTGCGAGCTTTGGTTCTTTCGATTCAACAGTTGTACTTGAATTTTAGAGTTCTCTTTGGTTGATTGGTTCGGTTATCCACCTCGGCATACGCTATTGTTGTGCAAGCCCCTTAATCCATCTTCGACTCCGGGCACGTTGGATGGTTGGGATCCCTTGCAAACCAATTAGCTAGTTTATGATCGATAAAGTCCCTTAATCCATCGTCAACTCCGGGCATGATGAATACTTTGGATTCCCTACGGTTATCGAGCTAGTGCAGGTAAAGTCATCGATCTGTAAAATTCATTGATCCATTGTAGACTCCGGGCACATTGGATGCTTTGGATTCCCTGCGATCGGTAGACAAGATCTTAACGGTTGTATCGATTAATCAAAGCCTCCAATATTGTAAGTGTCACGCCCCGAAATTCGGGACTCGAGTACAACAACCCAAAGCCCGAGTTCAAGGGTGTGAATTGAAAATTTGAGCATAGATTTCATGAGATTCCATTCCACACATCGCATAACTAAAATAAATCCCAAATATAAAGTTTCTTTTCCGCTAATATTTTATTACATTGAATTTTACAAGATAAAATAAATCAACTACAATTGGCGTTTGAGTAACACGTGACCATCTGAATACTCTGCTCCGTCTACATCTTTTCCTTCCTTAAAACCTGCAAGAACTGTGGTGATTTTGGTGAGCTAAAAGCCCAGTGAGGTCATTTCCATCACATGTAATATTCCAGTTAATAAGAGACTGTGGACCCTCGCCGATTTCTCCGCGCTCCCACACGACGTCGTTCTCCCTTTCCTTTCGGAAGAAGAGGAGGAAGAGGTGCGTGAGTGCGAAATCGCCGTTTGTGCCACTGGCTTGCCTCGTTCTCGAGGGCTTCGTTTGGTTGTCGCGTTAAGCTGGATGTGTTTAAGTGAATTTATATAAGACCAGAGTCGCCACTAGCCAGTTACTTCGAATCTACAGTCGGCTAGACCCCGTAGAAACGTTAGAGAAGGGAATCCGAAGATTCCTTCCTCTAAAATGACTCCTGTTGATCTGCGGTCAGAGATTCAAGGTAAGGGATCACGGTTACAGGGTGGGAAGAGGTTAAGCACCCCACACACTGCCCGTACCGAAGTACGGTCTCTACTTCACAGAATCGATCGAATACTTGAAAGTCTAGTTTAATCCTCGTATATTCTCATGGATGACATGATGCATGAATGCGGGTCTGAACAGTAAGAGTTTCTGATGGGCAGGTTCCAACAACGGGCAAGCCCAGAGCGTACGCTCGAACTGACAGGTGCTTAATGTAAGACGTATGCAGTGTGCTTGAATGATCAAGGTGTTTTATAGTGAAGCGTGAATGCAGGTCTGAACAGTAAGAGTTTCTGATGGGCAGGTTCCAACAACGGGCAAGCCCAGAGCATACGCTCGAACTGACAGGTGTTTAATATAAAGACATATGCATGTGTGCTTGAGTAATCAAGGTGCTTGTAGTGAAGCAGGGGGGTTGGAAGGAAAGTAAATGTTGCACTTATGCTAGATGCAAATGAGATGATGCTGGATGAATGATAGCTGGGTGGACGGAGGTATCGCAAGGGTTGGCTTCGAGTGGCTGGATCAAGACTTGGATGGCTTGGGAGGCTTGGACCAGTGGTCAGGCTGGGCTGGACCAGGGTTAGACTCTCCTCACTCGGGCTCTCCTTGGTGGAAAAATGGGCTAAAGGGTGGAGAGATGGACTCAGATCTCTCGGGCTGAAATGGACTCGAATTGCTTGTTGAAATGAGAAGGGGAGGGGGGTATTTATAGCAGCAGAGAGTGGCAGCTCTCGTAATTTTTTCCGGGCGGCCTGCCATGGGCCGCCCGTACGGCCGCTCCTCGGTTTCCAGCGAGTACGGCCGTTCCCTCGGGGCTGCTGTTGGACTCGCTGGTTGACTCAGTGAGTTGACTCAGTGGGTCGACTCGGTGGTTTGACTCGACGGGTTGACTCGACGGGTTGACTCGGTGTTTTGACTCGACGGGTTGACTCGACGGGTTGACTCAGCGGGTTAACTCAGCGAGTTGACTCAGTGAGTTTGACTTTTTGGGGATTTTTTTGACTGGCCTTTTTTATGGGGGGATTTTTCAGGGTGGTGTTTAAGACTGGGTTGACTGGGTTCAGGCTTGAACTGGGCTATGGAATGGGGCTTACAAGGGTGAGTTTGGCTGAGTTTGGACTTGGGATTTGGGGGTATGGTCCTCCGTTCAACCAGCTATCTCTACCAACAGTATAGCCGAAGGTGGGGTGTCTACAGATGCCCCTCTTTGGCAGAGGTTGCGTGCAACCGAATGCCAAAGCGAGTGGACACCCCACTTCTGACCCGGTCATTCATAGATCATGGTCTGAAATCTTTGCTTGCTTTTGCATCTGTGCCAGTTGATCGTTTGGAGATCGCTCACTTGCACATACCGCGAGAGTTTGGAGAAAACGTTGCGATTGTCCCTGCAGTTTGTTGCAACCTGGGTACCCAATCGCAACCCTTCCATTCCCGACCGGTACTAACGTCGGAAAGGTACAGCAGAGCCTCTGCGTCGACAGTCTTACGAGGTTACTGACCCTGTGATTGATTGTATGTTTGATGTTTTCCCAGATCACTCCAGGAGTACTTGTTTCGCTTGACTGTCAAAGTGGTTAGACGCCCTGCGTCCGATAGTCTTACGGGATTCTACTACGCCGACTTGGACTCAGTCAAGGTACTTCAGGCATCCACGCCTAGGTATGTGCGGGTGGGCTTTTCCACCCGATCTGCTGGTTTCGGTGCTTGGTTTGCAATTCATTCTTTCCTTGATTGTGGTCTGGAATCTTTGTTGTCCTTTGTATCTGAGTCAGTTGATTGTCTGGAAATTGATAACTCGCACATACCGCGAGAGTTTGGAGAAAACGTTGCGATTGTCCCTGCAGTTTGCTGCAACCTGGGTACCCAATCGCAACCCTTCCATTCCCGATCGGTACTAACATCGGAAAGGTACAGCAGAGCCTCTGCGTCCGTTAGTCTTACGAGGATGCTGACCATGAGACTGTTTGTGTGATGTTTGATGTTTTCCCAGATCACTCCAGGAGTACTTGTTTCGCTTGACTGTCAAAGTGGTTAGACGCCCTGCGTCCGATAGTCTTACGGGATTCTACTACGCCGACTTGGACTCAGTCAAGGTACTTCAGGCATCCACGCCTAGGTATGTGCGGGTGAACTCTTTCCACCCAATCTGCTGATTTGGATACTTGGGTTACAATTCATCGTTTCCACCTGTTCAAATGGTTTCTGTGACCGAGCCTTTTGGCTTTCATCTTTTTTGTATCTTGGCATGTGGTACGACCGCACTGACACTGGAGTTCAGTTCGACCGCACTTTGAGTGCATTGGATCCGATGATCTCCGGGGAAACCGCGAGACATTGGATCTTATTTGATTTTTGCGTTGGCTCCTACCCAGAGATATGGAAGATCTCCTGGTGTTTTGGGGGCAGAACGCTCTACTGGGAAAATATTTTTGGATTTTTGAAAAGACACCCACTCTAGGGAGTGATACTCCGTGGGGTTTTTATTTGCAAATAGAAATATTTTTTTGTCTTTTTGAAATGGGAACCTGGTTTGCATGTGCCTCCACTAGGGATGCCTGTGGGGTCTTTAGCTAACCGACTTTTATTTTGAAAGCAGGTAAACATGATGATTGATGCGATGGATGCTGATGCATGGAGATGCATGATGAATGCATGGCTTTGGCTCATTCTCTTTCAGTTTGATGATTTTGCTTTTGCTGGAGATGCAGAGAATTTTGAGCTTATTGCTTACAGGGTTGTACTCCCTTGGGGATTTTTCTTTTTGATACGGAGGTTTGGACAGCGGGTTGGTCAAGATCCCGACCCGTGGTCGATCAGGTCCATCGTCCCAAGATGCTGTTTCTTTGCTAATGAGAACGTACGAGGATATCATTCGACTTCAAGATGTTCTTCTGGGCATTCATGTGATTGAGATGGTGTTTAGTTGCCCGTTTTGGTCAAGATTCCAATTTGCGGGCGATTGGATCCGTCATCCCATACTGTGAAGTGAGCGGAGTTCAAGACTCCTGAATTGTAGTGCTGGGGATGCTAATTTTTGTGATTTTTTTTTTTTTTATAAATATGTGGTCCGAATCTTTACCTGAGCGATCAGGATAGAGATTGGTTATTGAAAACACAGGAAATATTTTTGTGATTTTTCGAAATATTTCTGATGAAAGCAAGAAAAGTATTTTTGTGATTTTTGCAGATATTTTGATTGAAAGCAAGAGAGATATTTTTGTGATTTTTGCAGATATTTGATGGAAATATTTTTGTGATTTTTGAAGAGATGATTTTGCAATGTTTTTGTATTTTGTGATTTTTCTGAAATGCAGGGAAAAGATATGGAATTTCCATCCACTTCCAGCTTCTACTGCTGGTAAGGCACCCGATCCATTTTACGTCAGCGAGCAAGACGAGTCTCACACAGTTAAGTGTCGTAGTTTTACATCTTCGGATGAGGGGATTTTGAGGGTTTTCAGTCAACACACCCACAAAGTTGCCTGTTCCTCATGTGCAATGCACATAGACCACGTATCGTCCGACGGACTCCTTCGGCCACAAGATGAGCCACATCCTCACATTTCCCTTAGTCAATCCAGTTTGGGGTCTTACGTTGCTCACAATTCCGTGAGGGTGAGCTTCACCTCCCAACAGCCTTAATCCCCTTCATGAGTTCTAGGAACAGGGAACATCCGTCAGCTTCAACAGCGACTTCCAACTCAAGGTTGTCTATCACGGTGCGTTCAACACGAACAGGATTGCGGAGTTCTGCCCGCCTCAGCCTTTACCTGTTTAAAAGATTCCAGACACCCGTACGATCAAGTGTCAGCCATGTCTGGAACAGGTTAGGGAAGAAAGCCCCCGAGAAGTTAATCCCAGTGTAGTTTTAGGTCTTCGGACCACTGGGGATAAATTGGTGGATCAAAACTGGTGATGAAAACTTTTTTGTTTTATATTATATATATATTTTTTTGTTTTGAAAAAGTTTCAGACTTCAACTCGAGTAATCGAGATTGATACTGGTTTTTATGGAAAGCTTTAAAATATTTTTGGTATTTTTGAAATGTTCCGGGTTATCGAACCATGATCCCAACGGTCGAGGCCGATGCCGGTTTTTAGTTGAAAGCGAGAAAGGTCCCCCGAGAAATTAATCCCAGTGTAGTTTAAGGTCTTCGGACCATGAAACTGTACAAAAGAGGGGCAAACATTATATATATATATATTTTTTTTTGGAAAAATGTCCGGTGTCAGCGGATGGACAATCCAGACTGATGCCGGTTTTTATTGAAAATCTCTCGGGATGTCGATCCCGACGTAGTTTAAGGTCTTCGGACCAAAACTTTAAAAGCGGGGCTGGTAATATATTTTTATGATTTTTGAAAATGTCCGGAGTCATTGATCTTGAGCAAACAAGACCGACGCCGGCTTTTATTGAAAATCTCTCGGGATGTCGATCCTGACGTAGTTTAAGGTCTTCGGACCCAGACTTAGTAAAAGGGGGGGCAAACACATTTTTTTGTTTTTTCGAAATGATCCAGATCATCAGATCTTGGCCTGAAAGGCTGGGATCGATGTTGGTTTTTATTAAAAATCTCTCGAGACGTTGATCTCGACGTAGTTTAAGGTCTTCGGACCCAAAACTTTAAAAGAGGAAAGACATTTTTTGTTTTCTTTTTTTTTTTGGAAAAAATTCTCGGTCATTGATTCTAATTTTGATGGTCGAGATCGATACCCATTTTTATTAAAAATCCCTCGGGATCTTGATCCCGACGTAGTTTAAGGTCTTCGGACCAGAAACTGTACAAGTGATGTATATATTTTTTGGTTTTCTGAAAATGTCCGGAGCCACCAGATCTTGAAGAAGACTGATGCCGGTTTTATTGACAGTCCCTCGGGATCTTGGTCCCGATGTAGTTTAAGGTCTTCGGACCAGAAACTGTACAAGTGATGTATATATTTTTTGGTTTTCTGAAAATGTCCGGAGCCACCAGATCTTGAAGAAGACTGATGCCGGTTTTATTGACAGTCCCTCGGGATCTTGGTCCCGACGTAGTTTAAGGTCTTCGGACCAGAAACTTATACATGTGAACAGTAATCAAGGGCGGAGATTCTTGGGATTCTTCTTGGAATGGTTTGGATCATCTGGTCATGCCTTTGGATGGTTGAGATCATTGTTTGACCAAGTCAAATTCTTCTTTCTTTTTCTTGAAAATTCCATGGAACTTTTCCACATCATCCACCCAATTTCTCACCCATTTCTCATGAGATGAGATTTTGGTGAGATTTCCTCTTTTTCTCACCATTCTCTTCCATCATTTCATTCTTACATGAAGGTACAAGATTCACTTGCAACCACCCTTCCCAAGGAGGAGTTCTTCCCAAGGAGAAGGAGAGGGAGGTCGTTTCACCTAGGTAGGGGCTAGGACGGCCTCCCATGGGCCGCCCGCCCGGTCTCTGCCTCCTGGTCTCTTCAGGGGGCTGGGTAAAAGGGTGCCCTCCCCTTTTCTATATAACATGGGGCACCCTCCCCCCCTCAAACGTGCAATCTCTCTCTTCTCTCTCTCATACTCTTTCTTTCTTCAAGTTTCCCCTCTCTTCTTTGGTGGACCTTTGCTCTTTTCAAGTGGTGGGCCTTAGAGAAATCTTGAGACAACAAGGTGGTCCTTCTTTGGTGAGTAGTAAAGGTATGGACCACTCCCTTTCTCTTTCTTGTCCTTTTCCATCTTCATTGTCTTTTCTCATGATCCTTTTTCTTTTTCATGTAGCTATTCAAAGGGGTGTGAAGGTGGGCCCAAGCATTCTTGATCTTTTCTTAGATCTCAAGTCTTTCAAAGGTGGTGCATGGAGAAGGACATTACAAGCTCTCCACTTCATCATTTTTTCCTTTTTCACACTCCCTCCATGTGCATGTAAGGAGTAATTTTGCCATGTCATCAAGTGTGCATGGCAAAATAGTCTATCTTTTTCATGGGAGTTGGGCCTCTTTTCATGTGTATCAAATGGGCTCAAAGTGAAGTCATGGCCCTTGGTGTATTTGATGGGCCCAATGCTTCATTTTGGGCTCCCTCATGCTTTCTTGCCTTTGTCATTTTTCCTTTGGAGCTTACTTTCTTTTCTATCTTTTTCAAGGTTTGGGCCCATGGGCATGGTAGGGCCCATCTTGAGTTTTGGGCTCATGGGGCTCATTTTGGGTGACCCCATCTTTCTTTACATGTGTATGGATCAAGGTGGCTAGCCCATTCTTCATTTTGGATCTCAAGTGGGCTAGTTTTCCTAGGTGGGCTTATATGGACAAGTAGCCCAAGTCTTCCATTATTTCTTTGATTATGATGTACATCTTTGCACAAAGTGTGGTGGGCTCCTTGGAGTTTTTCATGTGGATGGGCTTTTGGGCCTTCATTGAAACTTGGGCACTTCTTTGGACCATGTGTGCCACACTACACTTTGTTCATGTAGGCTTTTTCTTTTCATGCTTTCTCTCTTGATGGATGGAGGACTTGAGTTACTTGACCATCTACAAATCCCATGAGTGAGTTGTTCCCACAATCTCACTAAGTTCAAATGGCTTCCTTTGTGGTAGGATTGTGGTTCTCAAGAGTTTCCCTTAGATGTTATCAATCTCAAATGGATGATTCTCAAGTGAGCTATCCATACAACCATGGGTCCTTGATCTTTTCTTTGGGGACTTGGTGGGTCATCCATTATCATTCTCAAGTATGAGTGGTTTTTCTTTCCATTTGTGGGAAAGAATGATACCCATAGGTTGCCCATTTTTGTCCCATGCCTTGGGACATTTTGGATTTTGATATTCAAGTGGGCTATGTGTACCATTCTTATCCATTTTCATGATGGTTGGGTGACTCCTCAAGCCATGCTCTTTTGTGCTCAAATGGTCTCCCTTTTGGTGAAAAAGTTGGTGCACATAAGTTGCCCAAACTTGCCTTTTTCATGGGCATTTTCAACCTTGATTCTTCATGTGGGCTATGTGCATCAACTTTCTACCCTTAGCTTCTTTGATTCATATGTTTGTGGGAAGACCTCCGTGTTGTATTCTCATGGTCAAAACTTTCATCGAGATGAGGCACATAAGGTTGCCCATGGTTAACCCATGAATGGGTCCTCATGTTCTCCAAAGTGGGCTATGTGCTCTCTTCAACCCATTGAGATGAGGTATTTGGGTTGCTCTTGGAGACCCGTTTCCTTTCTATTCCCCACTTGTCCATGCATATGTGTGAAAAGATGGAGACATCCTAAGTGAGAACCATGACCTTGGCATAAAAGTGAGTCAATCCTTGGTCACATGTGGACTTTGAAGAGGAACTTCTCATGTGCAGTAGGACTCTCATCCTTAGTTGATTTCATGGCACTTGAGTGCATTTGTTGTCCAAAATGTGTCCTTGGATGATGGACCTTTCTTACCTGAGGCATGCCGTGCCACCTTCTTTAAGGCAGGCCTTACTTTTTCCAATGGGTCCAACACATATCCTAAGTGACACATGGAGTTGGACTTTAGATTTTGCATTTGAATGTGAGTCCAATCCCATGGGTTTCTTGGATGAGAATTTGGATTTTAATGGGTAGAGGATAGGGACTTACCTTGCCAAGCTTGTAGGATTCCATGGCGGATGGTACCAGGGGCCACCAAGTGGTTGACGAGGATGATCCTGCTTTCATTTTCCGCCGAGGGGACCACATGTGTTCCCTAGCTATGGAGCATCAACCTCTTCCTGCTATCAAGGGTCGAGGTACCAGGGATCGCTGGGACAATTGGATGAAAGAGCCACAGCCCTTGCTTGAGCGAGTACTAGATGGTACTCCTTTTGCTGGCCTCCTCACCCTACGCTTCCATAATAATGACGCCAACCGTATGATGCTTGCGGCCCTTTGTGAGAGGTGGCGGGATGAGACCCATACCTTTCAACTCCCTTGTGGAGAATGGGGGATAACCCCTTTGGACATTTACATGCAGATAGGTTTCCCGTTTCATGGGGCAATTGTCCCTCAAGTTAGCTCTTTAGCTCCCCTCTCTTCCACTGATTGGCTGCGGCTTGTCGGTGACGTCCCTCCTGAGGGTGAGTTCCAAGGCCATCAGGTGAAGATGCGATGGTTTTACAACAATTTTGCTTCCGTCGTCCCTACCACCGAGCGAGAGGCCCTCCACAAGGCGCGGGCCATGATCACTTATGCTTTTGGATCCTTTCTTTTTTGCCATGCGAATGAGAGAGTTGATCCTAAATTTCTTCGTTTAGTCGAGGATCTTCATCACCCCTATAACTGGAATGGGGCCATCCTGACCCGTCTCTTTCAAGGTCTGGACAAGACCTGTCGGCATAGCCGGTCCTTCACAGGCTTCTGGCCTGTTGTTGAGGTACCTCTCCTTTCATCCTCCTTGGAGCCATTTGCCTCCTTTCTCTCTCTGATCTTTAAATGTACTTTCATCCAGACCTGCTTTTATGACCATTTTCCGCATCTTGCGCCGAGGATGCGAGATGACATTGAACCCGCTCAGTATCGCCACATGTACTGGCATCAGCAGAATCGTCAGCGGAACTCCCGAGTTCCCGGGGACAATTGGTGTGCTGATATAGACGGGCTGACCGTTGAGGACGTAAGTATCTTGCTTGTCTTTGTCCTTGTGCTGTACTTGTAACTGATCGTGGTAACCTCTTTTGCTGCAGTTTGCCCGGATGCCGTACGCTAGTTTCCCTCTCTACTACACACCCCAGCGCGTGGAGGCATATGATGCTTCATGTCTCCGTATTATGCTTTCTGACGCTGAGTCCTTCCAATGGTACTTGGGAGAGAGATTGCTTCGGCAAGTCACTGGGGTAGCTCGGGTCCCCTGTTCTGCACCTCCTCCAGCTGCTCGGATGCCAGCTGATGAGAGAGTTGAGGCTCTGGTGGGCCAGCCTGGCTTCCGTTTCACGATCCCGGATCGTGATTATGACGAGTGGTATCTGCTATTTGGCCAGGGGCCTTTGCTTCCTTCGCTTTACGTTCCAGGTGGCCGTCGCAGGTATGCTGGAGGTTCAGTGACTGCTCCTTTGATGGATCTTTATCGTCAGGAGCGGGACGCGAGGAGGGGCGATGATGATTATGTTGGTGACTTGTAGCTGTCTCTGCTTTACATGGCCTTGTACTTTTATTTTTGTCCCCTTTTGTATCAAGCTCTTTTGGATGAATATACAAGCTTTAATTTCTCCCAAATTCCTTGGTGATGTCTGGATGCTTTGACTCTTGACTCATTCCTTCATGATTTGTGATTCCTCAACTGCATGGACAATGACTTGAACGGTTTAGATCGCTTGTTTAGGCCCTGCGGGGCCCACTTGATGATTGGATCTTGGATTCTAGCCCTTCTTTTGATGATTGGACCTTTGATATTGCCACTCCATGACTTGTGTAAGCTTTCCAATGGTTTGGATCTTGACGATTTTGGCCCTTGAATGGTTCAGATTGATGGATTTGGCCCTGTGGGCCCACTTGAGACCTTAGCTTTACTTTGGGGCACTTCTTTTGATGATTTGTGAGGTTAGGAATGCTTCTCATGGTGTGGATGATGGCTTGAACGTCTCTGATCGCTTGATTTGGCTTTGTGGGCCCACTTGATGATTAGATCTTGGATTCTGGCCCTTCTTGTGACGATCAAACCTTTGATCTTGTTGTTTGACGGCTCATGTAGGTTCTTCAATGGTTTAGATCGTGATGATCTAGTCTTTGAATGGCTTGGATTGCTTGTGGCCCCCACTTGATCACTTTTCCTTCTCTTTGGCTTGATCAGCCCTATTCCGGTCACATTGCTTCATGATTGGACCAGTGGGGCACCTTTTGTATGATCTTGATCATCTTCAGTCGAAATCGGGAGTGGACCGGAGCCTTGGGCTGCCCACGGAGCGCCATCTGCTGACGTGGACTGTCAGCCTCACCTACCAAAAGCCCTGGAGCCAATCCCGCGGAGAGAGGGGAACCGCGTCCGTACGGGCGGCCCAGGGCAGGCCGCCCAGAGCTCGTCTCTTGAGCGGCCTGGGCTGGCTCGTGCTCGGACATTCTCTGGTCCCTGTTGCTGCTGTCCCCACCTGCTGTGTACGTTCAGGTTCGATTCCAACAATGAATCTTCTCTTTGTCTCCTCTTTCATCATCATCTTGTCTTCATCTTGGTTTGTCCTTTCTTGGGCAATGGATGGTGGGGATTTATGGGCTGTGGGGGCTGTTCATGGTGGGTCCCACATTTCAGAGAGTATTGAAGGCTTTAATGATGGAGAGATTTCTTTAATGGATGGTGGAGATGGTGCATTGAATGGAAGCATTGATGAGGGGCTTGGGATGGTGGTTGATGGAGCTTTGAATAGCTCCATTAATGGTGGGATGGCTGGATTTTCTGATTTGAATGGGGCCCTCATAATGGGAGGAATGGATGGTATGGATGAGATGATGGGATGGGACATAGGTGAGGCTATGCATCTCTTGAGTGTGGGTCCCATGGATGATGTGATGGACGGTGATGATGGGACTATGAGGGACATAGATGGGCTGATCTCATGTCTGGATGGTATGGATGGCTCAGATGGTACCTTTGACGGTTTGGATGCTCTGGATGAGGGCCAGGATGTACGGTATACTTCTTTGGGTGGACTTGATGTGATCATTGATGATGTCCCCTTGATGATGGACGGTGTGGATGCCTCGATGATCCCTTTGATCGGCCAGGATGATGATTGGATTCATGATTTCCTACTGGAGAGGGCCGCAGGTCCGGATCTGGCCGTTGATTCTTCGATCGGGGTAGCCGGGACCCTTTTGGATGGTTCAGATGCATTCTTTGACGGTCAGATTAGCCAGGGTGCCACGATGTGCGGTGTGATCTTCACTGACAGTCCTTTTGATGGGGAGCATTGTCCTTCCCTTGGTCATCGGTCCTTTGCGCACTCCGTTCATGAGGTGGGCGAGTCTTCTCATGCGGCTGAGGTTGTGACAGTTTCAGACAGCGATGCGACTATATCAGACATAGCCGTTACTGGGGACAGGTCAGGGGCTGTCGAGTCTGCAGAGGTTCCAGCTTTTCCTTCTCCTTCGCCTGTTGACCTTCCGATCTTCGATGAGTTGTCCTCGATTTCTGGGCCTTTTGTGCTGGAGGGGATACCGGTGAGGACTTGTCAGCTGCTTCCTCGTTCTTCTTGCTCGCCACGACTGCTGGCTTGGCTTGATAGCTTGTCAGCTTATGAGATTCGAGACTTGGAGTCTTATGGCTTTGGCAGTCTGATTCATATGGCTAGAGTTGACATTGACTGGAGGATGCTCGGAGCTGCCTTGATTGACTGGGTCCCTTCGTTGAACTTGTTTGCGTTCAATGATATGGAGATGGGGCCTTCTTTGGAGGAGCTTGCACGCTTGACAGGCTTACCCTTGGATTATACTCAGTACTTTTCGCCGAAGACATCGCCGAAGACTGCTACACCGCAGAACTGGTTTGGGATCCCTTATCTTGTTCGACCTGCAGCTAGTGGCCAGGATGCTGTAGTGTTCTCTTTGGACTTGCTGTATGATCTTTTTTCGGGTCCTCAGAGTACGGCTGGTTCTACCTTTGCTCGGAACGCACTGATGTTTTGCTTGATTGCTGAAGTGCTGTTCTCGGGATGGCGAAGGTCCCAGACTCCTTTGCTTTTTGAGGTGATGAGCCGAGCTGCCCGTCGGCAGGGGATTGTTTCTCTTATCTTGGCCGAGCTATTCGATGGGCTGACCGACTGTGCCCTGGGCCGCACTCGCGTTCTTCGCGGCTGTTGTGCCTTCCTGCAGGTATTCTTTTCTGCACCCTTTTTCTTTTGCTTTGTCAGGATTTGTTTTGCTCTAGCTGAACTTCTTTTCCTTTTTGTGATCAGGTCTGGCTATGGGAGCGTCTTTCTCTGACCGTTCCTGTACCTCTTCCTGGCATCCCGGGCTCTGACATCATGCGTTATATCCTGGAGTTCCTTCCTCATACAGCCAGGATGAGCGAGCCCCTGTATCGCAGGATGTTAGCTGAACTTCGTGACTGGAACGTTCGTTGGGAGTCATCTTGGCTTTCACTTCCTCCAGTGCTTTGCGATGCACACCGCCATCCTCTGATGTTGGTAGGCTTTCGATCTTACTTCTCTTACCATCCGATCCGGTTCTTGCGGCAGTTTGGGTATGAGCAGGATGTTCCTCTTTTCGCTTTCGCGGGTATCGGGCGTCGAGTACTCCCCTCTAGATCTTCTGACTTCAGGACCCGGATTGATTGTTCCTGGGCGAGTTATTTGACAGCTGATTTGCTGGGATTTGAGCTACGGACTTTTCCGATGGCGACCGCCCCATATCAGTATTGGGTTGCTGAGCAGTCTTTGTATCGACGTATCCCTTGTTGGCACCAGACTGCTGATGAGGATGAGCAGGATATTCTTGGAGATGCTGGCTCTTCATCTGGTTCATATGAACCTTTTGAGGAGCGCCCGTTTATCGATCCTGGCTTCCTTTTGGCCACTCATGGCCATCTGCTGTCTGAGATCTCTGCACTTCGGTATCATTGCGAGATGATGTCGAGGAGATTGGCTGCCGATCAGAGATTGTCTGATGAGGAGACAGCGATCCGTACCCTTGAGCGCGATGAGGCGCATTACCTGCGTATGGAGGTGAGCAGGTTGAGAGCGAGACTATCTTTTTATGAGTCAGAGGACTCACCTGATGTGGCCGAGGAGGAGGGTAGAGATTGATTGTGTTGGCCACCTGCACACTGATTTTTGCATATATGATTGATGATGATGCATTTTTTTGTATTTTTGAAAAAGATGATATGTGTAAGAGAAATATAATGCATTTAATTGAAAAGAGAAAAAACTGTTTGAAAATCTACTATGCCATTAGTTGTCTTGTGAGTGTTTCTGGACTTTGTGTCAGGATATAGGAATCAGAACTGGGGCTCGGTCAATGATTTGACCGATGTCTCGAGATTTGACTTGTGTGTTCCTTTGGTTCCCTAGAGATGTAGACAACGGAAACTGTTGCCTCCTGAGATTGTCAGAACTTGTAGAGCTCTTCGTTCCTGACTGCGCTTCTTCTTGTTCTTGAACTGTAACCGCTTGAACTGATCTGGACCGTCTGCTTTCTTGGTACCTGCACTTTATTTTTTATTTTTATTTTTATTTTTTTTTCATTTGCCATTTTTGCCTGCAGCGCTCTTTCGAGTTTTCACCACAGCCGGCTTTTTTCCCGTCATTTTTGCCCGTGGCGCCCTTTCAGGTTTTCACCACGTCCCGGGTATTTGGTCTTGCCTGCCCCTTGGCAGCTGTGCTGTTTTTACCCTTGGCGCCCTTTCAGGTTTTCACCAAGTCCGCTGTATGCCCACTGTTTTTACTCGGAGCGCCCTTTCGGGTTTTCACTCCGCCCTTTTTGTTTAGGCACACATTTTCTTTTTCTTTTTCTTTTTTTTTTCTTTTTTTTTTTCTCTTGATCTCTGGATAACTGCGGCGGCTAGAGGTCGGGAATCCGTCGTTGCCGGCCGATGGCAGTCCTTCAGCCCTTATCCTGAGTTACGATAATAGAGCTGTCGGTCTTTGCTAAAGACCCCTCTGAGATGGATGGATGGATGACTGTGTTTCTTCTTGGGTTGATTTTTTCTTGGGTGCCTTGCTTTGGCTTCTTTTTTCTTTCTCTTTTTTTTTTCTTCTTTTTTTTTGTATTCTTTTTCTCTTTTTTTTTTTTTGAAACACTTGTTGGTGGACGGGATGATTTCTCAGAGGTCTTAGCTTCGACCTCTTGACTTCAGCTCTATTAAAGTAACTCTTGATAAGGTCAGAATGACTTACCCGTGAAAGATCTTCACGTTGTCGGCGTTGGTTGGCTCAGGAAGATCTACCCCTCTCATGCTGGTGAGTCTGAGGGCGCCTCCAGGAAGTACTTCTCTGATGATCAGTGGTCCGTCCCACGAGGGTTTGAACTTTCCTCTGGGATCTGGAAGGTGCGACGGTAGAATCTTCTTCATGACCATGTCGCCTACCTTGAAGCTCCTTTTTCGGACTCTCTTGTTGTAAGCCCGAGCGATCCTTTTCTGATAACATTGTGAATGACTTAGTGCACGCATGCGTTTTTCATCTGCTAGCTGCAACTGATCGAATCTGGCCCGTTGCCATTCTCCTTCTTCAATTCCGCTTTCGAGTAACACTCGTAGTGATGGTATTTCCACCTCGACTGGTAGGACTGCTTCCATTCCGTAAGTAAGCTCGAAAGGAGTAACGCCCGTAACAGACCGTACAGACGTTCGATAGGCCCAAAGTGCATATGGGAGCGCATCTGACCAATCTCGATATGTCACGACCATCTTCTCGAGTATCCTGACGATTGTCTTGTTTGCGGCTTCTACCCCACCATTCATCTGGGGACGGTAGGGGCTTGATCGATGACGTTGGATCTTGAACTTGCTGAGGAAGTCATCCATCTTCTTGTTGACAAACGGGGTTCCATTATCTGTGATGATAGCATTAGGGATTCCATACCGGCATATGATGTTGTTCTTCATGAATTTGATCACTTGAGATGCTGCAACTGTGGTGTAGGAGGCTGCCTCTACCCACTTGGTGAAGTAGTCGACTGCCACAAGTATGTACTCGTGACCATTTGATGCTTTGGGACTGATCTTGCCGATGATGTCGAGTCCCCACATGGAGAAGGGCCAGGGGGTGGTCAGGTTGTATAACTCTGATGATGGGGCATGGATTTGATTCGCATGCTCTTGACACTTGAAGCATTTTCTAACGTGCTTGCAACAGTCTGTCTCCATGGTGAGCCAGTAGTAGCCGAGTCGTAGAATCTTCTTTGCCATCATGTGCCCATTCATGTGTGGGCCACAGATTCCTTCGTGTATTTCTTTCATGATCTTTGCAGCTTCTGTTTCATCGACGCATCGGAGGAGGATGTGATTATAGGATCGCTTGTAGAGAACTTCGCCACTGATGGTGAATTGGCCGGCCAAACGCTGAATGGTTCGGCGATCTGTTGCTGTTGCTGATTCTGGATACTCCTGGGTTTCGAGATATTGCTTGATGTCGGCATACCAGGGTTTGTCAGGGACAACTTCGGCTTCTTCTATTTGCAGGCAAAAAGCAGGTTCTTCTTGAATTTCGACTGTGAGCTCCCATTCTGAAGCTCCTTTTGGGATCTCGAGCATTGATGCGAGTGTGGCGAGAGCATCTGCAAACTGGTTCTTGGCTCTGGGCATGTATGAGAAGGTGATTTCCTTGAATTCTTCGATCAGATTGTCAAGATACACATGATATGGTATCAACTTCTCGTCTTTGGTCTTCCATTCGCCATTGGTCTGATTGATGATAAGCTGTGAGTCTCCAAATACTCGTAGCTTCTTGACGCCCAAGATTATGGCTTCCCTTAAGCCAGTGATGCATGCTTCGTACTCTGCCATGTTGTTGGTGCACTCGAATGCGATGCGCCTCGAGATAGGAATAGGGACATCATCTGGAGAGTAGAGGATTGCTCCAATACCACTCCCTTTAGAATTTGCTGCGCCGTCGAAGAATAACGTCCACTTCATCTTTTTTCTTCTTTTCTTCCTCTTCAATGAGCAAGAGATCTTCATCAGGGAAGAATGTCTTGAGCGGCTGATAGTCCAGGAGAGAGTGAGCCGCAAGATGATCGGCGAGGGCCTGTCCCTTGATTGCCTTTTGAGTGACATAGGTGATGTCGAACTCAGACAGGAGTAGCTGCCATTTAGCTATTCTTCCAGTGAGTGCCGGCTTCTCGAACAGGTACTTGAGCGGATCCATGTGAGCGAGAAGGAGAATAGGGAATGCAATCATGTATTGACGGAGTCGCTGAGTTGCCCAGACTAGGGCGAGGCAAGTCTTCTCGATCGGGGAATACCTGGTCTCGTAGTCGGTGAACTTTCGACTCAAATAGTATATTGCTTGTTCTTTCTTCCCGGTTTCGTCGTGTTGGCCGAGGACACAGCCAATGGCTTCTGCTGCTACCGAGATGTATAACAATAGTGGTCGTCCAGGAGTGGGAGGCACTAGGACTGGAGGATTCATGAGATACTTCTTGATGCGGTCGAAGGCGACTTGGCAATCATCATTCCATTCTTTTGGGACATTCTTCCGAAGGAGCTTGAATATGGGCTCACAGATAGGTGTGAGCTGCGCGATGAAGCGACTGATGTATTGAATTCTGCCGAGGAAGCCACGAATTTCTTTCTCTGTTCTAGGAGGGGGCATCTCGATGATTGCTCTGGTTTTGGTCTCGTCGACCCTGATGCCATCCTCGCTCACCATAAAGCCGAGGAGCTTACCTCCCATTGCACCGAAGACACATTTCTGAGGGTTGAGGCGGAGCTTGTACTTTTCTAATCTGTTGAATAACTTCTTCAGATCTTCAAAGTGTCCTTCCATTGTGCGAGATTTGACGATCATGTCGTCCACATATACTTCGAGCTCTTTGTTCATCATGTCGTGGAATAGTGCTGTCATTGCTCGCTGATATGTTGCTCCTGCGTTCTTCAGACCGAACGGCATCACCCTGTAACAGAAGGTTCCCCAGGGAGTGATAAATGCTGTCTTCTCACGATCTTCGACGGCCATCTTGATCTGATTGTAACCTGAGAACCCGTCCATGAATGAGAAGATCTTGTATCCAGCGGTGTTGTCGACCAGAGTGTCGATATGTGGCAAAGGGAAGTCATCTTTTGGACTGGCTTTGTTGAGATCTCGGAAGTCGATGCACATTCGAACCTTGCCGTCCTTCTTCGGTACTGGCACGATGTTGGCGAGCCATTCAGGGTAGTTGGAGACTACCAAGAATCCCGCGTTGTACTGCTTGATGACTTCATCTCGGACTTTCAGAGCCCATTCTGGCTTCATTCTTCGGAGTTTTTGCTTCACTGGCTTCATATCTGCCTTGGTTGGCAGATGGTGTACAACGAGCTCTTCATCGAGCCCCGGCATGTCTTCATATGAGAACGCGAAGTTGGACAATCTTGGAGCTAGGAACTCTATCATTTTCTGTTTCATCTCAGGTGGCAACGATTTTCCAATGCGTACTTCCCTAGGGATCTCAGGCGTCCCCAAGTTTACTATCTCGAAATCATCGGCTACAACATTGGCTTTAGATTCGAACTTTTTGAGGAGATCCTCTAGTTCGGGAGCAGGATCATCATCTTCCTCGTCCCGAGCTTCGTCCAGACCCATGAGCTCAAAGTCTAATTCGATGTCGAAATCATATGATTCGACTTCAAACTCATGCGACTCTTTAGACGAACTTGGCACACTATTGAATGCAGGGAAAGAAATATTTTTTGATTTTTGAGATTTTTCTGAAATTGAGATGCTAGATGTTTTTGGTTTTTGAAAGTTTTTTATTTTTTTGGCTTTTCGGAATTCGCGGGACTTTGAACAAGCGGGCATTGCAGACCATGATTGATCCCAACTTGTTCCAAAGTTCCGGTCGCTGCCTAAACAGGCGTTTTTTTTTGGAAGCCAGAGCCTCAGATGGCTCTTTGGCTGATTCAAAAGTTAGGGGAACAGATGACCATTCAGGACCCCACACTTCCTCCCCTGGAGAGGTGGGGGTTGATGTTTTGGGCGAAGAATCATGGTCTGGCCCAATGACCATGACTTCTTGCTGGTCAGGTTCGAGATCTGAGTCGTACTCAGTCCCTCCCGGATCACTTACCTCGCATTGCAGTTCGTCTGGTTCCACAGCTAGACACAAGTTTGGAACCTGGACATCAGACCAATCTAGGGCTGGCCACTTCCCTTTCTTGGTCCAATGGATGGGCTGCTTCTGCCCCTGGCTGATGATTGATGATGTTGACTTTGCAGAGATGGGCAAGTCGTGCCCCTTGCTAATTGGTGATGAGATGGGCGAGTCGTGCCCCTTGCTGATTGAAGTGGGCAGGTTGTGCCCCTGGCTGATTGAAGTGGGCAGGTTGTGCCCCTGGTTAAGAGAAGTGGGCAAGTTGTGCCCCTGGTTGGGAGCAGGTGTCAGAGTAACCTGGTCCTGAAGCTGCTGTATTTGTCTTCCTTCTTCGTCTTCATCATTTCCTCCTTCTTCTGGAGGCTTAGAGGGTTCGAGAATCTGATCCCATCGAATGGGGGGCCACGTGGCCCAAACTAGGCTCATCGGGAGGCCTTTGTGTAGTGCAGTCGGTTGATTCCCTCCTGGATCTTTGCAAGGTTCTCCTGGCTTGACGAATTGGATGGGTGAGCACCGAAATTTTTTCCTTCTCTTGTCCATGAAGGTTGCCCTGTATCCGAGTCCCCACTTGCGTTGGTTATATACTAGCGATACCTTTCTGGACTTGAAGTGATTCTTCATTCGGTATTTGAGGCTCAGACGCTCTGCCGGTGAAAAGACACGGTCCACCCTTATCGGTTCTGGATTGGCGATAGAGTTCACAGTCTCGAATTCGAAACTGTGAAACGGGATGTCTTCTTCAGAGTGCTGGATATCGATGACCGGGATGTCTGGTTCAGTGGCAGTAGCATTGGAAGGAATGATGAGCTCCTTCTCTGCATGGATAGAGATCACTTGATTTCCACAGATATACTTCACTCGTTGATGCAGGGTTGATGGCACAGCTCCAACCTTGTGCAGCCACGGTCGTCCGAGCAGCATGTTGAAAGAGGCTGATATATCCAGGATTTGGAATGTGATGGTAGGAAACTTCTGGACCTATCTGTACCTCTATGTCGACCTCCCCTTCCACTGATCGGCGGGTGTTGTCAAATGCTCTGACGCATATGGTGCTGGGTCGGAATGAAGAAGGACTGATTCCCAGGCGTTCCGCGGTCTTGAGTGGGCAGACATTTAAGCTTGAGCCATTATCGATAAGGACCAGCGGAACACAGAGGTCTTTGTATCGTAAGGCTATGTTGAGGGATCGCCCATGATCTCGTCCCTCTGGTGGCAACTCATTATCGGTGAAGGTGATGGCGCGCGGAGCCAGTAGCTGTCCAATCATCAATGCAATCATCTCTGGTGCCGTATCGGAGGAGACATGAGCATCATTCAAGGTCTTGGCAAACATTTCTCGGTGTATGCGAGATGTGCAGAGTAGCTCCCATACTGAGATTTGTGCAGGGATTGACTTGAGCTGAGTTGCCACATCGTATGCGGCTTCATTTTTGCTGCCGAGGCCTGAGAGGACGCCTTTGGGATCTCCTCTGTTTTGATTATCTCTTCGGATGCAACGCCCGTTGGGATTCATGTTTCCCACTTCCGCACATTCTGGATAGTGCCATGGAACCTCTTTGTAGTTTTCCTCCCTTTTGCCTTCTAGGACCACTGGTTCTTGCAACGGTGCTGGTGTGGGTACCAGATCTTCCTCGTATAGAGCTTTTGCCTTGAGAACTACATTGTTGCCTGTGCTGAAGGGGTAGTATCGAGGCTTGTCTTCATAGACCACATAAGGTCGTGGTCCTGGCTTGACTGTTCCTGGGGCAGGAGGCTCCCATGGAATGAATACTGGTCCTCTTGATATGGCAGGAGGTTTCTCTGTTCGTCCGAGCTGCCGTAGCGTGATTGATATGCCTCCGGGACTTGCCCCTTGCAATATGACAGGCTTGACTGGAAGAGATCCTTCCAAGACAACGGGCTCTTGCTGCTGATGAGTGTAATCCTTCCATTGCGGATTGGATTGTTCTGGAGTTGCCCCTTGCAAGATGACAGGTTCGTATGTGGGCTCAATGTATGATTGTGCTCCTTCCAGGACGACTGGTTCCCAGCTTGAATGGTTGTAAGGTGCCCCTTGAACAACTGGTATATCATATGGAGGTGCTCCTTCAAGCACTACTGGCTCGGAGATTGAAGGAAGAAAGGGACTTGCCCCTTGCAAGACTGGAGGAGGATTTGTTGGCTCATAGGTGTAGGCATGAATGGACTGAATAGGGGAGAAGAAGCGATCGATATGGTCCCCTTCTTCTATACTATTGACTGCAGGGCCACGAGACGAACTGGGGTCCGTTGGATGCTGAGGCAGAGGATTCTGAAGGATGTTGGTGGAAGCTGCTGGAGAAGTTCCAGGGACCGAGATGACGATCTTGCGGTCATCAATCAGGTCTTGTATGGCATTTTTCAAAGTATAGCATCGATCAGTGGCGTGGCCACGTCCTTGATGGTAGGCACAGTACTCATTTTCTCGGTAATTTGGAGGCAGAGGATGAGGCGGAGGCCTAGGTGTCATCAGAGTGAGTAACTGCTTTTGTACCAGCGTAGTCATGATTTGACTAAGTGGTTGACTGAGTGGAGTGAACTTCCTGAACTCCCTGTAATTCTGCCTGTTCTGGTATGAGTATTGGCCATTTCCCCTGAACTGCTGCTGTTGTCGAGGTGGCTGTGGCTGAGGATTCGGTTGTGGCTGATATCGCTGAGGCTGATGCTGAACTTGATTCTGCTGATACTGTTGACGTCCTTGTGGGGGAGCACGTTGATTTCCTTGAGCAGCGGTGTTGATGTTGTTTACCTCTGTTGGGCGGGGAGGAGAACCATTGCGGTTTCCATTCCCGTGCCCGATAGGTCTTCCTTCCACTCTGTTCCTCTTGACTGGAGTGGCTTGATGAGGCCATGGGGAGATCGTCCCGGCCCGGATTCCTGCTTCAACTTGCTCTCCAGCACGGATCAATTGTGAGAAATTCGCATATGGATGCGAGATGAGATACCCGGATATGCCTGGGTATGTTGAATGAACAATCATGGAGATTTGTTCTTCATCGTCGATGGGTGTCCGCATTCTGGCTGCCATAGCTCGCCAACGTCCCACATAAGCTGATAGTGTTTCATCACTCCTTTGCCTGAGTGCTGCAAGGTCGGCTCTTCTGGGTGCCATGTTGAGATTATATGCGAATCTGTCGACGAAAGCCTGGGAGAGCTGTTCCCATGTTCTGATGCGGTGGCAGTCCAATGAAGTGTACCAATCTAGGGCATCGCCCTTCAGAGATTTTTGGAACAATCGAATAAGGGCCCCTTCATTTCCTGAGATTGCACTCAGCTCTCCACAGAAGGCCTTGAGATGTGCTGTGGGACAACCGCTGCCGTCGTATCTTTTGAACTTTGGAACCTCAAAGTTTTGAGGTACCCGAGCATCTGGGAAAGGACACAAGTCTCTGAACTTGGTCGAAGGTAAGTCGATTCCTTGCTGTCGCTGAAGCTGATTTTGCAAGATCTGGAACTGCTCCCGCAACTCGTCCAGTCCTGAGTGATCTGTTCGAGCGACTGGTGCCTCCTGGAATAAGGCACGTTCTTCTTCGGCATAGTGGTCGATGTCTTCGACCCTATGGGCTTGCTGAAAAGCAACCGCGGGTTGCTGAAATTGGTTTGATGATTGAACTGGATTCTGATGAACTTGTGCTTGAAATGATGGTAACTGAACTGGAGACTGTACTGAAGGTTGAACTGGAACTTGCTGGAAATTAACTGGATTTTGCTGAATTGAAGATTGCTGGAAATTAACTGGATTTTGCTGAATTGAAGATTGCTGGAAATTAACTGGGAATCCCATCGGCGGGGATGTGCTGGAATTGAAAAGTGCTCCTGTTTGCAGGAGGCTGAGATGCTGGGAAGTGACCCCCTTGTTGGGTATTCGCCACTGTCCGCTGATTGATGTGGGCTTGACACTGACCCCCATTGTGGGCATTCGCCAGTGCTGTCCCTGTTGCTGGAAATTGAATTGAAATCCCATCGGCGGGGATGTGCTGGAATTGAAAAGGTGTCCCATCGGCGGGGACATGCTGAGATCTACTGAGATTGTTGTTTGCAAGATTGACTGGAAGCTGACTGGATGTTCCTGCAACGGAGGTGCTCTGAGATGGCCTTGTCGTCGCAGGAAGATATTGAGAAGGATGCCCCACAGCGAAGGGCTGAGATGGCTGCTGTCGGTAGTCTTGGGCAGACTCCGATGGTTGTGCTTGATTTGAACTGGAGGCCGGGAGGACCCGGCATGGCTGCTGAGCTTGCTGAACTGGGCCAACCTGATTGTTGGCTGCTGCGGTGGTTGTGCTTGCATGAATTGCAAGAGCATTTCTTGCATTGCTCTCATTCCTTGTGCCAATTCTTGTATGATTGGCGTATTGTCAACGGGCTGTTGCGCTGGAGGTTGCGCTTCGGCTATTTCGAGAGCAGGGAAGTGATGAGTTTCTTCTTCGTGGTCGGACATGGCTTGCTGAGCCCGAGTGCGGATTATGCTGCGGAAGGGAAGTTGTCTCCGCGTACGTTGAGCCCGAGGAGGCGCAATGGTGAGGACTGTACTCTACTCTTTTTGGGTTTTGGGATTTTCTATTTTTTTTTGGTTTTGGAATTTTCTATTTTTTTTGTGTTGGGTTTGGGTAGAATGCTATGCAGATGAGATTGTATGAGGATTAATGACTTTCAAGTACGGGAAGGATTCTGTTTTCAAGTTGGATCACGACTAGTGGGACTAGCTAATCCCCAGCAGAGTCGCCATTCTGTGGACCCTCGCCGATTTCTCCGCGCTCCCACACGACGTCGTTCTCCCTTTCCTTTCGGAAGAAGAAGAAGAAGAGGTGCGTGAGTGCGAAATCGCCGTTTGTGCCACTGGCTTGCCTCGTTCTCGAGGGCTTCGTTTGGTTGTCGTCTTAAGCTGGATGTGTTTAAGTGAGTTATATAAGACCAGAGTCGCCACTAGCCAGTTACTTCGAATCTACAGTCGGCTAGACCCCGTAGAAACGTTAGAGAAGGGAATCCGAAGATTCCTTCCTCTAAAATGACTCCTGTTGATCTGCGGTCAGAGATTCAAGGTAAGGGATCACGGTTACAGGGTGGGAAGAGGTTAAGCACCCCACACACTGCCCGTACCGAAGTACGGTCTCTACTTCACAGAATCGATCGAATACTTGAAAGTCTAGTTTAATCCTCGTATATTCTCATGGATGACATGATGCATGAATGCGGGTCTGAACAGTAAGAGTTTCTGATGGGCAGGTTCCAACAACGGGCAAGCCCAGAGCGTACGCTCGAACTGACAGGTGCTTAATGTAAGACGTATGCAGTGTGCTTGAATGATCAAGGTGTTTTATGGTGAAGCGTGAATGCAGGTCTGAACAGTAAGAGTTTCTGATGGGCAGGTTCCAACAACGGGCAAGCCCAGAGCATACGCTCGAACTGACAGGTGCTTAATATAAAGACATATGCATGTGTGCTTGAGTAATCAAGGTGCTTGTAGTGAAGCAGGGGGGTTGGAAGAAAAGTAAATGTTGCACTTATGCTAGATGCAAATGAGATGATGCTGGATGAAATGAGTAGCTGGGTGGACGGAGGTGTCGCAAGGGTTGGCTTCGAGTGGCTGGATCAAGACTTGGATGGCTTGGGAGGCTTGGACCAGTGGTCAGGCTGGGCTGGACCAGGGTTAGACTCTCCTCACTCGGGCTCTCCTTGGTGGAAAAATGGGCTAAAGGGTGGAGAGATGGACTCAGAGCTCTCGGCTGAAATGGACTTCGAATGGCTTGTTGAAATGAGAAGGGGAGGGGGGTATTTATAGCAGCAGAGAGTGGCAGATCTCGTAATTTTGTCCGGGCGGCCTGCCATGGGCCGCCCGTACGGCCGCTCCTCGGTTTCCAGCGAGTACGGCCGTTCCCTCGGGGCTGCTGTTGGACTCGCTGGTCGACTCAGTGAGTTGACTCAGCGGGTCGACTCGGTTGACCGGTTGACTCGACGGGTTGACTCGGTGTTTTGACTCGACGGGTTGACTCGACGGGTTGACTCAGCGGGTTAACTCAGCGAGTTGACTCAGTGAGTTTGACTTTTTTTGGGATTTTTTGACTGGCCTTTTTTATGGGGGTTTTTCAGGGTGGTTTTTAGGACTGGGTTGACTGGGTTCAGGCTTGAACTGGGCTATGGAATGGGGCTTACAAGGGTGAGTTTGGCTGAGTTTGGACTTGGGATTTGGGGGTATGGTCCTCCGTTCAACCAGCTATCTCTACCAACAGTGTAGCCGAAGGTGGGGACATTTTATTTAAATCGGTTGTATGGAAAATCACTTAATATAAAGGGCGAAATAAAGTCATGCATTCACTTGGCTCCATGTAGGTGTACGAATTGAGAATAGGCTAGAGCGTCTTACTTCTCCCGTACACTGTCACGTGTAGATTTGGGCTATGAGCGTCCCGTTTCTCACGTGTCGGGCAAAACTATGGGCTTGTGCGTCCCAGGAACTCTGGCGACTATGGCTAGCAGTGAAGTCGTAACAGAGGAGTCTCCTCACTTCATGTATGTGATTCTAGCCAAGGGACTTAGCCGAGCATGCATTCCATGCATCGCATTAACAAGATTTTTTTTAGTTTTGTTTTGTTTGATATAAAGATATATGTGCTTGCGTTACTCTGAGTGTACTATTAGTTATTCTTGATTAGTCTTGGAGGAAATATTCCCACTATGAAGCGTTTAACGCTATCCCAAACAAATTTAGATGATACAGGTGAAAGATCCAGGTATTGAACCCGATTTTTAAGGAGAAGAGTTCGATGCGTTCGTACGATAACATGTCGGATGACGATGTTGAGAAACTTAATCGATGTTTATCATTTATTAAATATTTCTTTGAGTAGTTAGATACATTTATGATTGTAATAAGTCTTCAAGAGAAGACATGATTTTGTATTTTTTAATCAGTATGGATATGGTTGGTTCCTTATTTAAACATTGATGATGACGTAGTAAGTTTGATAGAATAAGATGATAATTGTTCCGCCATTGCTTGAATGATATTTATTATTTGACAATTAGCTTATTCCATAATTACTTGGGAATTCGGCCGTCGTGTTATACACGAGAGTCGAAAATTCTCGGTCGTTACAGTAATGGCAAGAAGATTCAATAATATAGAGAAGCATATCAGCAATTGCAACAATAACTTATGGAATCAAGCAAAATCTCGAAAACTCAATAGCATAACCAAGTATTTTTAATTACTCAAACATGCATTAATTACATCTAAAACATTTGATCTTAAGCAACATAGGTAATGGCCTGCACTTGACTTTTGAGAGAATTTGGGGGGTTCTTACACCTAATAGCACATGCATGTTAGGAAAATTGGGAAGTCCTTAAGAGAATATGAGAATGGGGTTGTTGAACTTCCTATCTTACCTCTAAGGGTTGTAGAAGGCAAATTAATGAGAATGGTGGTGACTAGATCGTAGTGTGTGCGAGGGGGAAGGCAACGGAGTCACATGCAAGCACTCTACACCCCCTTCCCTCTTCTTCTCTAACTCTCTCTCCCTCTCTCGCTCTCTCTCTAAAAAAAATTCTGAAATGGAAATGAAATCCCCAATTCAAGTGCTTTTATAGGCAGGATTGACCAAACGGCCCCTGGCAGAAAAATCTTCATAACAATGGCCCTGTGGTGGCCGCTTGGTTAGTTGAGGCTCACCTGCCCCATTTGGGTAGATGTGAACCATGGGTCTTCTCGATGGGGGATTTACTTATGGTTGTGATTTCACGCAATTCGGATGCGACTTTGTCGGATATGTGTGCAAGTGCGTTTAACAGTCGCCGATCATAGATCAAGGCCATGGTTTTAGGGATGTGTTTAATATTATAATAGAGCCTAGGTTCTAAGTTTTATTGGTGTTCTAAGGGTTCTAATGTCTTAACTTAAAAACGTAGAATGACAATGATTACTTGGTTGGATTTGGTTTGAGTGGATTTGCACTTGGCAAATGCCTTCACTGATTTTTAAAATTGGGCAATACAGAGTTGCTGGCCTTGTGCTGGTATATAATCCGAAGATTGCACACCCAAGTGGAGGTAGCGAAGTAGTAAAATCCCGGTGAGACCGAGATCGAACTATAGGGATTGAGGTTAAGAACACTCAGATGAATTAGTTTAGGTGGCGGAGATGAAATATGAATTATCCATGAGAGTGGAGCAAAGTTGTGTGTGATGAAAGACAAAAATAGAAAAGGGGCTAGGCATTAGGGATCCACCTTTGATTCATTGGTCCAACTATAACTCAACTGAAATTGAAATAAAGATTCATTCCAGTCGGAAGATAAAACTGTTAAACCACTTGCATATTTCATAAAAGATAGTGATATAAACCGATTGATCTGACCATGAAGTACTCGTTAGTTGATCGCAGGGAATCCCAAGCATCCATTGTGCCTGGAATCAACAATGGATTAAGGAATTATACAGATCAATAACTTTGCCCAAAAGTCAATCGATAAGATCACAAATCATACGATCAAATGCATACTTACTGTAATACCCCGAAAATTTAGTACACGAGAGTTATAGTTCACACGTTAGAATTTAAATTTTAGGCCGCGTCGTTCATACGTATACCACACGTCACACTTTTATACGCATTCTAACATTTTTTAAGGCCTTTGAAAGTCAGTATACTGGTTAAATCAATAAACTGACCATTAGAATGATCTATCGTTGCTAAACCGAAGATCTGACCGTTCACTAATTTCGAATTACGCGATCAATGTAAACCCGCCATACATCATTCTGTACACATGTCTGTTCATAAATATGACCCGTACATCATGTCCGTCATAAGGCATATGCTTAGACAGTGATTCTCGGCCCTATGAACCTGCTCGGGTATGTTTGTAACACCCTAGGATTTTAGAATAATTTAAATTATAATTTAGTAATTATTTAATAAATTAAATAACTTGAAATATTGATAATTAATAATAAATCATCTGTAGGGATTACCATATGGTCCTTTTATTAAAGTTGCTTAGAATAACCTAGAATAGCATAAAAGTGATAGATTTCATAAAACTCATAAATTTAAAATAATTACAAAAACGCCATTAGTTAAACTTAAGTTAGACCATCATTTTTAAGTTTTATGATTTATGGAAATGAATTTCACACGAAACTTCATACACTAGTTCTAGGACATTAATTTAACCGTACACGTCAATTTCAGCCCTCTGATCATCCTACAAATGCCCTAATCAGAAATTGGGTCATAAGTGGCCCACTCAACTCGGATCTGCCTTATTTTTCTTGTCAACGACTAACTTTATGTTTGCCACATATTGGACGGAGGAAATGGGTTTGATCCGCCAGGGTAGACCCCACTTGCAAAGAAGGTTGGGTAGTGTACATGTACGTGCGACGCACGGTACCCGTATAAGGAAACCAAGTCTATCTTCCCGAATCCAACGCTGTGTACAGCGGTAACAGTGTCCGTCCGCTGGCAGCTTTGGGCCACCTTGTGTTCATCAGGGTGGGCCCCAATAGTCAATCCACCCCGTCCATTAAGTAGCCCCTCCTAGGACACTAAGGGGCGAAACTATTTTTATAAGAAGAAGCTCGAGTGGACCGCATAGTTATTTTTATCTCTGGAGCTTAAAAAAACAAAACGGTCAAGATCAGGACCGATCTCCGCATGGGTTCTTGAAAATTTAGGGGATTCTTTTCATGGACCCACCTACTATTTGATCGGTTCAAAAGCTGTCAAGTGCTGATGTAGAGGGAGATCCAAATTCTTTCTTTCCCTATCCTACTCAAACTGGACCCAATAGGAACCTTCTCCCGTGCGCACCACTGCCTATACACCGACCTTGGCCTTTATTTAGGCCTTAGATGTCGTCCTGCCTCTCAGAAAGCTCAGAGAGAAAGAGAACGAGAGAGAGAGGAGAGAGGAGAGAGAGGAGAGAGAGAGAGAGAGTAGCTCCCACGCCGCTGCTGTTGCTGGGGCTGAATCCCAGTAAAAAGAAAAAGAAGAAGAAAAAAGGAAGAAAAGAGAGAAGAAGAAGAAGAAGAAGAAGACGAAGAAGAGAAGAAAAGAAGAAAAGAAAAGGAAGAAGAAGAAAGGAAGAGAAGAAAGAGACGAAGAGAGAGAAGAGAAGAAGAAAGAGAAGAAGAAAGAAGAAGAAAGAAGAAAGAAAGAAGAAGAGAAGAAGAAGAAGAAGAAAAAAAGAAAGAAAAAGGAAAGAAGGAGAAAGGAAAAAAAAAGAGGAAGGAGGAGGAGAGAGAGAGAGAGCCGATCTAACCCGCTGAGTCAACTCAGACTTGAACCGGGACTATTTTAGAAGCATGAAACACGTCGTCATATTAAGTTAGTGATTCATCTCACGTAACTTTCTTCGTTAATTTTTCTTTAGTGTTCTCCTCTGTTTACGTTCAATTATAAAGTCCCATTCTCTAGTTAGGATTTTAGGCATACTTTTATGTTTTCTTCCGTATCATGGAATCCTAGGTAAGGGATTCATCCATCTCCTATCTCTGTATCCTTGAAAGCTCTTATGCCAATTATCCTTTTCTTATTGAGATAATTTTCTCAAGTTTTCCTTTTTAATGCACGTGTCAGAATGCTAAACAATTCGATTTAGGATTTCTTACACATGATGTCATCAACATTCAACCCTAAATACACGTGGTATTCCCAAGATTCCACGTGACATTATTCTTAAATTTACTGATCGACAACAACTTAGGCTTAAATAATATGCAATACATAGCTCTTGGAACAACCTTAGTTAAGCGTCGACGTATTAAACCTTACACGATGATCTTCTCAAATCCCTCGATCAACGATAACTAAAATTAGATAAAGAATTAACTATCTAATGAAAATAACATATGCATGATGTGATTGGAATTGAGTTGATATGCATTGTATGCTTGAAGAGTGCTTCCATAACTCATGACATACATACATTTATACACTGCGACAGAACAGGAGCATGGTTGATTTGACTCCTGGCGTGCATGGTTGATTTACCGCCTCGTGTACCGGTTAGGTGAGCATGGTTGATTTGCGACAGGTTCCTAATGTTCAGTGGCAGCGAGTTCTGGTCGTTTCACTTATTGAGCATGGTTGATTTGCTCGGTTGGATCAGTGGTGCATGGTTGATTTGCCCACTGGCATGCATGGTTGATTTGCTGCCTCGCTGTACCGGTTAGGTGAGCATGGTTGATTTGCGACAGGTTCCTAATGTTCAGTGGCAGCGAGTTCCTAGACGTTTATGCTCTACACGCATCATGATATACATGACATCATGTAATCATGTTCCATTTATAATAAATCATAAAGTGTATCAATTATAACCTTATCATCGTATATTTCATACAATTCTATCCGTTGATGATTCACATCCTGTCTCTGTAGACA